>UESW01004215.1:199879-420467 GCA_900491605.1 Calamus simplicifolius | reverse complement strand
ATGTGTGCCAGATATCAAGCTAATCCTAAAAATCACACTTGCTTGCTGTTAAAAGGATATTTAAATATTTAAATGGAACTAAAAATTTAGGACTTTGGTATGACAGACAATCTAGCATTGACTTAATAGGATACACCGATTCAGACTTTGCTGGATAAATTAGACAGAAAATCAACTAGTGGAACTTGCCAATTCCTAGGTGTTAACTTAATTCATGGTTTAGAAAAAAAAACTTCAGTAGCATTGTCTATGGCCGAGGCCGAATACATTGCAGCTGGAAGTTGCTGTGCTCAAATTTTATGGATTAAGCAGCAGCTAGAGGATTATGGTATCAAACAGAAAGGCATACCAATAAAATGTGATAACACTAGTGCAATTAATTTAACTAAGAATCCCATTCAACATTCAAGAACTAAACATATAGAAATTAGACATCATTTCATTAGGGATCATGTTAATAATGGTGACATTGTACTAGAATTCTTATGTACTGAAAAAACTTGCAGATATTTT
This sequence comes from Calamus simplicifolius, assembly GCA_900491605.1. NCBI lineage: Eukaryota > Viridiplantae > Streptophyta > Magnoliopsida > Arecales > Arecaceae > Calamus > Calamus simplicifolius. The sequence goes on along the minus strand of UESW01004215.1, from coordinate 419,954 downwards.
TACTAAACCATTAGAAGAATCAAAATTTTATGAAATTAGAAGGGAACTTGGAATGATTGATCCATCTATTTAATTAATTATGCTTGTGGTACTTGACTTTATGATTAAATATCATGGTTAGCATGTGTTGCTTGACTAATCTTAATCTAATCAATCAAATCCCTTCATGAAATATCTTTAATTGCAATCATTGCTTTCGTCTTTTAGTGTGTCAGTTAGCTGACTAGTTAACTGCTTTGGCCATCTCCTTATCATGAAACTGGCCACCTATCTTTTTCTTGGATTTATTTAAAGTAGTCAACTGACCAGGCAACCAACCAGCCACCTGATCAGTTAACCGCTTTAGATCTTCATATAAAAGCCTTCATCCCTCTTCACTTCACACGTTTTCATCAAGAAAATCTCTTCTTCTCTCCACGCCTTCTCCAAACCGTCTCCTTCCTTCATTCTTCTTCTTCAAGCTCAAATCCTTCCACATCTAGAAGAAAGGGAATGGCTCCAAAGAAGAAATCAACTCATTCAAGAGATGAGTCCTCCGATCTTCCAAAGAAGCCTTCTTCTTCTTCAAGATGTATCTTTCCATCCCTTACCACTAGATCAATAGCTAATGGAAGGTTAGTAGATTTTAATTTCCTAGAACAAGAAGAGTTTAAGATAGGAAAACTACTTGCATCTCAAGGTTGGTCAAATCTTTATCCACTAAAAAGCCTATCTTTCCAAATTTAATATATGAGTTTTATGAAAATATAAATTTTGGTGATGGAACCATAACCTCAATTGTCAAAAATGTTAAAATCCAATTTGATAGTGAAATGCTAGGTTCCGCCTTAGGTATTCCGTCAAATGGCGTTCTAGTAAACTTCCAAGTGAAAGAAACTATAAAATTGCAACGATTTTAGGCTTAGAGGATGATGATGCTAATATAGTTAATCTTGATGCAAACATGTTATGTTGAAAATAGATTGCTACATAGCATCATTGCAAAGATTTTTGCTCCTCGTGCCGGATCGTTTAATGCTGTAACTGATAGAGATATAGGTATAATGTTTGATATATTAGAAGAAACTCCTTTAAACTTTCTGAATTAATGATGATAATAATGAAAGAAGCTGTAGGTAGATCTAAAGCTGCATTACCATACGGGATGTTTCTCACCTACGTGTTTGAATTTCACCATGTGAAACTCAAAGGAGAAACGAGTGTAGCATTACGTCATACTGATGTATTTAATGCTCATTCCCTCCACCGTATGGATTATGCTAAACGAAATGGTATATGGACTAAAGTTAGGTCTAGAACTGGTGATAAACCTGCTCTTCAACCAACAAATTTAGTACCTTCAGATCCACCTCCACCTGCTTGTTCTCCTCCAAACTTCTTTAATTTTGATTATCATCAACCCAATCAATTCTTAGCTGGAATGACTGAACCAAATCCATTTTTAACTGAACCTCCTGATGTACCCGAATCTTCAAATCGATATAACAACTCAACTTCTACTCTTCCTACCGCGCTAATCAGTGAAGATCAGATTCAGTGGATTATCCGAAACTTTCCAATGCTCTATCGAGTCGGAGTACAGTGATAGCAATTCATCTGTTAATGACTTCACTATGGTACCCCATATCTCCTCTGTTTTTGAAACTCTTTCCAATTAATTGTAACTCAAAAACAACTTGTCCATGATGTTAATGTTCTTAATGGCCGAGTGTTCCACCACAATGATTCCTTGATGGATCGTATTTTGAAAGAAGTCGACCTATTGAAATCCAAGCTTGAAAACTTTGAAACTAAAGCTGAATGGATGACTTATCAAATGCGATCTAATGAAAGCCAAACGAAGGATGCATCGAATGCTTTTGATCACCTGAACGCATCTACCGTGAAGCTTAGCAGTCTCGTAGAAACCTATTGCTCTCTTTACTATCTCAGCTCCTGGTGCATCATTCTCTCATCCACACCTATGATGCCTCCTCGCAACAGTCAGATGATGTCCCTGGACCGTCCAGTCGACCGGACGGATCCTCTCAGCAACCAAAAGTTATCTCTTCAGATGATGATGCATGACTTCATTTTGTATCATGTTTGTTCTATGTTTTGTAGGATGCTTGTAATATTTGTTCTATGAGTGATGAATGCTTAGGACAATGGTTTGTAATATTTATCTTATGCTTGACTTGACAATGTATTATGTTTGAATATTGTATGCATCTTATCTTCATGAATTATGCGTTGGATTATTGCATATTCCTCAAATCGTCTTTTTGATCAATGACAAAAAGGGGGAGAAGAATAATGCATAAAATGAAATTATGAGAAAGTCATGCACTCCATATATTCAGGGGGAGATTAATATGTTCAGGAGGAGATTACATAATTTTTGCATTTACATGATTTTGTCATCATCAAAAAGGGGAGATTGTTGGCCCCTAGATTGATTTTGATGATTCGAAAACAATTATGACTAAGTTTATTATGGAAATTAAGACTAATGCAGGATGTACAAGTGTCGTACAGGTGAGCCTTATCAAGCAAAATTTTATTTGTTATATGGAAGCTTATTTTCTCTTATCTTGAATATAGCTAATGTTTCAATCTCACCAGGGCATTTGCATGACTATGTAAGCTAGCTTATTTCCTTCATTAGCTAGCTTCCTCCACTTGCTTGCTAGTTATTTTCCTCACACAAATGGCTTGGCCGAACCATGCTTGGAATAAGTTAGCTTGTGAGCTAACTTCTTCCCTCTCTTAGATAGCTTGCTGGCCTCAAGAGCTAACTACTTTCATGATATTTTATCTTGGCCGAATGCTCCTTGAAATCAGCTAGCTGGGCAGCTAGTTAGTTAGCTTTGAAAGACGACTTGTTGGCCTTAAAAGCTAACTATTTTTTCTTGTATGATCTCTCTTGGCCGAATGGACTTCCAAGCAAGCTAGCTGGAGAGCTAGCTTCTCCCTTGGACGGCATCATGAATTTTAAATTTAGTTAGATAGAAAGCTAACTCCTTTTCTCATGGATTTATGAAAGATTGCTTCAATTAGCTGGGGAGCTAACTGCTTTGTTCCTCTCTCTCACTTGGCCGAACGTCATGATAAAATAGTTAGCTTAATAGCTAACTGCTTTGGGACGTTTTTCTCCTTGGCTGAATGAATGGTTGAACCAGTTAGCTTAGCAGCTAACTACTTTATCATTTCCCTCTCCCTAGCCGCATGAAATTTTAAATGGAGTTAGCTAGGAAGCTAACTACTTTTATCATGATGCACTTACCTTTTTATCTAGCTAGCTGGAGAGCTAACCACTTTTTCATTTCCTCTTCCAGCCGCATGAAAAGTTTTAAATTGAGTTAGCTAAATAGCTAACTATTTTTATCATGATGGGTTTAACTTTTTAGCTAGTTAGCTGGAGAGCTAACTACTTTATCATTTCATCTCTTCCCAGCCGCATGAATTTGAATTTGAGTTAGCTAAATAGCTAACTACTTTTTCTCTTGATGCATGAAACTTTTCATTGAGTTAGCTCTAGAGCTAACTACTTTTTTCCTGGATGCTTTCCTAGCCATATGCATGATGGATTGAGCTAGCTTGTTAGCTAGCTACTTTATTCCTTTGTTATGGCTGATTTCTTCTTGCCGTGGAGCTTTGTTGGAAAGTTAGCTAGCTTTATTTGCTTATCTAGCTTAGGGCCTCTTCTCTTTTCCATGGCCGGACGTCTTCAAGGAGCTAGTTGAAAAATAAATTCCAGCCAACCACCACTCTGCATTCTTACATGCTCTCATACTCTCTCTCTCTCCTTAATTATATTTTCATTTTCATGATGATTAACTTTTTTCTTTTGGTTTTGATAGAGATCTTTCTTCATCAAAGGATTAAATGCAATCAATGCTTAGGGAAATAATTTCAAACAGTTACATTTTTCTCCCGTTTTAATTTCCTCTTATTACCAATGTGTCTAACAGACATTTTTCTTGGTTTAAATAGCTAAGATAAGAGGAACACAATGACGAATCTGAAAAGAAAAAGAGGAGAAAGAAATCAAGAAAGAGAGTGTTCATTGCATATTTTTTTTTGGAGTGTTGGAAAGCAATCTCTTGTGCATTGAAGTTGACAAATCTCAATCACTGCTCAAGTCGTCCAGATCCGGTAAAGCATTCATAGTTTTCAGCTACCTCGGAGATCCACATTCATTGCTAAATATTTGTTTCAAATTTGTAAAGTATTCTTTGAATATTTGCTCAAGTTAGGAGCTATCTGTTATCTATTCTGAAATTTCTTGTAATAGGGTTAAGGATAACCCTAGATTGTTGATTGGCTTCCTTGTGCCGTGAAACAAGAAGACTAGTCGGATAAGGCTAGGGTTTGGCTTCCTTGTGCCGTGAAACAAGAGGACTAGCTGAGAAGGCTAGGGGTTTGGCTGCCTTGTGCCGTGAAATAAGAGGACTAGCCAGGAAGGCTAGGGGTTGTAATCATTGTGATACGATTAGTAAAATTCCCAAAGGGTTTTTGGGGAGTGGACGTAGGAGCCGAGTTTGGCACCGAACCACTATAAACCCTCTTATGTTTGTGATTGCTTATTCTGTGTGATTTTATTTCGTGCACTCCACTACACCGCTGTGAACTAATTTTTAACTAGTGATTAAGCACATATCTGCGCTAGTAATTAATTTTAAATATCCAATTCATCCCCCTCTTAGGTTGCTACATCTGGGCAACACATTAAAACATCATTATTTTTATATTCTTTAAATTTTTCACTAATTATGTATGCTTTTTGTAAAAATGAATAAGAAGTTGGATAATACATACTAGAAAGAACATTTGTAGCATCATAAAAGGTAACTAAAAAATCTTCTAAAATTTTACCTTGATTCCAATCAGTTTCAGTCAATGTAAATTCTAATCTATGATCATTAATATAAGCACTTAATAAGTTATGGATATGCATCATATATCATTGTACATGTGCTTTTCCAATGAGTAATTACATCAAGTTTAAAATTTTTAAAACGTTTACCATGATCTTCATATAACTGTTTAAATTCTTGAAGTCTTGATCTTAAAGCATGAATAAAAGAAATTACATTTCAAAATTTTGAAATAACCTCTTGAATTATGTCCATGCCAGATTGAACAGAAAAATTTAATATATGACATGTACATCTAATATAAAATAATTATCTATTTAAAATGAGATGCAAATAGACATTTAATAATACAATAGTAGAATTATTATTAGATGCATTATTAAAAGTAATAGATATTATTTTATTATTAATATTATATGAGCATGTAGTTTGATAAATAGCATTTAAAATTTGTTGTTCAGAATGTGGAAAATCAAAAGCATGAAAAGCAAGAATTTATTTATTTAGTTGCTAATCATTATCAATACAATGAGCAGTAATATAAATAAAACAATTACTACCCACAAATACCAACCAAATATCAGAAGTTAAAGAAATTCTAGCATTTAAATTTGAAAGCTTTTCAATTAAACTTTATTTCATTGCTAAAAAGTTTGTCATAGCCACTCTTCTAAATGTACGCCTACTAGTTCTTCTATAAGAAGGTTGTAGGCCTAATTGAACATAATGTTCAAAATTATAAGATTCACATAAATTAAAAGGTAATTCATCTTGAACTATCTATCTTACAAGTAATTTTCTTTGATTTTCATGATTATATGTAAAATTACCTACAAGTGATCCTTCTTGTATATTAAAGGTACTTTGCTGACGGAAATCATGCATCCTATAAGTCTCTATATGTCTTTTTAAATTCCCTGTTCCCCAGTACTATTACAACAGTAAAATTTTGCTCATTTTCTACATTTTGCTTTGTAGACTCCTTCAACCATAATTCTATCGAAATCATTCCAAACATTACTAGTCCTCTTATGAAAAGAGGTTTGACATCACTGACACTGGCTCTATAGGAAACTTGGGATTGTGGTTGGGGTTGGGGATTAGTTTCCTTATCCTCAGAAAAAGGATGGATGCCAAAATTACTTTTGTTATAAGATGCCATATCTAAAATTTTTAATTAATGAATGCAAAAAAATAAAAACAAACCACAAAGAAGGAATTGAGAAGATGATCAGAGATGAAGGCATGAAGCCGAGATTTGTGAGCTACTGAGCTTCCTCTTGTGCTCTCGCCAGTCGCCTCTCAACAAGAAGTGACCTCCTTTCTCTTATATTTCTTAATAAGAACCTCTTCTTGTGTAGCACTTGAACACTTGCTAGAGCTATAAAGCACTTGCCAAAACACTTGTAAACTAAAAATTAAATTACTAGAGTTTGCTAGAAGAGAGAAATAGTAGTAGTAGAGAAGGAGAGAAGAGTTGGTTTGGTGTGGTGAGAATGAGGAAGGAATGAGCTACTTATAAAAGTTCCAAATTTTTTTTTTCAAAAATATCCTTCAATATAGCTGTAGAGGGAGGGAGTAAAATGGTTAAAAATCTTTCCTAACGACTATATAGCCATTTTTTTGTCATTTTCAATGGCTATATAATCGACTCCTGACCGTCTTCACTTTGCTCGGCAGGTGACTCAGCCTGTCCACTTTACCCTATCTACTCCAATGGTGAATTAATTTCAACAAAACTCTAAACAATTTTACTTGGCTCCAAATCAATATATAAAATCATCAAATTTGAGGAGATGGCTTTGCTTATTCTATATTGCATCTCTTACACAGCTCCCTATCAACGGCTGCCCTCGAATTACCATAACGTCGTGACCACCAACGGAGTGATCCAAAAGACGGACAACAGCAGCGAAAGTTACGTTCAAAAGTTGTTGGGAGATACCAAAATCCTTATGAAAGTTGAGCCTTGGGGGTGTAAGGCTCACCTCCATGTGGCAGCCCTTTATTATTATTATTATTATTATTGTTATTTGTATTTAATATATATATTTATGAAATTATAAACTCTATATTTTGGGTATTTACTAAACATTTGAGATAGCATCATAATTTTTGATGAGCACGAAATCATATATGTTTGCACTATTTCAATAAAACTATATTATTAGTTTCTAAAAAAAATTTGCTACGTAGCATATTGTTAAAATTAAACTTACAAAAATATATAAAATAATATATTATGATAGATGGCTTATTTTTTTTTATTAATCCTTGCTATGATCACTTTTTCAATCTGACAGCTGATGAATCTATGTAAGGAATATTAATTTATATTTCTAATGTATTTCATTCTGATGATTTTGATGGATCATTTCCTCATTGCATTGACATCTATCTAGTATTTAAATATTTTAATTATATTATTATTTATTCTTATAATATATAATATTATATATATATAATTATAGTTAAAAGCTTGTATTGTCATTAAAGATAAATATATTTTTATGATTACTATATTTATACTGCACATTGTACGGATATTTGGGCTATCTGAGCTGATATAACACCATAGTGGAGGAACTAGGAAGAAGTGGGTGGAAGGGCCACATCTATTATTTTTTTATTTTTTTATTTTTTATTTTTTAAATGAGGCCTTCCCGTCGTCTGCCATGACTTTCTCGGCCTTCGGTTAAAGTCAATAGCAGCATCCGGTCCAATCCTATCACTCTAACATCCGATGCGTTGCCCATTGCGATGATACTAAATTACATTTCTGGTCAAGGTCCCACACGGTGGCCGCCACTGGTTCTATCAAGCGTCCACATTTCACACTAGACGTTTTCACCGCCCAAATTTGTACGCCATCTTCGCTCAACGAAACCTGAAAATTTGTAGCCTCTCTATAGTAAAATTATAGTGGTTTCTATTGGCGCTCAACGAAACTTGAAAATTTGTAGCCTCTGTATAGTCAAATTATAGTGGTCTATTGGCGGAGAAATTTTCCTTCATATGTCTGCATTTGTGGTTTTTTTGATCTCTCTCTCTTTTTTTTTTTTTTTTTGATACAGATGGGCGATCATACTATCCTCATACAAGTCAGCTCAGATCTATCAGAATACAGAATCTGCAAAAGAGCAGAAGGACATGAATCACCCTGCTTCTAAATCCAAAAACCTCCGTGCTAGGCCACAGCAGCCGTAATCCAAGCAGCCGCAGAATTAGCGTCTCGATAGATATGTCGAATATGGACAGTGTGGAAACCCCGCAGAGCAACCTAAATGTCACTGAGAATAGGGTTGATGGAGTCCTGATCACAGAATCCCGATCTAAGCCACCGAATAACTGTGAGAGAATCCCCTCAATTAACAGACATTGGGCATGAAGCTACCTAACAGCACAGGAGATGCCAGCCCATGCTGCATAAAGCTCAGCCATAGGGACAGAAGAATCAAGAGAACCAAAACCACCTGCCACCAACAAGGCTCCATCTGTCCCCGAATAATAAAAGCAGATCCAGCCAGCCTACCACGAACACTTCCATCAAAGTTGATTTTTACAAACCCTGGAGGGGGGAGCTCCTAAGAGATATAAACCGTACGACGGTTCGCTGCCTAAGCAGCAGGGGAGCCCCAGTGGCCAAGGTTAGAAAAATCCGAACCATTAATAAGAGAAGCACTTTCATCCACCATAGATCTGATCTTCTGTTCTAATCTGTGGGGGGAAATCGACTCACTAGTAAAGATAAGCAGATTCCGTGACAGCCAGATCTGATAAGCAGTGATAGCCCAAAGGGCGCTGCGATGTCTAGTAGTCTCTGGAGAGCATCAAGGAAAGGGGAGCACGAGGAACCAGAATCATCCACTTTGCAATCATAACTCATTCTCGTCCAAATCCCACATAGAATGGGACAAATAAAAATGGCACGATCAATAGACTCCTCCTTCTGCCCACACAGCGGACACACCACCTCAATATGAAGACCCCTTCTCGATAGAAGTGAGCAAGAAGGAAGACAGTCCCACAATATCTTCCATATAAATAATTGGACTCTGGGATGAACAGGGAGCATCCATATCCACTTCGCATCCCGCAACTTCCGCGGCTCGGGTCTGAAAATCCCAATGAGGTCCCTAGTGGGGGCCCTGGCCAGACAAGATCTCCTCCATAACCTCATATCAGGAATGTGTCCCAAAGTGAGGGGAATAGAAAGGATCCGACAAGCAAGCTCTTTCCCAAAAAAGCTGGTCACCACAGAGGTATTCCAAGAATAGAGATCCGGAATGATGAGATCCTGCACCCTCATATGCTGCGGAACATCCATGCTAATAAATGACGGCCAACCGGAAAGGGGGAGATCCGTGATCCAACTATCCTGAATGACATCAACCGAGGAGCCCTCACCAATCATCCACGATATTGTTCCGAATAGATGGAGCATGACGACACACCTCCTTCCAAAAGCAGGAATACCGTCGCAAAGGCTGATGATCGATAGCCAGGACCAATCACCATATCTAGCTCTCATAAATGAACTCCAGAAGCCGTGAGGATCAAGGAGAAACCTCGATGCATGTCTCGCCATCAAAGCGTCTCTCCTCACAATCAGGGACTGAATCCCAAGACCCCCTTCATTCAAAGGCATACAAATCAAATCCCAAGCCTGAAGATGAATGCTGTGACAGTCTTGCATAGAAGTTCACAGAAAATCCCTGAACCATCGCTCTATCCTACGCAAGCAAGTGATAGGGACCGTAGCATTAGAGATAAGATGCATAGGAAGGGACGTAAGGACAGAGTGAATGAGAGTGATCCTAGCCATCATGGACAAACTGGTGACCTGCCAATCATCAATCCGATCCCGAATGCGTCTCTCAATAGTAGCGAAATCACTAATACGGGGACGCCTCCCCAATACCGGGATGCCCAAATAGGACAGACCATCAGCCTTTGCTGAGATACCCAAAGCTTGGTGAACGGCTTCCCTGATGGACCTGGAGGTCTTTGGGCTGAAACAAATGGAGGACTTATCTAAGTTGACATTCTGCCCCGAAGCACAACAATAGCACTGAATAAGAGAAGCATAACTAACAGCATTACCAACATATGCCTGGCCCAGAAGAATACAGTTGTCTGCAAAAAGAAGGTGAGATACAGGGGGTCCCAAAGGATCAGCCAGAAAGGGAGCAATACGGCTGTCCTACTGCACCTGGTGAAAAGCATGGGAAAGGTCATCCGCAGTCAAAACAAACAGAAACGGGGACAACGGGCATCCCTATCTCAGACCCATAGAAGAATGGAAGAAACTAGTCTGCATCCCATTAATACTCAGAGAGAATGAAGGCTTCTGGATACAGACCATAATCTAATCAATGAACAGGTCGTGAAAACCAAACTCAATCAAAGTACGATACAAAAAAGCCCAGCTCAATCTGTCATAGGCATGCTCCATATCAAGCTTGATTGCCATAAGACACTGACTGGCCGAGGCTCTCTGAAGATCATACATGAATTCCTGAGCAATAAGAACATTATCGGAGATGCTCCGACCTCTAATGAAAGCCCCTTGTTCAGCAGAGATGAGCTGAGGGATCACCACACGCAGGCAGGAAATAAGAAGGCGGGACACAGACCTTGTATAGAGTAGTACACAGGCTGATCGGTCGAAAATGATGGGGGGAAGAAGCATCATGGCGCTTCGGCACTAGAGTGACAAGAGTGCGATTCCAATCAGTAGGAATAGATTTAGAAAGAAAAGCACTCTGAATAGCCTGAGTGACCTCGTGACCAACAATATCCCAGTAATGACGGAAAAATAATGGCGGAAAGCCATCAGGGCCAGGCGCCTTGATAGGGCCGAGGTCCCATAAAGCTGTGCAAATCTCCTCAGCCATGATCGGTCTAGATAGAAGGTCGTTCTGCTGATCAGAGACCTTCTTAGTAGAAGAAACCATAAACACAGGAGCCCTCGCACCAGATAAGTCAGTCCATCTAGACTGGAAAAACTGAAGCAACTGATCACGGATAACAACAGGGTCAGTTTGGAGATTGCCCTCCTCATCATCTATTCTCCTGATTCTATTAGCAGCCCGACGCTTCAAAGTGGCCTAATGGAAGAATCTGGTGTTGCGATCACCTTCACGGATCCACTGAACCCTAGACCGCTGTCTCCAATAAATCTCCTGCTGCATCAGAAGAGAGTGATGAAGAGCAAGCTTGGAGCAAAGAGAGGAAAGATCAAGAACAGATAGCGAGTCCTCTCTTTCTTGGATAAGAGTAATGTCCGCTTCAACTTGCTCGATCTGTCACTAAGTTTCCCACCTCAAATTTGTTCCATCTAGTCAGCCGACGCCTAACCAGCTCCAACCGTCTAGAGAGCCGATATGAGGCATTACCTCTCATAGGTAAATGCTAGACCTGGGATATGATAGCACGAGCTGAAGGGTAAGACGTCCAGAATTGCTCAAATCTAAACTGTCGCCGCTAGTGAAGAACAGGGTCAGTGGAAATCAAAATAGGACAGTGATCAGACGCAATCCTGGATAGATGAGTGACAGTGGCAGAGGGAAACATCTGATACCATTGAGCAGTGGTCAGAGCTCTATCCAGCCTTTCCCAAACATGAGCCAAACCCTGACGATTATTACACCAGATGAATTAGGCTCCAGAAAAACCCAAGTCCAGCAATCCAGCAGAAGAGATAAACGATCTAAACTCAGTGATATCAGCTGAATCAATGACCCGTCTACCCCCTCTCTTTTCGTTAGCAGCAACAATACAGTTGAAGTCACCAGCTACAATGGATGGGATACCCTGGTTAAGGAGAGAGAGAATCTCAGCCCAAAGAATACACCTTTCCTTGAAGTCAGTGCTGGCATAAATCCCCGAAAGTAGCCAGGGGTCAGAAGACCCTTCCGAGATAAGAAGAGCTATCTGTTGATTACACTGATGAAAGGCGTTCACAGAAACCGATGAGTGCCGCCAAAAAGCAACAATCCTACCAGAAAGACCTTTAGACTCCACAGCTTATGAAGACCAAGTACTAGCAGCCTGTCTTCAAAACCGGGCCAAGCTGTCTCCCAATAACCGGGTTTCCGTTAAGATACATATATCAAAATTATGAATCTGCAATAATCTACCAAAAGAGGACCGAAAAGATGGTTTTCGAGCTCCTCTAACATTTCATATAAGTATTTTCATTTACAATTGGGGAGAAGGGAGATGTCCACCCTGATCTTCCATCATAACCGAATCAGAAAGGTACCCCGAGGGCAGGGTACCACCCACATCCGGCTGCATTATACAATCCAAAGTAGGATTATCAGTCCTTGGGTCCGATGCCTCAGGTACAGCTCCCACACCCCGGGATTCAATAACAGGGGGATCAGGACCCTTTGACTGACCCTAAATTGCCAATTTAAGGCAAGAAAGAGTCACATCATGGTTACAGATAGCAGCCTTTGACGACTGGCCCCCGAACACAATATTGCCTGACTCCTGACCGAGGAAGCCTTATCAGACCAGCTGCCTTCATAGATAGAATGCCGACCAAGGATAGGACTAGCAGGTAGATTAGACTTCAGCTTGGATCCTTTGGGCAATGAAATAGTGCCTTTACCTTTCTATTTATCACTTGTGAGAGGCGGCCGCAGAGGGTGGGACTCCACCGGCCTAGCATGCTTAGAAGGGCCCGGATTGGCATCAGACCGAGCAAAGGACGAACCATCCTACTTGCCCGCACCCAGAATAGAAAAAGGATTGTCTTCAAACTAGGGGCCACAGTAATTTGGATATCTGAACTTGCTGTCTGAACTTCATTCCTTGATGCCTCCTTTGGACTGTTAAAAACGGCACGGGCTCCCTCAGCCGGCACGCCAGCATTCTCACTGGATCCATCCAAGGTAGCACCCGATTCCAACTGCAGACTGGCCGAAATGAGAACAGGAGCCGACAACACATTGGATGGAGTCTTCCCAGCCTTAGAAGATCTCCGGCGACTGACCTTAGCAGGAGACGACCACCCATTCATAAGTAGCTTGGGATGATCCAGGATGCCTCAAGGAGTTCCTCTGCTGCTCCGAAGCCTGCGGATGATGACAACGCAAAGCCATCATCCAGGGCCCGAAGCAATGCCCAACCGAAGACTGCTCGGCCGCCGGAGATGGGGAAGACAAAGCACAGGGGCCAGAGAAGTGGATTGAACCACAGTGAGGGCAAATACCTTCCAAGTTTTCAAATTGGAACTGTTGTCAAAAGGGATCTCCCATTCCCTGAATTCGGACACCCGGCCGGAGAGGATGCCGGAGATCCACACGGACGCAGGCTCTGGCGAATCCCCCCTGGAAAGCTGCCGAGTAGCAGAGTCAGCATATACAAACTCCCCCGCCGACGCCAAAATATCAGTCAACACCTCTTCATTCCAGAATTCAACCGGGAGGGAGGGCAGTCGCACCCAGAGCAGGGCAGAGGCCATAACATCAAGAGCCGGAACAAACTCCGGCCGCCATGCTTCAATGGCAACCGGCTGTCCGTTGATCACCCAGGGTCTGCCGATCACCAAATCCTTCGAAGCAGGATCCTTAAATTGAAAGATGTGGCAGCGATGAGCAAGGCTTAACGGCAGGATACCCCTGAAACACCCGCTCGCCGGAATTCCCTCACGAAAGCATCCGGCGGAATCCATCGTTGGAAAGTGCGGGCCAAGATCGCCTGTTCCTTCCAGCAGGAGCTTGACTCCTCCAGCGTCACCGAAGAAATGCGGACCACATCTGGAAACTGGCCTTCCAGATCAGCCACTTCAGTCGGCGATGGGGACGATGATATCCAAAACAAAGCCAGACGGCGGGCCTCGGCTCCCCGCCTTTGGAACACCAGACTCCCCAATCGAAGCCATTGAGGAGGAGCATCACCAGAAGATGACCACCGAGGTAGAAGGGTCGCCGGAAATAATCTACACACTGGAGATCGAGCACGGACGAAAGCACAAATCTTAAAGCACTTTAACCAAATGATGCCAGAGCCCTATTGGCACGAAAATTAAAGCATAAATCTTAAAGCGCCGCTTTTTTTGATCTCTCTTTAGCTCAGGAGACCGATCTTCTATCATGCTGCCTGGAATTTTTACTGTATTTATTCGTGCACGTTATAAGGTGAAAATAACTCTCCACTCCTTGTATAGTGATAGATTTATTCTTAAAAATGATTTTTCAACCGTTACTTCTTGGATCTACAAGGACTTCGGTTGTACTCATGCATATTTTATACGATTTCAACCTAGTATTTCTCCGAGTTCTAGCATATTAAGTCTCTTCATATATTTAGAAAAGCAAACCTGACAGACATAATTACTCGGTAATTGGGAAATTCATCATTAACTATTAAGGTTTTGGTTCTTCAATTTTACTCTTCAGTTAATAAACATGTTAAATGCTGATGCATATCAAAACTTTTTTTTTTTAAGTTTATGTTGCAGTAGAAATTCATCCTTTGCCTTGATGGACCTGCAAGACAATTCTCGCGCAGAGAGCGTTGGGGATGGCCCTCTGCGAAAGATCCTCCGACACCCAAGTCAGTGAAGATTCACAACGAACAGATATAAGGAGAAGGCTATCGCAGAAGAGTCCCTCAAGAATGGCCTCTCGAGGAACCAGACGCTTTGCCTGAGCTTCAATGGAGTTTTTTCAGTAAAAAAGTGAGCGTACCTGGAAGACTTTAGGACATGGTATATATAGGTTGCCGATGTGATAGCGGACAACTATATGATTCCTTGAACGTATCACAGGGAATCAGAAACCGTCATGATTCGAATCTGATTCGAATCAAATTTGTTACGAGACCGGTAGCTTTCGAACTCGGGTAGTTAGAGAATCAACGGCTAGAGAAGCTAGCTGATGCTTTGAGATTCGGTGCCTTATAGGCTCCATGCCACGTTTAGCATTATTATCTTTTTCCTTCACTTAAGGTGGTCGAAGACCCACATGGTTAGAATCTCGCCGGATTATCATGAATTTAATTTTTTTTATACTTGGTTCCGCAGAGGTTAGGGGTACCTCGGTCTGGCCGAGGTATGAAGATGGCTCGATCTGGCCGAGGCATGAGGATGGCTCGGTCTGGCCGAGGTATGAAGGTAGCTCGGTCTGATCAAGGTATGAGGATGGCTCGGTCTGGCCGAGGTATGAGGATGGCTTTGTCTGGCCGAGGTATGAAGATACCTCAGTTTGGCTAAGGTACAAGGGCACTTTGGTTTTACTAAGAAGTCTTAGCCTCGTTCTTCTCTGGATGCGACAGCTGGCGGATCGAAAATCAAAAGCGATCCCAATCTTTTTGTCATGCGCACGAATATTGACATAATGACGATTTCACCTCTCATTATATTCCCCCCACTCCCTAGTCCGAAGTGTAAGTTTGGGCATAGGGAGTAGAGTCCCAGATGGATTCATTCGGACGGAAGGATTTGAAGAGGTGCACAATGATGGTTTCATAGATACCACATCGCCACTTCATCATTTTTCTCGGTGGATGAAGCAGAAACCCTTCGTTTCTTGCGAATAACGATTAGGAGAGCAACACATGGCAAGTTTCGGCGCTTAAGGCATCCAAGCTGGCGATTTAAAATTTTGGGGATCCTCGCTGATGGTGCATTGCCTTTCCGCTAGGATAGTTTAAAAAGAGGGTTGAGAGGAGTTATCTTCTTGATTCTTCTCTAAAGACTTTCTCCTCTAGATTCTTGTGATCCCATTTGAAGCTTGTTCTTCTCAACTCGAAAATATGAAGGGCCCAAGCGACGTGGCTTCTGTGATAACCTTGAAGGATTTGGATAGAGTTTGCCGGAGGTACAGAGTTTCTTGGGACCACTCTATGGTTACCGAAAGCTGAACAGAGAGTTTCAGAGCAACCAGGACGCGAGATCTTCCTTTATGAAGAGAGCTTGAGAGCGGGCCTCCGATTTTCCATCCACCCGTTGGTGAAGGAGATAATGAGGTTTTACAACATATGTTCGACAATGGTGGCTCCGAACAGTTGGCGCAAAATTGTTGGATTCATATCGATGTGCAGCCGTGCCGGGGTAACAGCGACGCTCTCCATGTTCTGGGTTTGCTATAGCGTGGTCTCTGGGAAGAGCTCTGAGTGGCCTTACATTGGGCCTCGGAAGTCGTTCAAAATGATATTGAACAACCCATCATCCATAAAGGAATAAAAATCTCGATTGTTCATTATCGAAGGGAACATCGGTTCTGATTTTCCCAGAGTATGAACGAATTATGCTAAGGATTCAAAAGCGCACCCGGAGCTATTTGAGCATGAAAAGAAGGATTTGATCACCCTTTACAGGGTCGGGTAATCTTGGGCAGCGATCTCTTGGCAGAGGATGCCCTTTTTATCGTTGGGCTTAACCCTGTCAACCCTCAAGGTAGGTTCTTATCCTTTTCCCATACTGTTTATATCTTGACGGTTTTATCATAGGCTAAGCTACCTTCTGTTGTATTTGCAGCCGAAAGGTCAGAGTTCATGAGCCAGATGAAGGGGGAGCTAGGCAAGCTCAAGAGGGGGTCTGGCTCTGAGAGGCATAAGTCTAAGAAGAAGCTCGTCTTTCTAAATCACTTTCAAAGGAGGTAAAGCGAATCAAAACTGGCTGGCAATCCTCTGCGCCAAAGAAGAAGGAGACAGGAGTGCCAGTGGTAAAGGAGAAGTCTTTCATATTAGAGGGGGAACCAATGGTTGAGGAGGGGCTGGTAGTTGAAGATAGGCCCATGGTTGAGGAAGAGATCGTCGAGGCCGCCCACTCATCGGCAATGGTGATACTGGATGACTATGACGAATCACCGCCAGCTGGCCTTGTAGTTCCTTTACCCAGCCGTAGATGAAGAATTGTGTTTGGAGGGGGTTAGCAGTCCAAAAATGCCCTCTGCGAATGGAGGAGAGCTCTCAACCCCGACCAAGGAGGCAAGAGAGGTTGGCATGGAAGCTAAGGCACAGGAGGAGCTTCCACCGAGGAGCTTCCTCTTAAGGAATCAGGGGGAGTCAAAGGAGAAGCCGAGGCATCGAAGGGGATGGAGGAAATAGAGCAGAAGCCCGTAGATCAAGAGGGGCTCTTGGATGAGGAGGAAATCCAGAGCATGGATTCTCCAACGAAGGCATCGAGGAAAGGGCAAGCAAGCCAAAACTTCTCGGGTTGAAGCCTTCCATGTTGAAGCTCTGGTCGAAGAGGCAAGGCGAATCGTGGTTCCTCGGACTGAGACCCCACAAATCAATCCCCTGCTGTTAAGTTTGCTTAACCCTGATGTTGATGAGATGTTAGCTGCATTGATGCGATTCATTCTGTATGAGAAGGATGGCTCCACAGCCAAAGAAGACATTGTCTTTGCAGCACTCGGGCAAGATGGCCTGCTGAGTGATATCGAATTTCTTTTTGAAATCGATAATCACTCACTTACTAGGATAGCGTCAGCATACACCTTCCGGATAAGTAGGAATCTTGAAGCATTTTACTTTCACAGAGTAGTTCAATCGGATCTTACCATCAGGAGTTCATTTGTAGAGCGCTATCATAACGAGGTCACCATGCTATCGTTTGAAACTAGTCACTGGGGCCTACGCTTAAGCCAGGAGAGAGGTCGCCAGCCTTCAGGAAAGAGTGGGATCAATCGACAAACTTTCCAAAACTTTGAGTGTGGCTCAGGAGAACATTGAAAAATTAGAGCAAGCCAAGAGAGTCACTCTGGAACGAGCATCCAGATTCTAGGCTGAAGCCAATGAGCTCAAAGGAGCTCGTAATTTAGCTGATAAGGCTCGATCAAAGTTATTGTAGTGTAAGTCCGAGCATGCTCGGGAGGTAGAATCCTTGAAGAAGCTCTTCGACTAGAAGTGGAACGATGCTCATAGGCATTTCATCAATGAGAAAAGTAGCTTGAATAAGAGGCTCAATGAGGAGGAGAACATGTATCAGCGGCAGCAAGACCAGATTTCCATCTTGAACAAAGGCTCATCGAAGAGGTAAATAGATCCAGGTGGCATCATGACCAGATTGCCAAACTCACCTCTAATCTTGCTGAATCTCAGCTAGAGGTCGAAGAGAGACAGTCGAGGGTCAATGACCTCAAGGAGAGGATGCACCAGTATAGGGATGACAAATTGAAAGCTATCAATAAAATCCAGGAGCTAAACACGAAAATATCTCGGCAAGAAGAAGAGGTATAGCATCTCCTTACTTCTTTTCGCATTATTTCTTCTTTAATTATCATTACTCCGATTGATTTTGTGTCTCCAGGTGCATAGGATGGGTTTTGAAGTTCAGAACCAATTAAAGTCTTTGAGAAAGGAGCTGGCCTCAAGTCGCCAGAGGTGCTCCGAACTTGAGGATCAAGTTATCGAAGCCAAGAGATAGGCTGCTCTGGCTGTGGAGGAGTATAGAAATTTTGCTCGATTTTTGGATGAGCACAAGGCAGCTTGTGCTGATGTGTTCCAGTACGGGGAGGAGGAAACATGGGTGAAGATCTTTCAGAAATATCTGGAGTTGGATCTCTCATTTTTAGAAGCCGATTATTATGATACTCGGACATCAGGGATCAAGCTATCTGCTGAAGCTGAGTACGAAGAGATCCCAGATGTTGACCTTGAAGCCATTCTTGGTACCAGCCGAGTCATGGATCCAGAAGCAGATAGCCGAGGAGAAGGAAGCCATCAGTATATTGCCGAAGAACTCGAGGCTCCTCTTTCGGCTACGTTTGAAGTAGGCAAATTAAGCCAGCCATCCTCAAGTGCTACCAGAGTTGCCTCTGAGGCTGAGCCTGAGCTTTGAAGATTGCCTCTATAATTTTTCCTTTTCTTTTTCTTGTAACCGAGGAGGACTCGATAAAGCCTCATCTTGCCATATCAATATGAATGAATCTTCAGCTTTATATTTTCCCTTGCCCAAGCTTTATGCTAAAACAATTTGTTTAGCTCACCCATGGCTTACTCAAACTTGGCTTTTTATACGGCTAAGTAAATGAACTAACTCTTAGAAAATTTTTGATTACTTTGTTGAGGTTGAAGGAGTCACTCGATCCTATCGAGGTTGACCTGACCAGATCCATTGGAGTAGACAATTACTCGGCTTTGCCGAAGTAAAGAGAATAGTTTGGCTTTGCCAAAGTAAAGATGATAGTTCGGCTTTGGCCGAAGGAAAGGGATAGTTCGGCTTTGGCCGAAGTAAAGGGATAGCTCGGCGCTTGCTGAAGCAAAGGGATAGTGCGGTTTTGCCGAAGTAAGATAATAGCTCAGCTTTGATCAAAGTAAAGGGATAGTTCGGCTTTGCCGAAGCAAGATAATAGCTCGGCTTTGGCTGAAGTAAAGGGACAGTTTGGCTTTGCCGAAGCAAGATAATAGCTCAATTTTGGTCGAAATAAAGGGATAGTTTGGCTTTGACGAAGCAAGATAATAGCTCGGCTTTGGCTGAAATAAAGGGATAGTTTGGCTTTGCCGAAGCAAATGAGGTGGCTCGACCTCTGTCGAAGAATATCTCATTTTTATCAGGGCATTTATTTTATCATTAATGCCTTGTCTTTTTCGATGCGAACTTGCTTTTCGTATACGCCAAGCATTTGATTACTATTGGACCACGTCCTTTTTTGCGGAGGATTTTTCAAGTTCATTTATATCTTGAAAACAACTCTTTGCATTTAAAGCCTCTAATCCAAGATCGAGAGAAAATCTTCTGCCTTTTATTGCGGCATGAAAAATATTTTTAGTATACCCCTGAGGAGTTTCGAGTCTCGTTAAGGTATTGCCACGTGGTCTCGAATATAGTGCGATTATGGTGTCCTAAGTTTCGAAGTTTCCTCCTTCGTTAATGGTTGCTCTTCATTTAATGTCTATAAAAAGGGAAGAGCAGAGGATGCTTGAGCATACCCTGAAAAGTCTTCTTGCTTTGTGAATAGAAAGAAACCTTCATGGCCTTTTTCGCGTTGAAGTTGAGGGCTGTAAGGCCGAGTTTTTCTTTCGAGGTTTGGCTTGGCCCGATGGTTGGGGTGATGAGAAAGTTGTTGAAAAGCAAGTCATCCTTAAGGGAGGAGTTATGGAGGCCATATACGAAGCTCAGAAGGAGGATATAGGTCATATGGGAAGCGCACGAAGATGCTTTCTACTTGGCCCCATCCGACCATCGTGGAACCATAAAGGCCATTGGAAATGCAATTGTTGATGGGCTATGGTTTCCACAATCTTTTTGTCAACCATGGTAAACTTTATCGCCAAGCCTCTTCTTTATGAGGTTTTTCATCTTCCATGGTCATCGCCGCTTGAGGGACGGAAAGCCGAAGGTAAGTATCCTCCGAGTTATTATTTTTTTTCTTTTTTCTATATCATTACCTGGCGTTTTGAAGATCGCACCTTGACAGAGTTATCTTTTCTGATTTCTTTGATTTTCAAATCATAGACGAGAGCTATGTTGATGCAGGGACGGGAGCTATGTTGATGCAGCGTCGTTGGCCAAACTTGTTTGTTCAATCATGTTTTTTTATTTTCTATGCTGTAGCGCACTTGTAATGCCTCGTAGGAGGCTGTAATTCCTTGTAATGAAATACTATTGAAATAAAAGAACTTTTTTCTTTTGTATGTCTATCTCCTTTTGCTATTTTGTTCCTGTTTTGCGAAGTGCCAGTTTTCCCAACGTATCGGCGTCTTTGCATTTTTTCTGACACATGAATCACTTGTATACATTGGATCGAAGGGTGTAGGGCAAAGACTCGGTCTTGCCGAGATATACAAATAGCCATTAGGACGCCTCTTCGCTAGGGAAGATATTTAGATTGTCGTATCCGACGTTTATGTGTTAGGGGCATTTCAAAGACTTGGCTCTTGCCAAATATTTCGGTGATTCAGTTTAGGCTTGTCGATGTGCTACAAGTTATGTTGGTTCTTTAAGAATAGAGCGCATGATTTGTTTTAGATTATAGGAAGACCTGGGCGGCCTTGCTGGTACTTGGTGGGAGTTCAGTCATACCGAAGGTCCTTGAGAGTTTTTACCTTTGTTCATTAGAATCATAATAAATGGCTCGGTCATGCCAAGGGACAAAGAGGGTTTTACTCGATTTCATCGAGGTAGGTAGATTATCACTCAGCGAGCACTTTCTTTGGGAGATCATGTATGGATTGGTCAAAATATGAAGTGGCTCGCTTGGGCCCACCGAGATACATAAAGATCGTTTGACCTCGCCGACGTGCAGAGAAATAGTTCGGCCATGTTGAGGTATGGAGGAAATACTCAGCCCTATCGGGGCTTGAAGTAAGATTATATTTTACTTGGTGATGTAAAGGTACGAAAAAATCGCTCGGCCCTACTAAGGTTCGGAGTAACATCACTCGGTCCTGTCGAGGCTTAAAGAAAGTCCCTCAGACCTTCTGAATCTTTGTTGATATCTGGCTTGGCCCTGTCAAGGTTTGAAGAAAGATTATATTTTATTTGGCACTGCTAAGGTATGAAAAAATTGCTCGGCCCTGCCGAGGTTCGGAGTAACATCACTCGGTCCTGCCGAGGCTTGAAGAAAGTCCCTCGAACCTGCCGAGTCTTTGTTGATATCTGGCATGGCCCCACCAAGGTTCGGAGAAAGATTATATTTTACTTAGCGCTGCCAAGGTACGAAGAAATTGCTCGGCCCTGTCGAGGTTCGGAGTAAGATTATATTTTACTTGGCGCTGCTAAGGTACGAAGAAATCGCTCAGCCCTATCGAGGTTCGGAGTAACATCACTCGGTCCTACCGAGGCTTAATGAAAGTCCCTCGGACTTGCCAGTCTTTGTTGATATCTGGCTTGGCCCCACCAAGGTTCGAAGTAAGATTATATTTTATTTGCACTGCCAAGGTATGAAGAAATCGCTCGGCCTTGCTGAGGTTCAGAGTAACATCACTTGGTTCTGCTAAGGCTTGAAGAAAGTCCCTCGGACCTACCGAGTCTTTGTTGATATCTGGCTTGGCCCTGCCAAGGTTCAAAGAAAGATTATATTTTACTTGGCATTGCCAAGGTACGGAGAAATCGCTCGGCCCTGCCGAGGTTCGAAGTAAGATTATATTTTACTTGGCGTTGCTAAGGTACGAAGAAATCGCTCGGCCCTACCGAGGTTCGAAGTAACATCACTCGGTCCTGCCAAGGCTTGAAGAAAGTCCCTTAGACTTGCCGAGTCTTTGTTGATATTTGGCTTGGCCCTGCCAAGGTTCGGAGAAAGATTATATTTTACTTGGCGCTACCAAGGTATGGAGAAATTGCTCGGCCCTATCGAGGTTCGGAGTAAGATTATATTTTACTTGGCACTGCTAAGGTATGAAAAAATTGCTTAGCCCTATCGAGGTTCAGAGTAACATCACTCAGTCCTGCCAAGGCTTGAAGAAAGTTCCTTGGACCTGCTGAGTCTTTGTTGATATCTGGCTTGGCCCTGCCAAGGTTCGGAGAAAGATTATATTTTACTTGGTGCTGCCAAGGTATAGAAAAATAGTTTGGTCCTGCTGAGGTTCAGAGTAAGATTATATTTTACTTAGCATTGCTAAGGTATGGAGAAATCGCTCGGCCCTGCCGAGGTTCGGAGTAACATCACTCGGTCTTGTCGAGGTTTGAAGAAAGTCCTTCGGACCTGTCGAGTCTTTGTTGATATCACTCGATTCTTCCGAGGCTTTGTTGAGGGACCCGTAGGTCGGTAGTTGGATGAAATCCATCTCTTATCAAAGACTTTAGAAAAAATTGATCGAAACATAAACATTGCAAATTTAAAAGTAAAATCTTGTTATTGCAAGTAGGATGAATTCAATGGGAGCATACTTTACTGATGATATATCCGAAGGTTGTTTGAATTTCATGTTCGGAGGATAGATTTTTTGTCAAGATCCTAAAGCTTGTAAGTGCCGGGCTTGATGACCTCTGCAACTTGATAGGGGCCTTTCCAATTTGGAGATAGCTTGCCTTGCTCTAATGATTTGAAGATAGATGCCTTGCGGAGTACAAGGTCACTAGGGAGAAAGGATTTCCCTTTGACTCGGAATGAGTGGTAGCGAGCTACTCTTTGTTGATAGGCTATCATTCGGATTTGGACCTTCTCTCTAACTTCTTCTATCAAGTCGAGATTGGTTCGGAGCTGCTCATTATTTGACTCCTCTGAATAACTTTTCACCCGTGGCGATGGTAGCCCTATCTCCACTGGAATAACAGCTTCCGTGTCGAAGGCCATTTTGAATGGAGTCTCGCTTGTGGGAACCCTCTGTGTGGTTCGGTAGGCCCACAAGACGTGATGAAGCTCCTCCGCCCATCTACCTCGTGCCATGTTGAGCCAAACTTTGATTCCTTACAGCAAGGTTTGGTTGGTTACTTCGGCTTCTCCATTGGCTTGGGGGTGCCCGACCGATGTGAGCCGATGACAAATATCATGATCTTTGCAGAACTCTAGAAACTTGGGATTATCAAACTATCTTCCGTTGTCGGTGATAATAGTGTGCGGAAGGCCGAACCGGCAAATGATGGACCTCCATACAAAATTTCTAATCCGAGACTCAGTTATCTGAGCAAATGCCTCGACCTCGACCCACTTGGTGAAATAGTCAATTGCTACAAACAAAAACTTCTTCTATCTCGTGGCAAGAGGAAAAGGGCCTAGGATGTCCATCCCCCACTTGATGAAGGGCCAAGCAGATAATATGGGCGTTAAGTGAGCAGAGGGGAGCCTCTGTATGTTTGAATGCCGTTGACATGAATCACAGGTTCGGACGAGATCGTCGGCATCCTTCTTTATGGTCGGCCAGTAGTATCCCTGGCGCAGCACTTTGTAACATAAAGCTTGGCCGCCAAGGTGGCTTCCACAGATGCCCTGGTGGACCTCCCGAAGGGCATAATTGGCTTCCTACGGGCGAAGACATTTGAGTAATGGCATAGAGAAGAATCGCTTGTACAGTTGGTCATCGAGTAGGATATAATGAGACGCTTGCATCTTCAATTTCCTTGCATCCTTTCTGTCGGCTAGGAGCAATCCTTCTTTAAGATATTTGAAAATTGGGTCAAACCAGGATGGTTCAGCCTCAATCTGCATCACTCGATCAACATCGGCAATGCTAAAATTTTTTAGGACTTTTAGGTGGAATTTTTGCTCGAAATCCATCGAATTCGTGGTTATCAGGCGAGATAAAAGGTCGGCATGCACATTCTTGGCCCTTGGAACCTAAATAACTTCAAATTCAGAAAAGTAAGAGGACGGATCGTGCACCTTTTGGAGATAACGAATCATGTTCGGCTCTCGAGCCTCGAACTCTTCCTGCACCTGGTCAGCCATCAATGAGAGTCAGTATAGGCATTCAGTTTCTTGACTTTGAGATCACGAGCAATGTGAAGTCCAGCGAGCAGAGCCTCATCTTCTGCTTCGTTATTAGAGGCTGGGAAGGAGAAATAAATGCCATATTCAAAGGTCGCACCCTTTGGACTGGTAAGAACCAAGCCGGTGCCAGAACCATTTATGTGCATGAAGCAGCCATAGAGCATCGGACCATGGTTGCTCGGAGGTATCCAGAGTGGAACCGTCCTCAGGAATGGTGCAATCAAGAAGAAAGTCTACCATAATTTATGCTTTAATTGTCAGGCAAGGCTGATATCGGAGGTCATGCTCACTTAGCTTGATAGCCCATTTGGTCATCCTTCCTGATGTCTTCAGACGATGAATGATTGATTTGATAGATTCGTCGGTCAAGATTATCACAGTATGTGCCTGAAAGTCGGGCCGTAACTTTCGAACGAACGTTACCAGGGCCAACACCATCTTCTCAATTTGGGTGTACCTCATCTCAGCATCCCGAAGTATTTTACTAATATAATAAATTGGCTTTTGGATTTTATTTTCCTCTCGAATTAGCACGGACCCGATGATGCCCTCTGAGACTGCTAGATATAAGTATAGCGTCTCCCCAGGTCTCGTACTACTAAGGAAAGGTGGCAAGCCAAGATATTTTTTGAGATCTTCAAAGGATTTCTGATAGTCCGGATTCCACTGAAAGTTCTTAGCCGACCGGAGTGCCTTAAAGAAGGGTAAGCATCTCTCGGCCGACCAAGCAATAAAGCGATTGAGGGTCGTTGTCCTTCCGATAAGATGCTGCATCTCTTTAACAGACCCTGGAGGCACCATTTGTTACAGAGCTTAAATTTTTTATGGATTTGCTTCAATGCCTCACTGGAAGAGCATGAAGCCCAAGAACTTCCTAGAGTTGACTCCGAAGGTGCACTTGGTTGGATTAAGCTTCATCTGATACCTTTGGAGCATTATGAAGCTCTCTGTGAGATCATCAATGTACTGGGATGCCTACTTGCTCTTAACTAGCATATTGTCAACATAAACCTTCATGTTTCGACCGATTTATTCTTTGAAAACCTTGTTAACCAGTCTTTGGTAGGTCGCTCCTGCATTTTTTAAACTAAAAGGCATGACTCAGTAACAATAAATGCCTCGGTCGATAATGAAGGCAGTCTTTTCTTCATCCTCGGATGCCATCCGAATTTGATTGTAGCCTAAATAAGCATCCATGAAGGTCAACATTTGGTGGCCTAAGGTAGTGTCCACAAGCTGGTCAATCCGAGGCAAAGGAAAACTGTCCTTCGGGCAAGCCTTGTTGAGGTCCGTAAAGTCAATGCAGATTCTCCATTTGCCGTTTGACTTCTTCACCATGACGACATTCACCAGCCAATCGGGATAGTTCACTTCCCGAATGAAATTAGCTTTAATGAACTTATCAACCTCTTCTTCAATGGCCTTCTGACGCTCGGGGGCGAAGCTTCTTTTCTTCTGCTTGACCAATCGAAACGTCTCGTCCACATTAAGGCAATGGACAAGGACATCTGGGTTGATCCCCGACATATCCGAAGGAGACCAGGCGAAGACATCAGCATTCCCTCAGAGAAATTCAATCAAATCTTGCCGAGGTTTTCTTTTTAGTTGTGATCCGATCCTTATGGTTCGATCGGGCTGAGCTTCATCAAGTGGCACCTCCTTGAGCTCTTCAGCTGATTCTTTCCGTTGCTTGGCAAAATCCTTTCGAGCATCCAGCTCATCAACCTCGGGCTTTCTAGACTGAAGGTCAGCAACGAAGTAGTGCCGAGCCATAACCTAATTTCCTCAGACTATTCTCACTCCCCATTTTATGGGAATCTTCATAGCGAGATGAGGGATGGATATAATTGAAAGAATTGTGCCCTGAAAGCCAATCACAGTTATTGTATAAGTGGCAAAATTTGTAATTTATCTCAACTCAAGAATAATAATAAAGATAATTTTATATTTCATCATATGTTGTGTCTTATATTTTTATGATGAACCCCATAAAATAAGGCAATATTTTTAGGGTTACAAAGATAACAGTGAGACCTAAAACCTATAAACCCTAATCTAGAATATTCCTAGTCATAGGATCATAGATTTGGGAATCGATGAATCCGGATAGACTAGCACATCTTATGTATGCTCGATTGTGAGGGTGGTTGGTCTCATGACCACTTATGTAGGGACACTAATACAAAGATGTGGGTGCTCATTAAGTTATGAGTTCACTGAATTGATCCGATAAGAGAACATCAAATGGAAGTTTTACTTACTTGTCATAATAGATTGTTCTCTAAGTGGGAGTTGTGTAAGTAATCCTTAGACCTGAGACCACAATAGTATCTTATGCATATGAATCCATATTTTGGTTCATATTCATTCATAACAAAAGGTCATGTATGGGGTGATGTTGGATATGAAGGATTGTATATAAAGGTAATGAGTAGGTCAACAAGGAATCGATAACTCCTAGTAAGAGGAGTATTTATCCCAAGTAATCTCTTCAAATATTGACTCAGAAAATCTTTGATCAAAGTATGATGAAATTAGAAAAGGTTTTCTAATTTATCATCGGTTGAGTCTTCATTAATGATTATAGATTCAAATGGATTAAGTATGAGGGTTTGACATTTATCCATGCCCATCACTTAATTGGATTAAAGAAATATCGAAGGATTGAATTACACGGTAACTTGCCACTAAAGGGTATTTTGGTAATTTCTACCAAAATTTTCATCTTTTGGGTAGGCATGATACATTGCTAGACGTCAGTCTTGTCTTGTAGGTTTTTATGAATCAATTAGACTGATTTTATAAGTCAATTTGAAGGTTAGTCCAGATTGACAGTTTAAGTTAGCCCGATTTGACCTATTCAAATAGTCGGATACATAATCGGGCTAAACCAAAAACCTACTGCTGGCTAGATGAGGAACCCAGAGGGTCACACACAATAGGAAATTAATTGAATAAGTTAAAAATATTTTTATTAGGATTTTTGGATCCTAATTGATTGGCCAAGATCGCATACTAGCATAAGTGGGCTAACCCGAGCTTCTGACTTAATCTGTTTAGGTCAATTTGCTTGCTGATTGGGCTAATAAATTTAAGTTAGACTTAAATTAATATTAGACATGCGTTGGGCAACCTATCTAGAGTTTAATCTAAATTTATGAGATTTTTCTAGATTTTTATGATGATCAAATTCGAATTGGATTCGAATTTCAGCCTAATTTGGTTAGTTTGGGTTGACTTGGTTAGTCTGGGTTGACCTGAGGCCTTAGTCCTTTTTTGAACCATTTTATTTTAAATTTAAATGAGTTTAATTTATTAAATATTATTTAAATTTATTAATAAAATAATTTAATAAATTAAATGCTTAATATGGGCTTGTGGGGGTTTGAACCAAAGACCCTTTGGACACTTGGCACCTCCTCGGAGTGGATGAGAGCGCTTCTCACGTAAAGTGTCTCCCCCCCTCTTCATGCCTCTTGGATGGCATCCTTTCTCTCCATCCAACACCTTTAATTACTACCCCTTCGTTTCTATTTAAAGAGGGCAGAAGAAGGAATTCTGTGAACCAAAAAAAAAAAAGAAAAAGAGAGAGCCCATAAGCCCTCCTTCTCCCCTGTTCTTCTCCTCTTGTCTTAATATCACTATCATATTAAGATAAGGCCCTAAGTTGAGATAGAGGAAGGCTATTAGAGTTTGTAGAGGCTTGTTGGAAAGCTTTTGGAAAGCTTTTGATGAAGAGAAAGTCCAAGGAGACGTTAGAAGGCTGCATATGATCAAAAGGCTGCCAGGAAGGTTCTAGCAAGCAAATAGGAGTGCTTCTTTGAATCGATTTTCATGTGGATCACCTTTGGAGGGCATACATTTGTGTGCCTCTTGAATATTATTGGATTTAGCAATTCAGATATTTTTTTTAGTCATTTATTTTAGATTTTAATTGATTTAATTTTTGAACTGCATAAAGGCGATCTTGGAAATTAAGGTTTTTTGCGATGTTTGTTTACAAAATGATTAAAGTTTTTGAAAAGCATGCCTCCAAGTAAGGTGGAGTCTATGGTCAGTAGATTTTTCACCCGTAATTTTATCCTTACAAAAGCATCAAAGTATAGAACATTAACAGAGCTTCCACTATCAACCAAAATTTGGTGTACATCATAATCATTCATGTTGAGAGATACAACCAAAGCATCATCGTACAGATATTGTATCTCCCAAAGGTCTTCGTCAGAAAAAGAAAGCTCATCGATCCGAGCCTTCTTCGATGGATTTTCCTCTTCATCTATCCAGGCCAATGAGGAGCCGATCATCGCTATCATATTGACATTGCCAACGATTGGTAGATTCGACGGAGGAGGCTGGTGAGGCTCAGGCTGACGGTCTCCTCCATTGTTCGGCTTGGAGGCTCTTCTAAATCGGTCCAACCTACCCCATCGAATAAGCTACTCAATCTTATTTCGAAGCTGCCAACACTCTTTGGTGTTATGCTCGTGATCCTGATAGAATCGATAGTACTTGGTCATGTCCCTCTGGGCCGCATTCCCTTGGAGAGGTGGCGGCCGAGGGATCTGGTGCTTAATCTTCATCAATATCTATGCCCTTGGCGCAGTGATTAGGGTGTAGTGATTGAACCTCTGGGCTGGCTCTGGGTATGATCTCTAGGCGGTAGCGAAAGAGCTCTATGGCGATGGGGCAGGCTTGCATGGCGAAGGGATCGGCTTCTATCCGAGCCCTTGGCCTCCTTTCTCTTTGATTGTTCATCCCGGGTTGACCTCCGTGATTCCTTAATCCTGGCATACCTGTCCGTCAAAGCCATCATGTCGGAGAGGCTCTTTGGATAGTTGACCTCCAGGGTTAGATAGAAGTCACCCTCCTTCAAAACTTCGCCCGCCATGGCAGACATGGCCACCTCGTGGTTGAGGTGGTCTACTTCTAACATGGCCATGTTGAAGCGGCCAGGATAATTCTTTAAAGACTCCCCCTCCCGTTGCTTGACCTCAGAGAGGGAATCGAACCTTCATCGGTGGCGACAACTACTGATGAACTGGCTGATAAATAGGCAGCTCAGCTTGTCAAAAGAATTGATGGAACCTAACTTCAAGCTATTGAATCAGGTTCTGGCGAACCCCCTAAGCGTAGAGGAGAAGGCTCAACACAGGATCACATCTGATGCTCCATGGAACATCATGATGGATCGAAAGCTACTCAGATGGTCGTCGGGGTCGATGGATCAATGGTACGGCTCGATGGTGGGAAGCTTGATATAAGGAGGGATCATCTTCCGCATAATCTCCTTGGAGAAGGGGATGGCCTGCTCCGCCTTCGACTGGGGCTGTGGAGCTTGCTTCATGGCATCTAGTTCTTGCCACCACTCTCGACGCATCTCATGAATCTCTCGTTGGATCCCCTTATCTCAGGCAATAGGGGAGACCAGTCGAGTATGGTGATGGTGTCGAGTCATGATGGAAGAACACTAGGGAGAGAGACCGAGCTCGCCAAGATTTGGGTGAGCTCTTCCCCCAGTCCTCTGCTGCATCGGTCTGACTCCTTTGGGCTACTGGGGATGGCTTGCGACCTCGGACGGGTTGGAAGAAAAGATCATCGGTGGAGTGGGGGCGACAACTCCATCAAGGAGTTATGGAGCAGGGACCGTCGGACGGGGAACCCCCTGGAGCCTTTGAACAAGCTGTGCCAGGGCTTGCACTTGTTGAACCAATGTAGCGAACTAGTCCTGGATCACCATGGTCGCCGATAGCGAGGGAGTCTCGGTCGGCGACGGATGCGGAGGCGCCATATTGTTGGTGGGATCAGGCCTTTGGGAGGCGGTCTGTTCCTGAGCATCCGAGGTGGCTTTCCTTCGATTCACCATTGAAGGGTTGCTCTTTTGGTTTCAAGCCTTATCTCCTTGATCATAAGTTTATGGGTCTTGAAGCCCTTCCTCTAGCGCCAATCTGTTGCCATAGAAATCTGTTCTCCGACTCGGGTGCAGCCCACCTTCGGAATCGGATGCTTGTCCTTTGTCTAGGTGGACCTGCAAGACAGTCCTTGCATCAAGAGCGTTGGGGCTGGCCCTCTGCGAAAGACCCTCCGACATCCAAGTCAGTGAAGATTCACAGCAAGCAGATATAAGGAGAAATCTCTTGCAGAAGAGTCCCTCAGTAATGGCCTCTCGAGGAATCGGACGCTCTGCCTGAGCTTCAATGGAGTTTTTTCAGTAAAAAAGTGAGTGTACCTAAAAGACTTTAGGACAGGGTATATATAGGTTGCCGATGTGATGGCAGACAACTACCTAATTTTTTGAACGTATCACAAGGAATCAGAAACGTCATGATTCGAATCTGATTCGAATTAAATTTGTTACGAGATCGGTAGCTTTCGAACTCGGTTAGTTAGAAAATCAACGGCTAGAGAGGTTAGCTGATGCTTTGAGATTCGGTGCCTTATAAGCTCTAGGCCACGTTTAGCATTATTAGCTTTTTTCTCCACTTAAGGTGATTGGAGACTCACATGATTGGAATCTCGCTGATTATCATGAATTTAAATTTTTTTGCACTTGATTTCGCAGAGGTTTAGGGGTACATCGATATGGTCAAGGTATCAGGATAGCTCGATTTGACTGAAGTATAAGGGTACTTTGATTTTGCTGAGAAGTACTTGTTCTTCTTCAGATGCAACAACTAATGGATCGGAAATCGAAGGAGAACCCAACCTATTTTTTTTTTTGCGCACAAATTTGATACAACGATGATTTTATCTCTCATTAATTTAAAATTAGTTTATATTTACTTTATGCATCTCAATTCCTTCGAGCACACGGTTCTCGCAGCTCAGCAGTCAACATAAAAAACCATTCATTTTAAGTCAAGAAGAGAGAGAAACAAGTAACAGCCGCCGCGCGCGACGGCAACAAGGGCCTCCCGACTTCTTCTTGGAAGGCAAGGTGATGCTTCTTTGAAGCTTCCTGGTGAACGCAAGTTGAATTGAACCACTACTAAACGATCGACGCGAGACTCCGCGCTCTCACTCTGACCACGTACATCGGCCCCCTTCCCTGAACTAACGACTGTATCTCCCTTGCCCTTTTCTCTAGCAAATCCATCATCATTCGCTCTCTATTTCTTTCCTTGATTTCCTTTCCAGTATCTTTCTAACCTTTGAAGAAACATATATATAAAGCAGCCAGCTCCATAAACAGATATATCGATCTAGCGACCACAATATCTAGATTGCAAGACGAGCACGCTGTTGCGATGGCTGCACCACCACCACCACCGGAACCCAAACAACTAGAAGAGGCGGCACATCTATCCCCACCCTCATCACCATCACCACATCATTCTCCGGAGCCGAAGAAGGTTCGGCTCCTCGGATGGGAGGGCAACGAACGCGACACGCTGCTGGTGGTGGCCACTTTGATCACAGCACTGACGTACCAGCTGGGGACCAACATCCCCGGTGGCTACTGGCAGGACGACAAGGTCGGCAAGGGCGGCCACATGGCGGGGGATCCGATCATGCGCGACAAGCACCGCCATCGATACTGGCTTTTCATGGCCGCCAGCTGGGTGGGCTTCGGCAGCTCGATGCTTTTGACCCTATCCCTGCTAACCGGCGTGCCGGTCAAGTCGCGCCAGGTCCGGTGGCCCTTCGTTCTGGCTTACTCCAGCCTCATGCTGACGTTTATTACATCGCAGCCGAGGACGTCGCTGGCCATGGACTTGGCGCTGTGGGCTGGCCTCCTGATCTTCTTGTCCACTGTGGTTAGTTTCCGAAGAGTCGAAGACTACTTGCTACATCGGAAGCACCATGTCGAAGCGGCCGTGGAGCAAGCACATGTGCCATGTGGTTGTGATTCACAAGGTGTTTGATTCTGCTCTGAGCCACCGATTGGATAGGTGAACTAAGAGTTTCTCTTCTTGTTAATTATATATTCTAATCTCGGACTAGGTTTGATGTGTGGTTGTCTTCGGACTCTGTTGTACCTTATCCTAATTAAGTACACTTTGTATGGTGCTCTTATTTAGAGTTTCTTTTCATTTTCTTCCTCTCTCTCTCTGCTATATGTTTTGTTATCACCTTCAGCCTTTTATTTTAGAGGTAAACGTACGGTCAACAATCTTAGATGCTTGAAGCCTTAAAAGGTTGCTTGCTACTGTGCGGATGCCATCGATAGAACTCTGTTATAGATACATAGTCATGAATTGTGTAGAGAGAATGAGAGAGACCCATAAATTGGAAAGGAAAGTATATGTGATTTGTGGGCTCTACTCTGAAGCTTGGAGGACAACGGTGAGGAGTCTCGGTGGGGTGGAGGCCTTGCTCCAGAAAAGGCTTGAAATGTTTTCGAGGTTTTAGTCGATTTTTGGTTTCACATCCTCCTCTCCCATCCTTATTAGTCTCCTTAAAATTTCGAGCTAACTCTTTCAGTATCACTATAATGGCTTCTAGCTAGGGCAAGATTGGTCTATCTGAAGGAGTATCTTTGGTTAATTAATATTTTCTTCAGTTAGTACCTGAAGGCGAGAGCTGAAAGGATAGAATGAATGAGCAGTCGGGCAGAGGGTTATAGCCCAGTGCAACCACACACAGCAACAAGAGATGGTGGTTCAAAATCAAATAGACGCAACTTGCGATGATACGAGTTCTACTGTTTATGGAGCAACACAATGGGTTATAATAACCCGTTTATCCAATCCCATCCGTTCAATTACTTAAACGGATTAAATGAATTAAGTACATCAAATTCGAATTCGATTCACTTAATATACGAATTCAAATGGATCAATATGTTTACAATCTGCACTTGCTTAATCCAAATCCAAACCCAAATTTAAACCCATTTATGATGAATCGAACACAGATCAGATAAATGGATCGAATCCATTTTTGCTACCCTTAATTAGAATGTTAATATCAGCAGTTTACTCTCATAATTGATTTTGATTGACATACTACCAAGTTTTTTTCACTCATGCTCACACATGGATCTGACTCCTATAATCCAATCCAACTGACTTGGCCAATTCCTAATCGTGTTCATTTTGCTCAGCCTAATTTGACTCACCCTATGCAGTCTAACCCTATCTAATCCAATGGTAATTTCAATATAAATTTTTTTTTTTTTTTATCCTATTGGTACCATTTCTAACAGATCGAATAATCTTTGGTTTAAACATGGGTAACAGAAATTTTTCGTTAACATAAATGGGTAAACGGTTCGAAAACGGTATTCTTTGCCTTATCCCCATCCTTATTAGCTTTATATAATATATTTAAATTATATATATATATAATATATTAAAAATTAAAAATTAAAAATAAATAAAAAATATATACATTTGAAATGCAATTAAAATTTGGTAGATCATTTCCTATTTGGTTTGTTATTTAAAGCAATGTGTTAAATGTATCAATATCAACGATTGATTATTGACGATTATCTATCTTATCCTAAAAAAAATATTTTTTTAATTTTTAATAAATTATAAATTTAATAAAATAATTTATTTTTTTATTTAAACTGATAAACGATATCCTCGTTCCCTGTTCTGGTTTAATGGAACGAAAAATAAAAATACTTTTTTTAACAGGGATAAAAATCGATATAAACGATCCCGAACTATTCTCGGATTGTTTTCATCCCTAATTTTTGAACAAGACTCCAAACAATTTTACATGACTTCAAATCAAACTACGAAATTCACTGCAAAATTCCAAGGACAAACTTTGAGGAGATGGCAGGAGATGACTTTCGCTTATTCTATTCTTTATCTCCTACACGGCTTCCTATCACCAACTGCCCTCCAAATTAACATAAGATGGTGACGATTTACATGACGGTCAACAGCAACGAAATTTATGTTCAAAAAGTTCTTGTTAATATTTAGTACCACAGTGGAGGAAGATTAAAGAGAAAAAAAAAAAAAAAAAAAAAGGAAAAAGTCGAGGCCGTCATTCAGGTAGCATGACTTTCTCGGCCTCTCGGCTAACATCAAGAGTGTATCTAATACATCACTTAATATCCGATGACTGGCCCTTGTCCACAATGATATTAAATTAATTTTTGTAGGGTAGGTCCCACACGGTGGCTTTCTATTGGGGCTCTCACCCGTCTGCACTCGTTGCACCACGGGACAGGCCCGGAGCGCGTCCATGTCGATATGACATTTGACGTTCTCAACGCCCAAATTTGGACGCCTTCAAGAAACAAGCAACACCGACCACAGCGGCAAAAGGGCAACCCTGCTTCTTCGAAGCTTCCTCGTCAACGCAAGCCATCCATCAGCTGGAACGCTGTAAAACGCGAGACTCTGCCCTATTTAACCAGCGAATTGGTATACAATTTTATTTTTAAAAAAATTTTTATTAGAATTTATTAAAATAATTTTAATAAAAATATTTAAGATAAATTTGATAGTTCTACTTTCATATTCGTGAGCTACAGACAGCGGATGATTTTGGTATCCTAAATTTTCTGTTTCTATTACTGAGCTTTATGCTGCTTGGACAGGTATTTCTTATGCCTCTCAGATTTTCAGGCTAATAGATGCGTGA
The DNA here is from genome assembly GCA_900491605.1 of Calamus simplicifolius. Classification (NCBI taxonomy): domain Eukaryota; kingdom Viridiplantae; phylum Streptophyta; class Magnoliopsida; order Arecales; family Arecaceae; genus Calamus; species Calamus simplicifolius. The sequence goes on along the minus strand of UESW01004215.1, from coordinate 385,216 downwards.
TTGAGGGTGATTCGATGGTGATCATTGATGGCTGAGAAAGAAAAATTTATCTGAAGCCCCTACTATCCTATTTCAGGGACATATGGTCTATTTTGCAGAAAACTGATACTATCCAGATACGGCACATATATCGTGAAGTCAATGTAGCGGCTGACTGGGCGGCAGCTTCAGTGGCTCAGCATGCTGGTTATTGGATTTGAAGACAGGATGACCTTGTTCTACTATTTTGCAGCAAATTTTATATTCCTATATATCTGAGTTGTATTGTATTAGACTAGTATGACAGTCCGTTTGTACTAAAAAAAAAAAAAAAGCCAACGACCGTATCACCATATTCTGTTGAATTATTGTTTAGTTATAAAAAAAAGATAAATAATAAAAATTTCACATTGCTTGTGAACAAAGTACTTTTGCATTTCATAAAGAATGATCCATCTTGATGGGTTATCAAATGATAAGTGGGCCTTTTATTGACCATAAGTAGGCCTTTTACTACAACTCTCATGCGCGGATGGGCAGTGATGTATTGTTTCATAAAAATGCACCTTTGTGTTTATAAAACTAACGATAATATTTATTATTTCTCTGAATTTTTTACAGAAATACTGTGTTTCAAGTCTTCTCCATTCCAACATTTTTTTTTTCCCAACATTCTTAAAGCATTATTTAGTTATGGAGACTTATACTGCCACCATCAAAGTGATAATCAATACCTTATTAAATCATTTTAATGGGACTAATTTTACTGTTGGAAGATAAATTGAAGTTTCTGTTAACAAACCTGACCTTCTTGGCGTTGTGGGCTGTGGCCTCCTCACCTTCTTGTACGCTGCGGTTGGCTTCCAAAGAGTCGAAGCCTCCTGGCTATATCGGAAGATCCATATCGAACCGGCCGTGGAGCGACCACATGTGCCATGAGGTTGTGATTCACAAGGTGTTTGATTCCGCTCCGAGCCACCCATTGGAGAGGTGAATTAAGAGTTTTTCTTCTTGTTATATGTTCTAATCTCGGACTAGGTTTGTTGTGTGGTTGTCTTCACTCTGTTGTATCTTATCCTGATTACTCTTTGTATGGTGCTCTTATTTCGAATTCTCTTTTCATTTTCTTCAACATCTCTATGTTGTATGCTCTGTTATCACCTTCAGCTTTCTATTTTAAAGGTAAAACGGTCAACAATCTTAGATTCTTAAAGCCTCAAAAGGTTGCTTGCCACTGTGCGGATTCCATCGATAAAACCTTGTTATAGATATATAGTGAATTGTGCGGAGAGAGTGAGAGAGCCATGAATTGGAAAGGAAAGTATACGTGTTGTGGGCTCTACTCTGCAGCATGGAGGATATGTTTTAGTTGATTTTTGATTCACATCCTCCTCTCCCACCTTATTAGTCTCCTTAAAACTTCGAGCTAACATTTGACTCTTTTAGTATCACTATAAGGTCCTCTAGGGCAGGATTGGTCTATCTGAAGGAGCATCTTCGGTTAATATTTTCTTTCAACACCAATACTAGAGATGGGCACCGGATCATGCCGGCCCATGACACCAATGCTAGAGATGGGCACCGAACCGTGCCACCCATGGGCCGGCATGGCCCAACACGAATCGGGCCATGCCAAGCACGGTTCATTAAACCATATCGTGCTGGACTTAAAAATTTCGGTCCACGGATCAAGTTCGGCATATCCATGACAGGCCTGGGTTGGTACGGCCCACATGGGTCTGGGCCGTGCCAGCCCATAAGGGCTTAGCCGGCACGGCCCATAATGGCTTGATAAAAAAAATTAAGTAAAAAAATATTTTTTTAATAAATTAAAAAATTATTGAGAATAAAGAAATTTATTAATATGAAACCACCTTAATGGTGGGGGGTTTGACATAGACCCCTATCAGTTTATTAATTTAAAATTAAAATGATACATGAAGAGATGGGGCTAGGCCTGGCCTTCAGAATATAATAAGAAAAGAAAAAAATAGAGATGACTCACTTTAATAATTAAAAAATAAAAATATATAATTATAAAAATAAGATGACTCACTCATCAGTAGTATTTGTGTTATCATCATCTTCGTTGGTTAAGTTATGTCCATCTTTATCTTGAAGCCTCGCTTCAGCATCCAACCAATCTTTGAAGCAGAGAAGTATCTCATCGTCTCGCCAGTCATCCTACTTCTTTTTTTCCAAAATACGCTGACCTATACTGAAAGCGGATTCTGATGCTACTGTGGATATTGGCATAGCTAAAATATCTCGTGCAATGACAAGCATAACAGGATATTGATTTTTTTTAACTTTCCATCAAGCTAATATATCTAGATTTTCTATTTAATCTTCATTATATGTAGAATGAAGATCATTTCGTAAATAAAATTCTAATTTATTACTTAATTAAAGATGAAGAAGATGAAGCATGTGTGTGTCTTCTTTGTGCAATGAATGAAAAAATAGATGACAAACGAGATCTAGAAGAAGAAGCAGAACTTTGAGCATGTATTCTAAATCCATAAATTTTATCATCATATAAAACATAAATATCATTAAGAGGTCATGTTACCTCATATTTAGCAAGATCAGAATTTTGATTCATGTTTTCACAATTTCATCAATTAAAATATTTATGCATTTAATTTAACTCTAGGATAAAAAACATCAGCTAAGTTATGCAAAGGACATATCCTATTCCAATATTCAATTTAGTTTCCATATGATGTATAATAGGTATTAAAATATCATCATTTCTATATTCTTTAAATTTTTTACTAATTACGTATGCTTTTGTAAAAATGAATAAGAAGTTGGATAATAAATATCAGAAAGAACATTTGTAGCATCATAAAAAGTAACCAAAAAATCTTCTAAAATTTTACCTTGATTCTAATAAGTTTCAGTCAATGTAAATCCTAATCCACAATAATTAATATAAGCACTTAATAAGTTATGGATATGCATCATGTATCATTGTATAGGTACTATTCCAATGAGTAATTACATCAAGTTTAAATTTTTTAAAATATTTACCATGATCTTCATATAATTGTTTAAATTCTTGAAGTCTTGATCTTGAAGCATGAATAAAAGAAACTACATTTCTAATTTTTGAAATAACCTCTTAATTATATCCATGCCAGATTGAACAAAAAAATTTAATATATGACATGTATCTAATATGAAATAATTATCCATTTAAAATGGGATACAAAGAGTCATTTAATAATACAACAACAAAATTATTATTAGATATATTATTAAAAGTAATAAATATTATTTTATTATTTATATTATATGAGCATGTAGTTTGATAAATAGCATTTGAAATTTGTTATCCCGAATGCGAAAAATCAAAAGCACAAAAAGCAAGAATTCGTTTATTTAGTTGCCAATCATTATCAATACAATGAGCAGTATTAGCAATAAAATAATTACTACCTACAGATGCCGACCAAATATCAAAGTTAAAGAAACTTTAGCATTTAAATTTGAGAGGGTTTCAATTAAACTTTGTTTCATTACTAAAAAGTTTATCATAGCTACTCTTCAAATGTATGCCTACTAGTTCTTCTATAAGCAGGTTGTAGGCCTAATTGAATATATTGTTCAAAATTATAAGATTCACACAAACTAAAAGGTAATTCATCCTGAACTATCTATCTTAAGTAATTTCCTTTGATTTTCATAATTATATGCAAAAGTACCTGCAAGTCATCCTCCTTGTATATTAAGGGTATTTTGCAGATAAGAATCTTGCATCCTATGAGTCTCTTGATGTCTTTTTAAATGCCATGTTCCCCAGTACTACTACAACTATAATGTTTTGCATATTTGCTTTAAAGACTCCATCAACCATAATTCTATCAAAATCATTCCAAACATCGCTAGTCCTCTTACGAGAAAAGGTTTAACCTTTACTGACACTGATCCTAGACTTGGGGTTGGGGATTAGTTTTCTCACCCTAAAAAAAAAGGGTGCATGCCAAAATGACTTTCATCATAAGATGCCATATCTAAAATTTTAAATTAATAAATGTAAAAAAATAAAAACTAACCACAAGAAGGAATTGAGAAGAGGACCAAAGGTGGAGGCATGGAGCCGAGATTTGTGAGCTTCCTCTTGTGCTCTCGCCTCTCAACAAGAAGTAACCTCCTTTCTCTTGTACTTCTCAACAAGAACCTTCTCTTGTGTAGCACTTGAACACTTGCTAGAGCATTTGCCACTTGCTAGAACACTTGCAAACTAAAAATTAAAATGCCAGAGCACTTGCTAGAAGAGAGAAATAGTAGTAGAGAAGAAGAGAACAGTTGGTTTGGTATGGTGAGAATGAGCGACGAATGAGCTATTTATAGAAGTCCCAATTTTTTTTTTTGAAAATACCCTTCAATATATAGCTGTTATATTGCTATTGGGGGGTTAAAATGGTCAAAACCCCCCATATGGTTGTTTATAGCCGTTTTTAGCCATTTTTCAATGGCTAAAAGCAGTCATAACTAGGCCATGCAACGGCTAGAAACGGTCATAACTGGGACGTGCCCTATGGTGAGCCATGCCTGGCATGGCCTAGTTAAGGCCGTTAGGGGCCGTGTCGTGCCTGGCACGGCTTGAGCTGTGGAGCTGAAATTTTTTTTTTTCTAGGCCATGCCCGGCATGACCCGTTTATTACTAAGCCATGCCATGCACTGTCTGGTTTTTGGTGTGGCCCGATGGGCCTGGGCCGTGCTATGCCAGGCACAGCCCAGTGCCCAAGTCTAACCAATATGCACATATTACAATAAAAAAAACTTAAAAAAATTATATATTTTGGTTATTTCTAATCTAATGTTTGAGAAGGTACCAAAATGAATAATCTTAATCTCATTATGCTATATTTTATTATTATATAGCCACTAAAATTATAATAACAACAACAACAACAATAAAATTTTAACTTTAAACTAGTTGGACTCGGCTATATGAATTTGTAGTCGATGCAGAATAAGAGAGTGTTTTTAGCATTACTCACATTTTTTTCATAAACTAAGTGGCATCTTCTTTCATAATTTGCTAATAATAATCTTATCGGAGTATATAAGTCAGGGCTTTGCCCCTAGATAATTGTTATAGATTCCTTCATTAACTTACTCAAAAGTGTCTTAAGTATGGTAGAGTAAAAGTCTTTTTATTCAACACAACATTGATTAAAGCATAATAAATAGCTCTTCATGCAATCCTCGTTACTTTCTTATATTGAAGGAGCTTTGAGGTACGACTGTGCGAGACAATCTAACCCGTCTAGCTCGTTTTGGTTTTTGCTGCTAATCTTCATATTCTTTAACAGTAGGATTAGCCAGCCTTTTCAGAAAAGCAGCTCAACTACGCACAAAGCTCATAGACGCTAGTTTCAATAGCACATTGGCCCATGCATTCTTTATACATGGAATGGCTTGGACATCAAAATGCTTAAAGGCTGGAGAAAGACTTTTTACCTAATTCAGGTACTTCTATATAATCACTTCGTACATAGTATGCACTTCTACGTATTGACATCGTACACAGTATGTGATCCTGTTTTGACGTGCATTTAGTTACATCAATTATATAGTGAAAATATTCTAATACTTAAGTAGAATCATAGAGTGCAAATAATAAATTTTTTTATTAAGCCTTTGTTTTTATGAGATTTTGGATTGTTACAAAATGAATTGAGAATTGTACCATCTTTTCCTTTTGTCTACTAAGTGAAGATTTCTGAAGTTAAAATGTTTATCTCCAAACATTTGATTTGAGTAATTATAATGCAAAAGTTTCGCTCTCTCTCAAACTTAAAAAAAAAAAATGATGGCCATAGTTTGCTTTAATTAGCTCTATATAAGTTAGTTGATAAAAAAATCATGCCATTTATTAGAATGGAAAATAGGTGATGAGGGCATCAAAACTGTTTTTTCATGTCATTGTAATTTCCTTGTTAGCATGAAAATTTGAAACTCAAAAATATATTTTAATTTTAATGAAATCATAAAAAATCAATAATGACGATAAATATATGGTTAAACAATATCCATCATTAAGAAGCCAACTCTTCTAAGATAATGTTTGGATTCTAAAGAATTTGGTTATCAAGTGCATAGAGTATTCGTTAAGAAGTAATTAATAACCGATGTATTGATTGTTTTTAATATTTTTAACAAATCCTTAAAAGTATATTTCTTGAAAGTAAAATTAGAGAAAAGATGCATATAACACACTTTCTTAAGTACCTTTATTTTTAAAAAATAATCTAGTTATTAAATGCATCCATATATCCTTTCAACCAAATCATAGAGCAGTATATTATAAACTTGATCTTTACAGCATCATCAGTGCATATTATCTTGACATGTAAACATTTTCAAAGAGCTCCTTATTTGTCACAGGATAATATTCATTTCTATCATATGATAGTATTAATTAAAAGAGATTTTAAGAGAGATTGAAAAATCATTGCTTCTTCTACTATAAATGAGCCTCAATAAATTTTTTTCTTTTAATTTCAATATCGATCCTCTCTTTATGTCTCCTTAATTCCTTCTTTTTTTTCTATCATTTATAATTTCTTTTTTCTTTTTTTCTCCGCCATACGTAGCTAGCATCGTACATTTTATGTACAATAATTATCATGGTGCATCAAGATTGCACTATATGTGTTCCATGATCACTGCCCTTTTTCCTTTATGAGTGTATGCTTAGGTCTAATCACAAGGCTCCGGGTTGGCAGAGCATTTGTCAAGGAGCTTGCTGTAATGTTTTTATTATTATTTTAGTGTTAAAGTTATGGCAAGCAGGGAAAACTAATGCAGAAAGTTCATTACGGATATCTTAGATCTCCGCCACCATGCTGGGAGACGGATCATCCGCTAAAATAAAGGAAAGAGAACTAGCTTTCAGTTCCCCCGCTGAAATTGGTCCTTCTGGATGCTTCTTTTTAAGTTGGAGGCAATGCCTTTGAATCAATGAGCTGGTAAAATCCACAATTTAAGCATAGCTTTTGTACCTTAATAATTTTTTTAGTTATTAATAAAAAATGCATGAACGTTTATCTCTCTTCTCAAGTTATCATTAAATGATAGGCTAAACTATAGTATTTTTCTTGAACCTATCGAGTTGTGTCACTTTTACTTTCTAAACATAAAAAGTTATAAATATATATATATTCTTTTATTTCACTTTGATCTCTGCCGTTAAACAGATGTGGCACCATTTGATTTTGTCCTACATGGTTGCACACATGAAAAAATCAAATTTAAAACTCATAATCAACCTAATAACCATTAATTTAATATTCAATAATTAAAAAAAACTTTCTTCCCTTCCTCCCATGCTACGACCTCCTCTGATCCCAGCCTTCCTCCCTCCTCTGATCCCACCCTTCCTTCCCCTGCAGCCTCCCCCCTTTGTTTCTGACCTACGGCCTCCCCCGCAGCCTCCTGTCCCTCTCCCCTTCCGTCCTCATCTGCAGCACCCCTTGTTAGATTAACCCTTCAATGCAGAACCTTTCTTTAATGCAAGATTGTTACAAAGGCAAAGAGTCGCTTTTTTCTCAATCGTGCCTCGAAAGGTGAATGACCACCCATTTTTCTGCGTGTCCAGAAGATAAAGGGTTACCGGTTAATGGTAGCATTAAGCTGAGGTATTAAGAGAAATTAAAGACATTAATTGATATTTGATGGACATACCAATTGATCGTTATATATAAATAATTGGCCATCGTTCTTTGCTACCGAAAGGAATGAGGCTAAGGGAGAGAAACTAATTATTTTTCAGAACAGGCTATTTGAAGACATTCTAAGTCTCAAGTCTACATATTATTATGATGAACTCCGCATCCGCATCAGGTAAATAATATTAGGATGAATTCCGCATCAGGTAAGTATGTTATTTTATATGTAACAAATTAATTTATTGAAGATCCTTTATTGCTCACAAGTGGTATCAGAGCCAAGGTTCTAAAATAAATAATTTGTTCGTATATTATGATTGATTAATTTTTCATCGGAATGAATTAACGATGAATGTTTAATCTTTTAAAGTTATGATTGACAGTATTAATGGCTATTAATCTATTTCATGAAAAGGTTCATCGCCAGGAAACCCCGGCTGATCCTGTTACGAATTAATGGCATGCATAGATTAGATCATTATGTTATACTAGTATGTATGGCAAAATTGATATTTATAGATTGAAGCAGATTGATAATCTATGATGTTTTATGTCGGCTAATGCATGCAACAATATTACTATATTTATCATTATCAAAATTGAATGTTCGATTTTAATAATACTAGTATTATTATATAGTTATATGACATTAAGATAAATTAGTTAGTTAGTCACCAAAGTGGACAAACTAATTTATACTCAGTCATATAATTTATGAAATTTTGATATTAGTATTATTGTATAGTTATATGACATTAAGATAAATTAGTTAGTTAGTCACCAAAGTGGCCAAACTAATTTATATTCGGTCATATAATTTATGAAATTTTGATATCAATATTATTGTATAGCTATATGACATTAAGAATAAATTAGTTAGTTAGTCACCAAAGTGGCCAAAACTAATTTATATTTAGTCATATATGATATAAAATTTTTAATAATATGACATCAAAATTAAATTAGTTAGTTAGTCACCAAAGTGGCTAAACTAATTTATATTCAGTCATATAATTTATGAAATTTTATAGAATGCTGTTAATGATTTGATTGGTTGTTAGAAATTAAGAATTCACCCAAAGGTGGATTATTATTCTATAACCAACAAACCTAAAGAAGAAAATCTAATATTCTCTTATCAAATTTATATGGATATCCAAAGATACTATATATATATTTGATAAGATTTATTAATTTCTTTAAAAGTTTAAATAGCATTCTAATTATGATATATATATATTGTTGTATTTACCCAAAGGAAATCTATAATATATTTTGTATTTAATTATCTGAATTTGAATATTTATGGTGAGCATTTATGTTTTTGCAGCTGTTTCTCTTTATTCACATGCTTCTGCTGTTACTATCTTTAATGGCTTAAACTTTTCTGAATGGCGTGAAAGTCAATTTTCATTTAGGTGCCTTGGATCTTGACTTGGCACTATTAGAAGAAAAGTCTACTGACATTACATATACGAGCAGTGAGGCAGAGAAGTTAAAACATAAAGCATGTGACAGATCTAATAGATTATGTCTAAGTTTCATGCGAATGACAATAGCCAACAATATTAAATCAACTCTTCCAGAAAGTGTAACAGCTAAAGAATATCTTAAGCTTGTGGAAGAGCGCTTTCGTTCTGCTGATAAGTCACTTGCAGGGACACTGATGGCTGAACTCACGACCATGAAATATGATGGGTCGCGAAGTATGCAGCAACATGTCCTAGATATGACTAATATTGTAGCAAGACTTAAGACCCTAGGAATGGTTGTGGATGACTCCTTTATGGTACAATTTATTATGAACTCGTTACCTCAAGAGTATGGGCCTTTTCAAATTAACTATAACACTATTAAAGATAAATGAGATGTTAATGAATTGGCCAGTAAGCTTACTCAAGAGGAAAGGAGATTGAAAGCACAAGGGAATTACTCCATAAACCTAATGGGTCAAGGAGCTGGTAAAGTTATCAAGCCAAAATCCAAGAAATTTAAGAAGAAAGCATCCACTAAAGTATCACAGGTTGCTGATAATGATAAGAAGGAAAGAAAGAAAGATAAATATCACTTTTGTAAGAAAGAAGGACATTATCAGAAAAATTGTCTGAAATGGAAAGCTTGGTTCGAAAAGAAAGGTATCTTTTATTATGCTTCTCCAATTTATAAATCAAACTTATCTGAAGTTCCTTCTAATACTTGGTGGTTGGATTATGGTGCCACTACTCATGCTTCCAATGTAATGCAGGGATTCCTTACAATCCAGAGCATAAACCCAAATGAGAACTTCTTGTTCATGGGAACCGACAGAAGGCCCCAATTGAAGGCATAGGGACTTATCGTCTTACTTTAGATACTGGGCATCACCTGAATCTACTGCAAACTCTCTATGTTCCTTCACTTTCTAGAAATTTAGTTTTGGTTTCGAAACTTGATGTTAATGGGTTTAGTTTTAAGATTGGAAAAGGATGTTTCAGTTTATTTAATAAAGATGGTTCCTTTATTGGTTCTGAAATTCTTATGGATGAATTATATAAATTGAAACTTGATGATGAATTTTTAGCATCCCTAATGTGTGTCCATTAAAATATTGGAATTAAGCGTAGTATGGCTAATGACAACTCTACTTTCTTGTGGCATAAACGTTTGGGTCATATATCCAAAGAATGACTACAAAGATTAGTAAATAATGAGATTTTACCAAATCTAGATTTTACTGATCTTGGTTTATGTGTGGATTGCATTAAGGGAAAGCAAACCAAACATAACAAGAAAGGAGCTACAAGAAGTACTCAGCTTCTTGAAATTATACACATTGATGTATGTGGACCTTTTGACACTCAATCCTTTGATGGAGAAAAGTTCTTTATCATCTTTATAGATGATTTTTCTCGTTATGGATATATCTATTTGCTTAAAGAGAAATCTCAAGCTGTAAATGCTCTTGAGATATTTACTAAAGAGGTTGAAAGATAATTAGACAGAAAAGTGAAAATAGTAAAATCTGATAGAGGTGGTGAGTATTATGGAAAGTATAATGAATCAGGGCAAAATCCAGGTCCATTTGCAAAATTCCTTGAAAGACATGGCATATGTGCATAGTATACTATGCCAGGCACACCTAAACAAAATGATGTGGCAGAAAGGCGAAATAGAACATTAATGGATATGGTTAGGAGTATGATAAGTAATTCCTCGTTACCCAAATCTTTGTGGACATATGCACTTAGAATTGCAGTATATTTACTAAATAGGATTCCTAGTAAGGCAGTTTCTAAAACTCCTTTTGAGTTATGGACTGGAAGGAAACCTAGTTTAAGACACCTGCATGTTTGGGGTTGTCCAGTAGAAGCACGACTGTATAATCCACATGAAAAGAAATTGGATTCTTGAACTGTCAGTGGTTACTTTATAGGTTACCCAGAGAAATCCAAAGGGTACAGGTTTTATTGTCCAAACCATAGTTTAGAATTATTAAGACAGGCAATGCCAAATTTATTGAGAATGGTGAGGTTAGTGGGAGTGCTGACAAACAGATTGTGGATATCAATGAAGTAAGGGCTAATGTTTCATTACCCATAAATGTTTCTGAACCTACAATCATTCCATGCATTGTTCCAGAATTACAGAAACAAAACAATAATGAATAATGTTTGAATGAAAAAGCATTCCATGAAGAGTCTAACCTACCAATAGCTGACAAAAATGAACCATATGGAATAGCATTAAGTAAACCTGTAAGGATACAGAAATCAGCTATTTTAGATGATTATTTGGTTTATTTGTACGAGTCAGATTTTGATTGTGGCATTTATGAAGATCCTGTTTCATTTTCACAAGCCATTAACAGTGATAAGTCTGATAAATGGATTAATGCTATGAAAGATGAATTAAAATCCATGGCTAAAATAATGTCTGGGATCTTGTCGAATTGACAGAAGGTTCTAAACAAGTTGGATGTAAATGGGTTTTTAAAACCAAACGTGACTTGAATGTAAATGGGTTTTTAAAACCAAACGTGACTTGAATGGCAATATCGAACGTTTTAAAGCTAGACTTGTTGCCAAGGGTTATACTCAGAAGGATGACATTGATTATAAAGAGACATTTTCACCCGTTTCAAAGAAGGATTCATTAAGAATCATTATGGCTTTGGTAGCTCAATATGATTTAGATGTGAAAATAGCCTTTCTTAATGGGGAAATAGAGGAAGAAATTTATATGGATCAACCTGAAGGTTTTTCCATGGAAGGAAAGGATCATATGGTGTGTAAACTTAAGAAATCAATATATGGACTTAAACAAGCTTCCAGACAATGATATATTAAGTTCAATGATACTATTACATCTTTTGGTTTTCATGAAATTATTGTTGATCGATGCATTTACCGAAAGATTTGTGGAAGTAAGTTTATATTTTTGGTTCTATATGTTGATGATATTTTACTTGCTGCTAATGATTTAGGTATCTTGTATGAGACTAAAAATGTTCTCTCTAAGAATTTTGAGATGAAAGATATGGGAGAGGCATCTTATGTGATAGAATTTTTCATATTCAGAAAGAGATCACATGGATTGTTAGGGTTGTCTCAGAAAACTTATATCGAGAAAATTCTTGAGAAATTTAATATGAACAACTGTTCAGCAGGAATTGTCCCAATACAAAAAGGTATAAATTTAGTCTAATGCAATGTCCAAAGAATGATGTGGAACGTAAGCAAATGGAATCTATTCCATATGCTTCAGTTGTGGGTAGCTTGATGTATTTGCAAACTTGCACAAGACCAAATATCAGCTTCTCAGTCGGGATGTTGGGCCGCTATCAGAGTAATCATGGTATTGATCATTGGAAAGCTGCAAAGAAAGTGATGAGATATCTTCAAGGAACTAAGGATTATATGCTCACATTTAGAAGATCTGATCAGTTGGAAGTGATTGGATATTCAGATTCAGATTTTGCTGGTTGTGTTGACAGTAGAAAGTCAACTTTTGGATATGTGTTCCTATTGGGAGAAGGAGCAATTTCATGGAAAAGTACCAAACAATCAATTATTGCCTCATCCACTATGGAAGCAGAATTTATAGCATGTTATGAAGCTACAATTCAAGTATTATGGCTACTGAACTTTATTTCAGGACTTGGGATTGTCGACACCATTACCAAGCCGCTGCAAATTTATTGTGATAATTCCACAGCAGTTTTCTTCTCCAAGAATGACAAATATTCCAAAGGTGCTAAACATATGGAATTAAAGTACTTTACTGTCAAGGAAGAGGTCCAGAAACAAAGAGTGTGCATTGAATATATTGGAACGGATCTTATGATAGCAGATCCTTTAACTAAAGGTTTACAACCAAAAACATTTAAAGAACATGTACATAGAATGTGTCTTGGTTGTATTGAAGATTGATTATGATGATGTTATGTATTAAAGATTGATTATGATGATATTATGTTGTGCCACTCTTGAGCTCATTAATATGAAATGTTTCTGGTTTTATTTCTTATTTCTTGTTCCTTATACTTGTATACACTTACTGTTTTGAACAAGAAATTTACTATGTGACATTAAGTTATTTATATATAAATTATGTGACCTAACATGATAAGTTGCTAATACAGTAGTATATGGAAGGGAGTATACAAATTGGATGTGTATGACCGCCATAACTCTTATTATGTAATTTATTTTGTTAAAGTCAATCATAAAAAAAATGACATTATAAAATTTAATTTTGCACACCTAATGTTTACATTATTAAATATTAATATCATAAACTTTCGGCCCAAGTGGAAGAATGTTAGATTAACTCTTCAATGCAGAAGCTTTCTTTAATGCAAGATTATTACAAAGGCGAAGAGTCGCTCTTTTCTCAATCGTGCCTCGAAAAGTGAAGGGCCACCCATTTTTCTGCGTGTCCAGAAGATGAAGGGTTACCGGTTAATGGTCCGAAAGATTAAGCCATTAGCATTAAGCTGAGGTATTAAGAGAAATTAAAGACATTAATTGGTGTTTGATGGACATACCAATTGATCGTTATATATATAAATAATTGGTCCTTTCTTTGCCTGAGGAAGTAAGCAAAATCCATCGTTCTCTGCTACCGAAAGGAATGAGGCTAAGGGAGAGAAACTAATTATTCTTCAGAAGAGGCTATCTGAAGACATTCTAAGTCTCAAGTCTACATATTATTATGATGAACTTCGCATCCGCATCAGGTAAATAATATTAGGATGAATTCCACATCAGGTAAGTATGTTATTTTATATGTAACAAATTAATTTACTGAAGATCCTTTATTGCTCACACCCCTTTCCTCTCACATCCTTCATTCTTAGTGGACATGCTACAACCAAATCAAGATCCATATTCAAATTAAAATTAAAATTTTTATGCTATATTTGAAATAGGAAATAAGTGGGTTATTTAGGGGATATCCCTTCTTATTCCGAAAAGCTATTACTATAAAGGATAAGTCTGAAAAAAGTTAACTAAAGGGGACCTAGGAAATTCAGGAATAGCTGGAGATATTCCTTGAGGGCAAATTTATTATTTTAAAAAGATGGTTATTCCCTTGAGGGTAAATTTATTATTTAAAAAGATGATTATTCCCTCAGTTAGTTATTTTCTGGATAAACTCTATTCTATACACTTATCTAGGGATAACATTTTAGGAATCAAACATTACCTTAAAGAATGCGAAAATCCTATTCTAGGAGCAATTCATGAATCAGTTAACCCAAAAGAAAAATCCCACTGCTACTTATAATAAAAAATGAAGTTTGAAAGCATAAAAAAAATAATTATATCAAGCAACTACCGGCTTAGGGCCATTTTGGGGGCCATGGGTCAGGAATAGAGAGGGAGGGGGAGGATGGTACACCAATGGAGGGACCAGAGGAGGGTGGAAGGAAATTGATTTTTTTTTTTAGTTATTGGATATTGAATTAATGGGTTAACAAATTGATCATGGGTTTTAAATTCCTAAAAGAAAAGACGGTTATGGGTAAGGAATTGAGGAAGAGGGAGAGGAGGCCAGAATGCTTGAAAGACCAAGGGAGGATGGAAAGGAAATTATTATTATTTATTAAATATTAAATAATGAGTTAATAGGTTGATCGTGAATTTTAAATATAAGTTTGCTATAGTAGAGATAAAATCAAATGATATTATCTCTTACGATAAAAATTAAAGTAAAATAAAAAAATTAAAATGATTTATAATTTTTTAAAGCTCATGAATCAAAGTGGTTTAGTTCCTAAATTCAAAAGGTAATACCATAATTTTCTAAAAGATAAAGGTTTGAACGGTCTTCGATGGCAAACCTCAGAGAGAAAAATGAAGGCAATTAGGATGGTGTCGGATTGTCGCCGGCTCTCATCAGCTGCTTTAGGGGTTACAAATTATTGTGGCCATCGATTTAAGATAAACATAGATGAGGAGATAAATATGCTTCATAGGAAATTACAGAGATGGACATCAACTCACTCAAACAAATATATACATACTGTACCAAAAAAAAACAAATATATACATATATTTTTTTGGGTAACAGGGCCTTAGCCCCACCAATGACCTCTCTCCTCCACGCGGGCCAGCCGCCGCCCCTTGGCCTCCGGCTCTCCCTCCTCCTTCGCAGCCGGCTCGGCGGGAGGACGGCTAGACCCTCACACCTCCCGCCGCCGCCTCGGTCTCGCCGCGTAGTGGCGGCCACGGCGGCGATGACGAGGGCGTCCGATGAGCTGGGGAAGGGGATCGCGGAGTTCTACGACGAGTAGTCGGGTCTGTGGGAGAGCATTTGGGGGGACCACATGCACCACGGCTTCTACGACGCCGGAGCTCCGGCGACGATCACCGACCACAAGGCGGCCCAGATCCGGATGGTCGAGGAGGCGCTCCGTTTCGCCGCCATTCCAGGTATCCCGGCATCCCTCTCTCTCTCTTTTTGTCTTGCTGTATCCAGTCACCGCGAGTAAGCATACCCGTTTCTACCTGACTGCCTCTCGTTACAACGGCCTTCTGGGATCTCTCTAACGGCCAATAACAGCGGTTAAAATTTAACGCGGCCTGTATGGCGTTAGGATTTAAAATATCCCCCATTAAGAGCAGCAAAATCGTATGACTGCTCGCCGCTTTACATTTGATAATATCTTCTTGAATATATTATGACCGCAAAATCCTCAGGCATGGTGTTGCTGCTAGATCATCGTTTTCGAGCGTCCGCGAGCGTTTGGTCGCCTTCTTCAGCGAGCTCCTTGCGCCTGCGGGCATGCAAACAAGTCCCGGAGGTCAAAAATTTCGGCGGAAACCCTCCGACGCTCAAGTCAGTTAGTGTTCTGCGCAACGATCATGAGCTTGAGGAAGCTCTAAAGAGAAAGAGAGAAAGCGACTCAGAGAGGAGCTCTTTCTGTGAGCGTTTAGGAGTGTTATGAGTGTGTTACCTGGTTGGGGTCTCTCTTACCCTTGTTATAGATGCCTGGAGTCCGTGGGCTTGGGGCGTGATCACTTATCAGAACATTAATTGACGGCAGCACAGTGGAGCTTACCTTCGTATGATGTGTCAAGCTGTAGGCCGTATCCTGTCAGAGTAGGTGGTCGCAGGGCATGGCCGATCGTTACGGCGCTTGCCAAACATGTCCCCTACATCACCTTTTTGGTTGTCCTATGCGGACAGTGATGGGTGATAAAGTTAGTCGTGTAGGTTCCAAGGCACAGCCGTTGAGGGAGAAGGATGATGTTGAGTTGAAGCCAACTGTCCCTCGTAGAGTGTTGAGTATGGAGTGCTTGCGTGGCCCTGCTCATGCCCTTGGATGAGCTTCAGGTCGAGGGTGAATACTTGCATGGCACTGTTCACGTACAAGGCTCTGTTCACTTGCATAGCACTGTTAACGGCGAGGGAGCTTGGCAGCTGCAGGACTGAGGCCAAGCGAGAGTTGAGGCCGAGAGGAGCAACGTGGCAGCCATAAATGCCTTTATATAGGGAGAGAATAAGGCAATAAATGCCTTGGAGCAATACGTTGGCCTTGGAGGTATCGGCCTTTAAGGTGTCGGCCTTGGAGGTGTCGGCCCCTTGGAGGTGTCGGCCATCGGGGTTCGGCCTTTGAGGTGTCGGCCATCGGGGTGTCGGCCATCGGGGTCCGGCCTTGGAGGTGTCGGCCTTGGAGGTGTCGGCCTCGGCCTTGGAGGTGTCGGCCTCGGAGGTGAGCAACATGGCAGCCATAAATGTTTCAACGTGACAGCCATAAATGCCTTTAACAAGGCAATAAATATCTTAGAGCAATTGGGTGTACGTGGCTTTATGAGGCCATAAACGCTACCTTGGCAGGAGGGTCCTTTGGAGGCCAAAGGGGGTTCCGTCAGTTTCCTTCCTTCACGATTCTCTAATGGCGTTGGATCAGCCACATCAGATGCCCCCTCACCCCTGAGACGAAGCAGGCCCACCCCAGCAAGGCGAAAGAGGCGTCACCTCCCAAGTGGCTGATCCTCACCCAATTTTGGGGTCTTTAACTCTTGATATGATGTTTGGATCTGGGTCCCCGCCCACATGCCGTTGAGGCAGAGAGCCAATGAAGCCGCAATGATGCTCCTGAGACAGAGAGAGCCGTTG
Organism: Calamus simplicifolius; assembly: GCA_900491605.1. NCBI lineage: Eukaryota > Viridiplantae > Streptophyta > Magnoliopsida > Arecales > Arecaceae > Calamus > Calamus simplicifolius. The sequence goes on along the minus strand of UESW01004215.1, from coordinate 367,946 downwards.
AGGCTGCAATAATGTTAGTTCTTTATTGGAGGAATTTGTCTCCTTCTGCTTCGTTTTGGGAGGCTCCACGTTTGTGGCATTTGTTGGTGAGCTTGGTGGGGCTCTTTACTTTTGGCGTGAAGTTTAGCGGTGGATGCCCGTCAACTGTGAGCTAAGGAGTGGCCTCTCCCAGCTGTGAGCTGTCTTGGGGCCTCTTGATAGCTGAAAGTAACCAGCTATATGTTGCAAGTGTACAATTTAAACGAAGGTATTACCCAATTGGCCATTGGCCGCTAATGCTGAGTTGAAGCCGCTGAGGCTGAAATGAAGCCGTTGAGGCTGTGACGAAGCCGCTGAGGCAAAGTTGAGGCCGTTGAGAGCCTTTTGAACCCCGGAGGGTGATCTGAGAGTTAAGAGTCGTCAGGTGCCTTTTTAACCCTGAAGGGTGACATGAGAGTTAAGAGTCGTTAGGTGCCTTTTTAACCCCGAAGGGTGACCTGAGAGTTGAGAGTCGTCAGGTGCCTTTTTAACCCCGAAGGATGACCTGAGGGTGCTTGGACCAGGCTCAGATGCCTTTTAACACCGGAGGGTGACCTGAGGGTGCTTGGACCAGGCTCAGGTGCCTTTTCAACCCCGAAGGGTGACCTGAGGGTTGAAAGTCGTCATGAGCCTTTTTAACCCCGAAGGATGACCTGAGAGTTGAAAGTCATCAGGAGCATTTTTAACCCGAAGGGTGACCTGAGAGTTGAAAGTCGTCAGGAGACTTTTTAACCCCGAAGGGTGACCTGAGAGTTGAAAGTCATCGGGAGCCTTTTTCTTTGTGCCAACGATCTTTGCTGCCGACGTTGGAGTCAGTCTTTGGCCTTTGGTGCCGAGCTGACCTCGGGCTTGAGTGCCAATGGTACATCGGGCTTTTTGGATCCGATGGTACACCGGTCTTCGGTGCCGATGGTACATCGGTCTTGAATGCTGATGCAAGGTTGGTTTTCCCTGCATGATATTTTAAGTATCAATGAAAGAAAACTGTCTAAAGTGCAGCGTACTTAGCTCTTGTAGCACCCTTGTTTTCCTTCTACGGATTTGAGCACTTCCGCCCGCGGGTAGTCTGCCCCCCAGGGAATCAAGTTGGGACAGAGCCTGGAGTTGGTTGATGACCAGCTCCTTTTCGAAATGAAGCTGGGGACCCATCTTTGAAGTGCAGTGAAGAGAGAGATGAGATCCAGAGCCGAGGACGCTAGAGCGAAGCCACGGACAAGGGTCGGAGTCGGACTCGGGAGCCAGAGGTCGCCGAGGGAAGCCCGGGCAGCTAGCGGCCGTTGAAGACGAGCGGCGGGAGAGTCCGCTGAAGACGGACGGCTAGAAGAGAGGATGTTGCTAGGAGTTACAGGATTCGGGCAGCCTCCACATTGGTTCAAGGCGAGGGGCCCTCTAGCTTCCACGGTCTCTCTCTCCTTCCACTGAGTTGACGACCTGCCCCCCAGATAACTATGTTGATTGAAGGCGGAGGGTACTGGTGCTGAAATCCGAAGGCAGCTGGAATGGAATCCGCAGGAGGTCTTGGGTTCGGATTGGCTCTGGGTGCAGCAGAGAAAAGAGAGAGAGGGGGTAGATAGAGTCAACGGTCAAAGCCCTTTGTCCTCATCTCCCACCTTGCATTAATAGCTTCAGCATGTCTTAGCTTTTCACTGCTAGGAATAAAAATGCCCATAAATACTTGAGGTGACCAGGAGTTAAGATTTGGATGGCAAGGTGTGGCGCTCTTGCTGGCTAACGAGCCCGAGCCTTAAATTGCCGTCGAGTTTGAGTTTGAGGTTGCTTTTGCTCCTGAGCTTGTTGCCACGTGGCCATGGAATATTTCTCCCATAGCCTTTGAACAACTGCCGCTAATGCTTGGATCTTCAGGGTGAGGGTGGCTCGGTATTTTGCTTGAATGGCATGAATTGGTGGTGATGGTGGAACAGAGAACTAGCATATTGTTGCTCAGCTTGTTGAGGGTGCCCCCCAGCATAACTGGCGGAAGCTTCCATTGTTGTCGTAGAGGGAGTGAGAGCTTGTAGCTTAGTGTCACATAACTCTGCTTTCTCTCCTTTCTGGCGCCCAATCTGTTGCCGTTAGATCACCGCCCTCGAGCGTCCGCGAGCGTCCGGTCGCCTCCTCCAGCGAGCTCCTCGCGCCTGCGGGCCTACAAATAAGTCCCGGGGGCCGAAGATTCCGGTGTGGACCCTCCGACGCTCAAGTCAGTGCTCTGGGCAACGACCGTGAGCTTGAGGAAGCTCTAAAGAGAAAGAGAGAGAGCGACTCAGAGAGGAGCTCTCTGTGAGCGTTTAGGAGTGTTATGAGTGTGTTACCTGGTCGGGGTCTCTCTTACCCTTGTTATAGATGCCTGGAGTCCGTGGGCTTGGGGTGTGATCACTTGTTAGAACATTAATTGACGGCAGCATAGTGAAGCTTACCTCCGTATGACATGTCAAGCTGTAGGTCGTGTCCTGTCAGAGTAGGTGGTCGCAGGGCATGGCCGATCGTTACGGCGCTTGCCAAACATGTCCCCTACGCCACCTTTTTGGTTGTCCTATGCGGACAGTGATGGGTGATAAAGTTAGTCGTGTGGGTCCCAAGGTACAACCGTTGGGAGAAAAGGATGATGTTGAGCTGAAGCCAACTGTCCCTCGTAGAGTGTTGAGTATGGAGTGCTTGCGTGACCCTGCTCATGCCCTTGGATGAGCTTCAGAAAAGGCCGAGGGTGAATACTTGCATGGCACTGTTCACGTACAAGGCTCTGTTCACTTGCATGGCACTGTTAACGGTGAGGGAGCTTGTCAGCTTCAGGACTGAGGCTAAGCGAGAGTTGAGGCCGAGAGGAGCAACGTGGCAGCCATAAATGCCTTTATATAGGGAGAGAATAAGGCAATAAATGCCTTGGAGCAATTGTATGCACATTGGCCTTGGAGGTATCGGCCTTGGAGGTGTCGGTGTCGGCCTTGGAGGTATCGGTCTTGGAGGTGTCGGCCATCGGGGTATCGGCCTTGGAGGTGTCGGCCATCGGGGTTCGGCCTTGGAGGTGTCGGCCTCGGCCTTGGAGGTGAGCAACGTGGCAGCCATAAATGTTTCAACGTGGCAGCCATAAATGCCTTTAATAAGGCAATAAATACCTTAGAGTAATTGGGTGTGCGTGGCTTTATGAGGCCATAAACGCTACATTGGTCGGAAGGCCCTTTGGAGGCCAAAGGGGGGCTCCGTCAGTTTTCTTCTTCACGATTCTCTAATGGCGTTGGATCAGCCACATCAATTACTGTGGTAGGAACCAGTTGATGGATAAGCCTGCTTGGTGTTCCAAGCTACAACTGCTCTTCTATGGCAAGTGAGTTTTAGCAGGCAGGTTGATGGCCCAGGCAAGCCGAAGTGACCTAAAACCAGCCCACCCCTGAGTCACTAATTCCCAAGGTTTAGGCATAGGTTCTGATTAATTTTACGGCATTTAGGAAATGTTTAATTCTTAAAATGCTATCATGAATAAATGTATACGATAAGCTTTATTCAGAGGATAGTGAAAGAATAATTATTTTTTAAAATAATTATTTTATCATTAAAAAGTAGTTTTAATTATTTTTAAATTTTTAAAAAATAAATTTTAAAAATAACCCTGATTAATCTTTTTCAAATTTATTCTTATAACTTTTGGGGATAAGGCATTATCCCCTTGTCCCTATTTCAAAATGTTCTTTAGACCTTTCATTAATTGTTTGACGCGCAAGATGTTGTTGTTCTCGCTGTGGGTGGTACCTGCATTATAATTTCTTTTTGAAGACACGCAAGGCTGTCCTTTATTTTTTTCTTTGTGGGGCTCTCTCTCATCCAAAGCCGTCAACATTATTGCTTAACCGTTTTATTTTCCGACGCATTTGTAGACCACCCAGGACCCCGAATCGAAAGCAGGAAGGTGCCTTCCTGCATATTCCCAGCCACACATGGTAGGAATATCTTGAACTGTTCTGCTTTTATTTATTTTATTTTATTTTTTCTTGATGTAATCTTGTACTGTTTTGTTATCCAACAAGAGTCAAGAACTGTCTCACTTTCCTTGTTGCTTCCTTTCTTCAACTTCGGATTCAGAAAACTCCAAGCACACCAGCCTGTTGCTGGTCGCTGCAGATCAACTGCTTGGCTTCTCTGTACAGCCTTTCATTCTATTTTGAAAATTTACTTCCGTAGAAAATATGCCGTACTAAATATTTATTTAATAAAATATATTTTTGATCTTCAAACTATCACTTCTCAAACTTTTAATTGTTACAGTTTCATTTTTTATATTTTAAAATATCATAATTTTTATGTTTCATTATGCGAAAGTTTTATTAATTTTAACTAATTTTATGTTTAAAAAATCACGATGAGTAAACTGTGATAACTAAAAGAAGAATTCTGAGCCATTAAAAATTACAGCACTAAAATAGATCCAATGCATCTATTCTATATACCATTTTCACAAAATATCAAATGGGACCATCCAGTAGCACAACTAGCGTGATCTATGGATGTCTTTTACCCTACGCGCACAGTGATGCTCTCCTCTCCTCTAATGATCACTGTTGGGAGCGAGGACCACAGTTCAGTCTCGTTTGGCCCCTGAAAGTGTTATAGCCCCACTTTACTTCGAAGGCACGCATGCGGTGAAACCGACCGGTACCGTTCCTTTGCTTTCACGCCACTCGAATGCGCACCCCACCAGCGAGCAACAAAACCTGAAACTTTTTCGTGTGTTGGTGTGTGAGCGTCCATATCGGATCCCCACTATCTTGTATCGGCCACCGGCAAAACATCGCAACGTGTCATCACTCTTCGGCAGTGTGCCAAATGTTGCTTGCTACTTGTCGTCTCGTCACCACCACTCGCTTTGCATCCCACTCGCTTTGCACGACGCACTGCTCCACCACCTTCTATAAGCCTCAGACCCTCCCCATTCTTCTCCTTCTGCTTTTAATCTCTCTGCCATCTTTATTCGATTCCGACATGGATGCCGTGCTGCGGATTGAGCATTCGCCGTTCCTCGGCGTGTACGACGCGGCGGCGTACGCTCCGCCTCCGACGACGCCCAGGCGGGCGGCGGCGAGGGTGGCGGAGGAGCGAGGGGAGGAGGAGCTCAAGAAGGGGATCGCCGAGCTCTACGACGAGTCGTCGGAGATGTGGGAGATGCTGTGGGGGGACCACATGCACCACGGCTTCTACGACAAGGATGCCTCGGTCTCCCTCTCCGACCACAGCCTCGCCCAGGTCCGGATGGTCGAAGAAGCCCTCGCCTTCGCTGGAATCAGAGGTCTCTCCCCCCTCCTTCTACCCCGGCCGATATAAGTTATTCTGTTTCCCAAGTATGTTAAGATTGGATCGATCTAAATTATCTCATGATTTGAATAAGATTCTATTTTGGGTTAAAATAAATTTGAGAAAATGTTAGAGAGAGGGGGATATATGTGAAGGATTAAAATAGCGGCCTTAAGAATATAACAATGTTTTTTAAAAAAAAATTATTATATAAATAATATGCCTTCTGCTTGTTACGTGATGTGATGTATAGATGTGTGAAAGGAACTTTTAAGCAGTGGCTATTATTTGAAATCTTCACTGTTCATTAGAATTAAATAATATCTCAAATCTCAATGCCAGCTTGGAGAAATAATCATTCATGCTTAGTTTTAAAGCAAGCAATACTTTATTCCCAAATGAATCCACTTTATTTCTACTTAAGATATGGTATTTTGGGTTGTTAACTTTAGTGAAATCTACAAATAGATTGGTCGCTGTTTTATGACAAAAGGTGATCATATCGGGCAAAAAAAAAAAAATGAAATGAGGTAAAGTATTTCTTGATTACCATTGTCACAATCGCCGATCGAAAGCCCGATCTAAAGACATTGTAAGTAAACCTTAAAGGACTGTGTGGATTGGAGGGAATAGTTAAAGGACTGTGTGGATTGGAGGGAATAGGGGAAAAGGAAACGAAGGAAAAATGCCATAAATACTTTGTTTGGAAGAAAGGTGAAAGAAAGAGGGGAAAGAAAATGAGAGTAACTGGTTTACCTGGTTTCTCTCTCAACGAGGATAAATTTATAAACTCCCAAATCGGGGATAACGTTGGAAGGAAAAAATATTTAAGTTTTTTTGAAAGATCAAAATATCCCTTCATTCCCTATTTTTCATCTCCCATTCTAACGGTTCATTCCCTATTTTTCGTTCTTCTATTCCCATAGCAATGCTAGGGTTCTCAAAACTCTTAAAGGCAACACCGCGAGAGGTCAAGGCCGGTTTTAACCAAGGTATCTTTCCTTCTAATCGTTGTTGAAATCCATTGAAACCCACTGAGATAACACGATTTTTTATTGAAATCCATTAAGAGCACTGGAAGTTTCTTACAGTATTAAATGCGGATAAATTAGGATGAGCTTATTTTTTGTGATGAATTTCTACTCCCTATTCTTTTTTTCATGTTCTAATTTCGTTTGCTTATAAATTAGGATGAGCTTGTTTTCTTGATAGATGAATTTGGTTCATGGTGCTTTTAGATTTCTAGGGTTTCTCAATTGCTCTTTCTCTGTCATTTTTTAAGAAGTATTTGTTAGTTTTTTTTTTTTTTGCTCTTTCCTTTCTTTCCCTCCAAAGATCCAAACAAAGCCTAAGAGCACACAAGCCCTTGTAAACCTTAACATGAACAATATAATAATAATTAAGATAATATCAGTGGAAGCTAAATCTCATAAATTTCAAAGTGCTATCACAAAGCCATCATGCTACAATATAAAAGTCTAAATGTTATTCTCTAAGTATATATCATTGGTATCTATGTCAATATCAGATGATATCGAAAATGACAAAGAAAATTAAACACTAATCTCACTCCTGATGTCTTGCGCTCAAGTTTGGATCCAACAGGTAAGCATTATCATCATCCTCTGAAATATGATAGAAGAGATAAAGAGCTAAAAGCCTTATAAATCTTTTAGCATTCAGAAGCTAACTGATATGGTTGTCTTCTTTAGAGGGATCTCCTGTACCATCTCATAAGTTATCCCCTATCCACCACCACCTTTTCATCTGAAGAGTTTGGTCCTGCTTCCCAAGTATGATATCGGATGCTCTTCAATTTGTTAACTCATGAATTAAATACAATAATAGGTTTTGAAGTTGAGATATTGGAACATCTGTCAAGCAGCAACTCATTGCGTCTCTCAAATTTCAAATGTCTTTCTCCCTTGCATTATGTTCTATAACTTGTTCCAATTTATTTTGATTTTAACCCTGTTATTCTTCGAAAGTGATTTACAGGTTAGCAGCATTAACACACCTATGCTCACCACATTCACCTTCACGTAGTGCCTTAAACTAGAAGCTGTTTCAGAATAAATATCATTGTAAACAAGTAACACATTGATCAAGCGTAATACTAAAAGTGGTCTCATCTGAAAAGTTTATTCTTCAAAATGCTGTTTGAACATTTTGGTATGGTTCAGTTATTCTGTGGGTTCTGTGCATGCAGACGATCCTTTGAAGAAGCCCAAGAGAATAGTTGATGTTGGGTGTGGGATAGGAGGCAGTTCAAGATATCTGGCAAAGAAGTATGGTGCTAAATGCAATGGCATCACCTTGAGCCCTGTCCAAGCTAGAAGGGCACAATCTCTTGTCATTGCCGAGGGGCTGGAAGACCAGGTGCACATATAACCCCTCATTTCTTTCTTTTAGTTGTTTTGGCACAGCATATCCACCTGAGCTTGCTATCTTTGAGAATAATTATGATTTACTTCCACATTATATCAAGAACTGGAGTTTGTATTTTCGTTTCCCCTTAGAATTTTACTTCTAATGAGGAAAATGGGTGTGAGCAGGTGTCCTTTCAAGTTGCAGATGCTCTAAAGCAACCATTTCCAGATGGGCAGTTTGACCTAGTTTGGTCAATGGAAAGTGGTGAACACATGCCAGACAAAACAAAGGTAATACTGTGTGTTTGTATGAGCACAACTCGCCTGCTTTTACTCAATGCATGCATTAGAAGATTTCTATGCAATCCAGTTCTCTGTAGTCCCATTTTTAATCTGTTTCTAATACTATTTTTATAAATGTATCTATAAAGTTCCTCAAAAATAAATGTATGCCTAAAAAGGTTGAGCTTATGAGCAGAGAATCCTAGTTAATCTAGCTGTCTCTAACCATCCTTTGGGATGAGTCACTGAATTGCACAACCAGACATTCAATCTAGTGCCAATGCCTTTCATGCTGCAAGTCAAACTGATTGGAGAACTTGCAATTTTTAGATATAGCATTTGATCTTGGGATCTAGTGGGTTTGCAAGCCTCTGATTGTGGCTTATTCTTGATATCTTCATTGGAGCTGCCCAAAATGAAAAAAAAAAAATGGTGTTCGGATGTCTTTGTAATGATCAAGTATCTGTCTCTTTTCATTGCACTTTCAGACTAAGAGCTGTCCGGAAGGAGATCATGAGGAGATAAGATCAGATAAAGTTTCAATAGAACCATAGTTTAAAATTTAATTCAGTACATGGTCCTGTGAGAGCATTCTCATGCTGGCAACTTCCAATAGTAACTATTTCACTATAAAAGTAAAAAATTGTACCTAATGCAATTTGATTTTGTCTCAGTTTGTAGGCGAATTGGCACGCGTTGCAGCACCAGGAGCCACCATTATCATAGTTACATGGTGCCACAGGGATCTCTCACCCTCTGAAGACTCATTGCTGCCTGATGAGTTGAATCTCTTAAACAAGATATGCAATGCATATTACCTGCCAGCCTGGTGCTCAGCCAGTGATTATGTCAAGACAGCCCAATCCTTATCACTTGAGGTAAAGTGCATTACATCACATGAGAGCAACATAGTTTTTTTATCATAATGAGCCACCACATGAGATTCATAATTGGGCAATGTGATTTGTTTGAAAGAAGCCTCTGGATGAATCGGTTTTGAAATTATCAACCATACATGGCATTTATCAACTCAGTCAGCTATTCTTATCATCCAATTCATGGGTTGGATGGGCTTGAAAAAGTATACACACGCATAGTATGTATGCTTGCATGCACAGAGATTTGCTTAGCTATTAACCCTTTCTTCTGTTTCTCTGACAGGATATCAAGACAGCAGACTGGTCAGAGAACGTGGCACCATTTTGGCCTGCTGTTATCCGTTCTGCCTTGACATGGCGTGGTTTCACATCACTGTTACGAAGTGGTAATCTCCTGACTCTCTTTGAAATCGGCAATAAACTAGCATTTATCCTCACCTTTCAACTGATGTGGCCTCGTTGCTATGGCTTGCTAGGATGGAAGACTATTAGAGGAGCGCTTGCAATGCCTCTCATGATTGAAGGCTACAACAAGAAGCTAATTAAGTTTGCCATAATTACATGTCGTAAACCGATGTAGGTGCATGATGTATCCTAATGCATCAAATGAACAGGCGTAGAGCAGAAAATAAGTTCTCTCAAACGACGATATGCATATATCATAAACATCTTCTTTCATGTAAAAAGATGCTCTCGTGCGATTGACTTGGGCTCAAGGTGCTTTAACTGAACGCTTTTGACTGTATATCTTGGTGCAATATGGGCTCAAATTCATGGCAGTGTGCCTATATGAGTGCACAAATGGAGAAATGAAGAGCAAGCTAGTGGTGGGTGATTGAATTAAACGGTGCAGCTTTACGCAGATATTTTGGCCTTCAACCGTATGATGTTGGACGCATGGCTATGTTGGTACCAAAATGCGGTTGCATTGCTTTGGAAAGATTGATTGGAAACTATCTCATGGTGCCGGGACTTCAGCATGAATCCCACATACCAACAACAATAATGGTAGGGATGATAAGCTAAGATTGGAGGTAGAAGTGGATGAAGTGAGAAAAGGCCAGCATGGGATGTTGGAGGCTGTTCGAATAAAACCCTTTGATAAGGAAAAATAGAGGTTAAGGGCTATCTTGTAGCTGCTCTAATAGATATAACCAATGTTTTGAAAACCGGACGGGACCGGTCCAACCGAGAACGGTCATCTGTCCGGTCGGTTTTATTATTAAAGTTGACTTTTATATGACTCGGTAAAAACTGAAAAAACCCATTGAATCGATCGGGTTTCAATCGGTCCAACTTGGTTTTTAGATTTTTTTAATTTTTTTAAATTATATTTATATTTTATTATTTTATATTATTAAATTAAAATTTAATTATAATATTATCCGATTGATCAAACCGGTTCATTCGGTTGAACAGATTGACCCGCGACCGAAATGTTAAGCCGGTTCGTTATCCGATCCGATTTTCAAAACATTGGATATAACTATCTAATAGAAATTAAAAGTGAAGGGGAGGAAATTTTGAGGCTTATTCTTAATAGAGGAGAGAGAGAGAGAGAGAGAGAGAGAGAGAGAGAGGGGGGGGGGAGGAAGCCTTTTTGTCTTCAAATGAGGCCCTCTTTTATAGGTGGGCTTGGGACCAAATTAGTGGCTACTTATATCATAGTTATGCGTCTTCTAATGATGGAGCTAGCCAGTGGAGGAAACTATGCTAGTTGTTGTGAGTGTACTCTTTGCCATAGGGATGTGCGCATTTGGTCTTATGCCTATGTACTCCTATGTACTTTATGATTCTATTGGACATAATGGCTTTATTGGCTATGCTCTTCTAATGCTGTCGTATTATCGCAAGTGTCTACGCATAGCTCTCTAGAGATCAAAATGATCTACTTGGAGGAGAGGTAAGGTCTGAGTAAGCTTCAGTTTTGCTTATAGTAGGTTGGTGTTCCATACCTAAGATGGATTTTTGAAGTTAGTGATCATTACGAAGACAAGACTACTAGTGCAACATCATAAGGAGTCCAGACCCTTCTAGATCATCATTAGAGAAAGATATAACCTCTTTTATCCACTATCATTTTGGTGCCTCAGTCCTATAATGTCGAGAATATGCCTTTTTGATCAAAAATTCTCTTCACTGATGGTAAATTCTTTGGAGATCATATTTATCACTTTGATGGTAGGGCGATGATTGCTATAGCTTGGTGGTGTTGGAGGACCCAAGACTCCTGGTTTGCTAGATGAGCTCTCACAACCCCCAACTGCACTCCATGAGCAAAGTCTTTCTAATAAGGCCCTTGATTTCATCTTTTAGCTTCTAATACTTCTTCATATCATAGCTATGATCCAAATGAAAGATGTGGTCTCCACGTCAATCCCAACTCTCCACCCTTCCTTTCGGGAGCTCGAGCCATCGAAGGTAGGGCTTACTATAGGCCTCCAGTAGGTTATGTTACCTTAGGGTAGCTGGGGTGGTGGATTCTCCCTTACACTTGAGCAGCTTCATTAACCTCTAAAGCTTGTAGTCGCACTGCAACTTTTTTTCATTTTTCTTGTGTTGCCCTTGGCCAATAAGCCTTCCTTCTGAGGAGATTGCTTCGAACTTGTTTTTACGTCAAAATATTTCTTTAAATTCAATATACTTTTTATTTGCTTAACTTTATTGTTCATTATGACAACCCCAAGCGCTCATCCAAAACTAGCTATCACCTTATGTTGATGTCTTTATATCTCATAAAGAAACAAAAAAGAAAGAAAAGATCTTTTTTGCTTTCTTGATTTTGTAGACGGTGACGAGGCTAAGAAAGCTAGCGAGGAGAGAGGATGAGAAAAGCCGCGCCACGCCACTAGCCGGTGCTTTTCTTCCACATAGCCCGAGTTCTTCTTCACATTCTATGCAGAATAGTGAAGGAGAAGACATGCACCGCTTCATCATCACCGAGCCCCTACCAGGTCCTGCAATTTTCTCCTTCTAAAGCAACAAAAAAGAAAAGAAAAGCAAGGTTTGATTGCCTAGGCATTCTGATTTCCAATCCATGATTTTTTGTGCCGATTTGTGGTGCCAGGTCTTTTGGCCTTTCGGTGTCAGGTTTCTTTCTTTGGCATTAGTGGATCAGCCTTCTTGGATCTTTGAAGAACAAGGAGAAAAGGAAAGCATCAGCCTCCTTAGATCTTTGAAGAACAAGGAGAAAAGGAAAGCCTAAAAAAGCGAACAGGTACACAATTCATGTCCTTTTCCCACCTTCTTTTTTTATATCTTTTTATATTTGTAATATTAAAAAATCAGACGATGGGATTCTAATTTTAGCACTGTATGTGGATGACATCCTAATAGCTAGAAGTTTTATAGGGGTTGTTGACCTAGATGGCAACCCAAGAGGGGGATGAATTGGGTTTTTAAAAAATTTGGCGCTTAAAAAATTTCACAAAGTAACGTGCACAAGGATATATGCTCTGAGTGTGATGCTAAGAATGCAAAACAAAATGTGTAGGATAGAGTAGAGAGAAAGAGAGACAAGTACGATAAACAATAAATTTATAGTGGTTTAGTGTTAGCTACACCTACATCCACTCCCAAGCAACTCTTGGACCCACACTATAATCACCTTGATTACAACCGAGTTATTTTACAAGCTCACAACTCAAACTTGTTGTTTTACAACGAGTTCACAACAAACCCAGCCGGTTTTTACAAGTTCACCAGCACAAAACCTATCCCAAGCTTTCTGCCTCCTCTGATTCAATCACCTAATTAAATCAGTAACCAAATATAATAAGAGTAAGGTTACAACAGATATAAAGCTCCTCAAATAAGCAAAAAAGATAATATAATCAAGATAGAAATATAAGAGTCTAATTTAAAAGATTTTTGAAGTTGGGCTTTTCTTCTTTTCCTCTGAAATGATCTTCCTCAAGTTGAGCTTGAATCTTTGGAAAATCCTTGATGTAGAGGCTTTTGAATAACTTTGACTATTTTCTTCTCCTTTTGATTTGATATAAATCCTTTAAAGTTAGCTTTTGAATGCTTTAAATTTCTTTAAACTCAGTTTCGAACAAAGGACTTTGGATTTGAACTTTTCCTTTTTGATTTTTCACTTCTATTTTTTCTCTTTTTGTCTTTTCAAAATGATTGGATGGCTCCCCTTTTATAAACTCCTCTAAATTCACTTTTAGATGAAAACTAGCTATTAAAAGTACTTGAGGAGGTGTTTAGCACGAAAGAGAAAAGAGCCATTGAAGTTTGTTGAAAAAAGTCAATCGTTGGAGTCGTCTCTGACACTTCTGAAATTCATTTCTGATAGTTTGAGTTGGCTCTAACTCGACCTTGAGTCGGCTCTAACTCGGGATGTTCAAAATGAAAACTTTTGCTCATCGTGGAGTCAGCTCTGGCTTTTCGAGGGGTCGACACTTCTTGTGAGAGTCGGCTTTAACGAATGCGGGAGTCGGTTCTAATGAAACCCCAAAAAATCACTCTTTGTATAACCATTAGAGTCGGCTCTAATTCTCTCCAGGAATCGCTCTAATTGGATGTATAAATAAGACTCTCTGTCTTTTGATTAGAGTCGGCTCTAATCCGTGCCGAAAGTGCCAAACTATTCCGATACGCTTTGGAGTCGGCTCTAATACTTTTGGAGTCGGCTCTAATGACTGAAACTTGATACTTAACACAAGACAAGGATTCAAACTCAATTTTTCTTGGATTTTGATTACTTAAACATTTTAAATTCCTGAAACACTTAATCAAAATCATTAGTAACATAATAAATATACTCATGTGGTTTTTGTTATTCATCAAAATCAATAATTGGGTCAACAATCTCTTCTTTTTTAATGATGACAAAAACACTGAGTATATATATATATAATTAAAATTTTAAACTTTAGCTTAAATACCTTTAGCTTAAAATTTTAACATGATTAACTTGAACAATAACTTCATTCCAAATATTTAGCTCAATTTTTCCATGAATTCAAAATTTTGTCAATGATTTATACAATTCAAATTAATCAATTCTAATTATTAATACAAGTCATTCAAATTAGATAAGCTTTCCCTGAGTAATTGCCCCTATGTATGTGCATGCATTATAAAATCAATATGCATATAAAACTCTTTCCCTTTTTTGTCAAGTAGTCAACAAATTATTCAATTTAGAATCAAGCATCATATAATGTAAAAAAGATCAAAGGAATTTCATTGGTTGAAATATAATATTTCATATATTTTCATTGATTACAAAAGATCAAGTACAAGTCAAGTGAAGTACAAACAAAATGTGAAACAGTACAAACTAAGCTTTCTATGAGAATCTAAAAGTAGATTTCTAAACATAAACTAAGATAAATTGATTGGTTGGTTGGTTGGATTGGCTTGGCTGGATCAGCAGGAAAGGATCACTTCAAAATTTAAAAGTCTTTTTAATTCTGCTAAGATCTGTCCCATTCCATCCTTCTGTGTCTTCAAAAATGTGAAGGCAGCTACATCAATTCTTCCTTGAAGCTCTAACATTTGGAGTAAGTATCTGAGATCAATTCTGATTTCAGTCAGCAAAAGTGTTGATTGATTTTTCAGTAAACTAGCTGCCTTATGCCCAGAAGTTGATCCCAACAATTTTCTTTAATTCTCTCCTCTTACTCGGCAAGTGTAACATTCATTATTTCTTTAAATTGGCTCAGTCCATGCTGCAGGTGCTGAAGGAACAGATGGTTCAGGAGTAGAGGGTCCATGTGCAGGTACTGAAGGCCTGGGGACCTCCTCATCATCATCAATGTCAACCCTGACTCCTCTAATTGGCTCAGGCACATCAGTTGTCTCCTCCTTTGCCATTGACCATTAATCTTTCTAAATCCCATGCGGTGAAGAGTGGAAATGTTGTAATAATCAGTGTGCCTTAATTTTTTTTAAGGCTCATTTTCTAAGATGTCTACCCTTTGGCTTCGAAAAATCAATGTTAATTTCATTCCATAGGATGATAGTGTGGATCTTTTGTTTGTCCCGGCCTTAGCCATATATTCAATCATCATTTCGGCCAAGTTAATTGGATGTCCAGTAAGCACATAATCCATAATAGCAACATCTCTTTCAGAGACATACTCAAACCTTCCAGTTTTCGAAAATAAAATTATACTACAGATGTTGTGTAACAACCTCAGCTCTAGACTTAACTAATTTGTCAAAAAAATTTTAAATTCAGTAACCTCTCTCTCCAACATTCTTGATAAAGCTTCACAATAGTTAGAGGAGTGTGTGGCAGTCACTCCAGCAGTAATCATTTCTAAAAGGTTTTCCAAAATCTTTGAAGTTATGTGGCTCAGGTACCTCTCACATAACTTTCTAATCAGCCATCTCCTTTACTGACATTATTGTAAAACTCTCTCACAAGTGCAGGGTAGGTGGGGACATCTAATGAATATAATTTCTTCCAACCCATATAACTTACTAATCTGCCATCTCCTCTACTAACATTATTGTAAAACTCTCTCACAAGTGCAAGGTAGGTGGGGACATCTAATGAACATAATTTCTTCCAACCCATATTTCTCAATAGTCTCCCAATCTTAAAACCTTCAAAGTCAAGAAAGTAAAAATCTATCTTTCTTTCCATTGTGATTGCCTTTCCAGCCATAAAATTGATCTAAGGTGAGAGTGAGATGGAATGGCGTCCAGAGTGGAGGAAGAAGAAGTCGACGGCGTGCTCAGAGAGGGCTGCCTCGCCGGACGATGCATGGACCATCTACCGATTGTGACGGCGACTCCAATAGCTGAAGCTTGATGCTTGGGGGTCATTGAAGATCAAAGGAAGTCGAGAATCAAAGATTTTTGAGGTTTGAAAGGAGTGGAAGAAAGTTTGAAACGATTTGGAGTCGATTTGGCTTGAGAAAGTATCGGCTCTGCCCTAAAAATATCGACTGGGGACCACTTAGAGCATAGAGTTGGCTCTAATCGATAAAACAGTCAACGCTCAAAATAGAGTCGGCTCTAATGAGAGATAGAAGGCTATCTGGCCTTAGAGTTGACTCTAACTTCAATAGAGTCGGCTCCACGATAGTTTTAGTGAAAAAATAGGAGTATCTAAGTCTGAAACTTGTCAAGCCATGATCAAATTCTAGATAAATTTTCCTTAAAAACATGGGGGATCAAGAAATCAATCATCTAATGATTTTTCTTAGTAACATAAGAAAGTTTTCAAAAAAATGGATTGAAATCTAGATAATTATTCTTAAGGATTTCAAATATTCTAATGGATCACAAACACCTAATTCTCCTCTAAATAACAAAATCTCTCTTACTCAAGGGTTTTGTAATATATCAGCTAATTATTCTTCTATACACATAATCAAGACAAATAACGTTGTTAGCAACATGTTCTCTAATGAAATGGTGTCTAACTTCTATATGTTTAGTTCTAGAATGCTGAATTGGATTTTTGGTGAGGTTTATTGCACTAGTATTGTCACATCTAATGGGAATTCTATCAAGTGAGATGTCATGTCTTTTATCGCTTAATCCAAAGAATTTGAGCACAGCAACTTCCAGCTGCAACATATTCAGCTTTGGCAGTTGATAATGCAACTGAATTTTTCTTTTTGCTTAAACCAAGAGATTAAGTTACTGCCTAAGAATTGGCATGCACCACTTGTGCTCTTTCTATCTAATTTACAATTAGTAAAATCAAAATCAGAATATTCAATCAAATTAATTGGTGAGTCTCTAGAATACCATAATCCTACATTTTTTGTTCCACTTAGATATCTAAAAATTCTTTTTACAACAATTAAGTAAGATTCTCTAGGATCAGATTGATATCTAGCACATACACATACAGCAAACATAATATCAGGTCTACTAGCTATTAAGTAAAGTAGAGAACCAATCATACCTCTATAAAGCTTTTGATCTACTTTCTTACCATCTTCATCTTTATCGAGTTTGCATGAAGGACTCATTGGTGTGCCGAAAGGTTTGACGATTTTCATTTCGAACTTCTTAAGAATTGTCTTTGTATATTTCATTTGGTTGATGAAAATTTCCTCTCTTTCTTGTTGATTTGGAGTCCATGGAAGAAGTTCAGTTCTCCCATCATGCTCATTTTAAATTCTTCCTGCATTAGCTTAGCAAAATCTTGACAAAGAAGATTGTTAGTAGCACCAAATACTATATCATCAACATAAATTTGTACCACCAATAAATCTTTTTTTTCTTTTCAAAATCAGGGTTTTATCAACATTACCTCTAGAAAATCATTTTCAATTAAAAATTTACTAAGTCTATCATACCAAGTTCTAGGTGCTTGTTTCAAACCATAAAGTGCTTTGTGTAGTTTAAAAATGGTTTAAAAATTTATAATCTTCAAAATTAAGTGATTGTTCAATATAAACTTTCTCATTTATAATACCATTTAAAAATATACTTTTTACATCCATATGAAATAAGTTAATGTTCATGCAACATGCAAATGTAAGTAATAACCTTATGGCTTCTAATTTAGCAATATGTGCAAAGGTTTCATCAAAATCAATATCTTCTTCCTGATTATATCCCTTTGCAACTAGTCTAGCCTTATTTCTAACAACAGTGTCATCTTCATCTAACTTATTTTAAATACGCATTTGGATCCTATAACTGGATAATTTTTGGGTCTATCAACTAAGGTCCATACCTTATTCCTAGTGAACTAATTCAATTCTTTTGCATAGCTAACATCCAATAACTGTCTTTTCAGCTTCCACAATTGCTTTAGGCTCTATATGAGACACAAATGCAAGATAATTGTTGATATTTCTCATAGATGTTCTATTCTTACACATTGAGATGGATTACCTATGATTAGATCCTTTGGATGACCATAAGCATATCTTCAGTGTCTAGGTAGATCTATATCATTATGAGTAGTATCAGTATTACCATCCTTAGGTGAGTCATCATCTTTAGCTTTAGGTTCATAATCCGAAGATACATCGACATTCAATTTTTAAAATCTCTTCTAAGGATATTAGTATCTTCCCCATCATCTTTCTTTTCAGAACTTGATGCTAAAGACTCATCAAACACTACATGAATTGACTCTTCTACAATCAAATACTTTTTATTGAATACTCTATATGCCTTGCTAGATATAATATCCTAAGAATATACCTTCATATGACTTAGCATCAACTTTTAGGTTATCCTTTTCATTGTTATGAATGAAACATCTACAACCAAATGCATGAAAGTAGCTAATATTGGTTTCCTATCATGTCATAATTCATAGGGCATTTTCTTAAAAATTGGTCTAATTAAGGCTCTATTTAGGATGTAGCATGCTGTGTTGATAGCTTCCACCTAGAAATATTATGGGAGTTGGCTCTCACATAGCATGGTACGGGCCATGTCCTCTAGAGTCCAATTTTTTCTTTCTACCACCCATTTTATTGAAGTGTGTCCTAGGTGCTAAAATTATGATGATGTTATTTTAATGCAAAAATTCTTAAATAAATAATTTTTAAATTCAGTCCCATGATTACTTCTAAGAGACACTATGGTAGTATTTTTTCATTTATGATTTTCTTGAAGAATTTTAGAAATACTGAGAATGTCTCATCTTTGTGAGCTAAAAATAATACCCAAGTGAATCTAGAGTAATTATCTACTATCACAAAAATATATTTCTTTCCTCTAAACTAGTGGTTCTAGTAGGTTCGAAAAGGTCCATGTGTCGTAGCTCGAGTGGCCTAGAAGTTGAAACAATATTTTTGGATTTAAAAGAATTCCTAGTTTATTTTTTAAATTGATATGCATCACAAACTCTATTGTTTTCAAAATCTAATTTTGGAAGACCTTTAACCAAATTCATTCTAAGCAATTTTGAAATCAAGTGTGTGCTTGCATGACTAATCTACGATGCCATAGCCACCCAATCTCATTTACCCTAGCATTATCAGCAATTAGGCAATGGTTACTTGTAGATAAATTGTCCAAGTTAATTAAGGATACATTGCCGTTTCTATTCCAACAAAAATAATGCTATTGTCAATGGGATTAGACACTGTGCATATAGATACTTCAAAGGATATTCTGAAACCTTTATCACATAGTTGGATAATGCTAATCAAATTATGTTTCAAGCCATCAACATATAAATATTTTCAATAAAATGGATGAAGTGATTTAAATTTATCAATACCCATGATGTGACCTTGACCATTATCTCCAAAGGTCACCACGCTACCTCTTTTAGCTTCAAGGATGATGAATTGATCTTTATCACCGTCATGTCTCTTGAGCAGCCACTGTCAAGATACCATTTTTTTAATTCTTTGGTTGTAAGATACACCTGCAAAGTAATCACATCTTATGTTTAGGGACCCAAGCCTTCTTGGGTCCTTCATGGTTAGTAGCAGCAAATATAGTTCCTTTTGGAACTCAAATCGTTTTACCTTTATAACCAGCATTTATATAAAAAAATCTTATGACTGCAAACATAGGATTATTCCCTTTCTTACCACAATAAAAATAGAAATATATTTTTCAACAGATTTCTTTACAAAGAAATTGTTAATAAGTTTTTGTTTATTATATGGTTTGTAACCCAAACCAGTCTTATCAAAAATAGCTCTTTGATTATTCAAAAGTAAGTTGAATCTTTTGAGCTATAATTAAACTTATCAATATATTCTTATATTTTAACTTTATTTTTAAAATTCTAATTTTCAGCAGAAATCTTTGTTTTTTTCAAATCTTGCTTTTTAGATTTTATCTTTTCAAATTTGATGGCAAATTCATCTTCTTTTTTAGAAGATTTAAATTTTTAATTTTCAAAACTTTGTTCTTTGTTCTCAAAACTTTAAAATCACTAAGCAATTCATTGAAAGCATCATAAAGTTCATCAAATGTAAAATCATAAATAAGGCTGTCAAAACTTACTTCTTCTTCATTGGTCATAAGACACATGTTGACAACTTCTTGATGTTCATCTTCGGATGAAGATTCATCACTGTCGCTCCAAGTTTCAACATACACTTTCTTCTTCTTTCTATATTCTTTTTAGCTGAGGACATTCAGATTTGTAATGTCTTGGCTTCTTACATTTATAGCATATCATGAGTGATGTAGGACCGATTCGAATGCAAGTAAATTTTATATGATTAATGATTGCAGTTGATTAGTCTTTCGAAATAATTGTCTAAGAGGGATTCAGGAAAACTCACAGTAACTCCGCACGTGAAATAGTTCCACAGAAAAGTAAAGAAAAAATGACCGCCGAGGCTAAGAAGCTTCGATAGGGCTTACTCTTCTTCAATAAAGTTACTAGTAGATTAGAGGGGGTGTACCTGGCACGAGAAAAAGGTCAAAGTGCTGAAGGGGTTGCTCTGCCTAGCGGATGCGCCCTAAATGATCAAGCCTTAAGCCCACGGATCTGTGGCCAAGTATCTGCTGACCTGGATGATGATCATCTTTAATCCTGAATTCATGGCTACTGAGGGATCTGCAAGATCACCATACAAGGGCTAATAAGAAAAGAGAAAATTAGAATAAAGGTAAAGAGATGAAGAAGAAGTGGAGAAGGAGGTGGGGCGGCTGAAGGTCCTTGGGCGTCCCCTAGATGGGGCAAGGCAGCAGATAAGGCTCTTGGGCGGCTGCTTGGAAGGGTGCAAGGGACGGCTAGGGTTTGGGGCGTCCACTGGTGGATGGCAAGAAGGCGGCTAGGGTTTAAGGTTGAGCGGCTTCGATGCAGGCATGCACAGGAGCAAGAACACAAGAACACCAAGGAAAATATGACTCAAAATAATTGATTGATTGTATTGATTGATTAAAAGGTTCGATCTTTTTTTCATACAAGAGGGTCTCTTTTATAGGATAAGAGACTTGGGGCCCAAGTAAATACAAATATGGAAATAAAAAGAGGCACCCCTTTTCATGAAAGAAAATTTAAAATAATTTTAAAATTGGCGCCCACTTTCTTCCTAAAATATGGATTAAGTGGCATCCTTTGAATTTGAATACATGAAAGAAAATTCAAAATTCAGTAATTTGGGATGGCCATATTGGGCGTCCTTCACTTGCTTCTTTGGGCTGAATTCAGGGTTGAAATTTCAAAAGAACTGGGCGGCAATATGGGCATCCTTCACTGCTAAAATTCAGGACTGAAAAATTCAAATATGGGTGGCACGAATTTGGGTGTCCCTTCACTGCTTCTATGTGTAGGCCTTGCCTTGTCTTCTTCTTCCATACTGGTGTCTCTTCTTGTAAGCTAAATAAACTTACTACAGGACTCACATTAAAATAAATTGAACCGGACAGGATTCAAATTAAAATAAACTGAACCAGACGAGACTCAAATTAAATAAACTAAACCTAATTTCCTAACTCTAAGACTTGAATCAAAACTAATCAGATATCCACAGAGGGTTAAGAATCATCTGCCTGATCCTAATGCCCGCACCAATTCTCCCAGGGTGGGAAGAACTTGACCCCGTTGAGTATGGGTCATTCTGGCTCTGGTATCTCTGTAGTAGGTTTGGGTCGAGGCGCTGCAAGTCCTCTCAAGTAATTCATGAATCGTCAAATTCAGGACGACCCTGCCATCGAACCAGGTAGCATTGATAACCGTGGTTTCGAATTGTAATGGCTTGATCATCTAGGATATGCTCGATCCGCTCTCCTCGCTAAGGCAAAATTGGTGGTAGACACTCTTGGATAGGTTCGTTCATGAAAGGAGGGTTAGGTCCAAAGTAATCACTAGGAATCTCTACCGGTTCCCTATACTCTAATAGGTCTGCAATATTGAAGGTTGAGCTAATGCCCCAATCTGAGGGCAGATCTAGCACATAGGCATTGGGTCCTGCCTTCTCTATCACTTTAAAGGGGCCAGCTCCACGAGCATGAAGTTTCTTAACGATCCCTGACGAGAACCATTCAGGCCTAAGCCTAACCATGACAGAATCTTCTACACCAAACTCTTTGGCTCTTCTTTGGGAGTTAGCCAGTCTTTTATAAGTTTCATTACTTAGATTTATTTTATTACTAATGTCCTTATGTAAGTCTCTGATATGCTGTGCAAATGCTTGTGCGGACTCTGAGACTCGTGTGTGAAGGGGTAAAGGAATTAAATCAAGTGGATAATTAGGCTTGTACCCGTGGACTATCTCAAATGGACTCTTGCCTGTAGACCTGTTCACTGAGCTATTGTAGGCAAACTCTGCATGATGTACCAATAGGTCCCATGTCCATAGGTGTTCGCCTACAAGGCACCTAAGAAGGTTTTCTAGACTACGATTCACCACTTCAGTTTGTCCATCCGTTTGGGGGTGAAAGGCTATAGAAAAATTAAGTTTGGTCCCTAACAGATGCCATAGCATTTTTCAAAAGTAGCTGGTAAACCTAACATCCTATCAGAAACAATGGTCTTAGGTAGGCCATAGAGCTTGACCACACTGTCTAAGAAAAGTCAGGCTACCCTAAATGCGTCAAAGGTTTGTGAACAAGGGATGAAGTGTGTCATCTTAGAGAACCTATCAACCACTACAAAGATGGAATCATGCTTCTTCTGGGTCTTAGGTAATCCTAGAATGAAGTCCATAATGATGTCTTGCTAAGGACGATCAGGCACTGGCGAAGGAGTATATAGACCGGTATTATGCTTCTGCTATTTTGCAATGGCACAAGTTCGACATCGGACTACTATCAGAGCAACAAGCCTTTTTAATCATGGCTAGTAAATTGATCCTCTATCGCTAGGATAGTCTTATCTCTTCCAAAATGACCAGCTAATCCTCCAGCATGCATTTTCCAGACTAGGAACTCTCTAAGTGACGTCCTAGGATACAAAGTCTATTTCTCCTAAAAAGGTAACCATCCTAGATGGTATAATCTCCACTGGTACTGGATGGTCCTAGCCGAAGGGTCTTATGAATTCACCAAAGTCAGGGCATATCTCATACTCATCTTTTATCTGGTTGAACCCTATAACTTTGATGCTAACAGTACTCAACAATAAAGACTTACGGCTTAGGGCATCTGCTACCTTATTTTCTACCTTATTTGTCGTGCCTAGAATTGAGCTTCTTTTGGGAGTTTAGAAATTGAAGTGCCTCATGATCAGAAAATAAAATAAACTCCTGCTGCAGTAAGTAATGTCTCCAATACTTAAGGGCTTGTACTACCGCATAGAATTCCTTATCATAGGTGGAATATCTAAGTTTAGCTTCATTTAGTTTTTCACTAAAGAAAGCTATGGGATGATTTTCTTGGCTTAACACTCCACCTATGCCTACTCTCGATGTGTCGCACGCAACCTCAAACACCTTAGAAAAGTCTGGAAGTCTAAGTACGGGTGCATGAGTCATCCTATCCTTAAGCTCTAGGAAGGCCTTATTAGCTAACTTAGTCCATTCAAAATTACCCTTTCTAATACAATCAGTGATGGGTGCGATGTTGGTGCTAAATCCCTAACGAATCTCCTGTAAAAGGTTGCTAGGCCATGGAAGCTGTGGATATTGTAGACATTCATGAGTACTGGCCACTCTACGATCGACCTACCTTTTAGAATCTGCTGAGACACCTTCTGGGGTTACCATAAAACCTAGAAAGATAACCCTATGCATCATGAAATCACACTTCTTAAGGTTTGCATAAAGGCTATTCTCTTAAGGGTCTGACAGGTTAATCTAAGATGGTTAAGATGATCCTCTTTGGTCTTGCTATAAATTAATATATCGTTAAAATAGACCACTAAGAATTTTTTCGTATACTCTTTCAGGACCTGGGTCATGATTCTCATGAATGTACTAGGTGCATTTGAAAGCCCAAAAGGCATCATGACCCATTCAAACAGGCCATCTCTAGTCTTAAATGCAGTCTTCCACTCATCCCTTGGTCTAATTCTAACATGATGGTAACCACTCTTAAGGTCTATCTTGAAAAAGATGGTGGCACCTGTCATCATGTCTAACATGTCATCTAATCTAGGGATAGAACCTACATTTGATAGTGATTTTGTTGATGGCCCTATTGTCCACACACATTCTCCAGGTACCATCCTTCTTAGGGGTTAAGAGTGCAGGAACTACACAAGGGCTTAAGCTCTCCCTAATGAATCCTTTCCTAAGTAATTCTTCCACTTGTTTCTGTAGTTCTTATTGCTCAGTGGGGTTCATCTATAATGGGAAAGGTTTGAGAGGGTGGATCCTGGGATCAGGTCAATGGTGTGTTGTATGTCTCTCAGGGGTAGTAACTGATTAGGCAACTCTTCAGGGAAGACATCCTTAAATTCCTCTAGGGTCTTAATTACTTCAGTGGGTTGTTCCTTTTGGACTGATTCATGGATATCTTTAGTGGTCAAAATCCAAATAGAGTTACCCTTAGTGATGTCCTTTTCTAATTCCTTAGCTTTAATCAGATTAACTCTTGGCTTGCTATCCTTCAGGCTACTAGATCCTTTCTTGATTGGGTCCCTAGGTGAAACTAGATGTATTACATACTTATTTCCATTGTGTTTAAAAGAGCAGATGTTGGATCGACCAAACAAGGTAGCATCGTGATCGTAAAGCCAAGGTCGACCTAATATAATACCACTAACATCCATAGAAATTACATATCACCCAATCTTTTCTTTATAATTTTGTAATTTGATTAGTATTGGCATCTAGACTTGATTGGGATAGAGGTGGAATCTACCCACGAGACTTGATAGGGACTAGGATGAGGAATTATGGTCAATCCTAATGATTTAACTATATTGGCAGAAATGGCATTGACACAACTCCCGCTATCAACTATTATCTTGAGCACCTTATCCCCTATCTTAACAAAAGTCTGTAGGATGTTAGTCCTACGCCAATCTTCCTGGTCCTTAGTTTGAGTCTGGGTCAAGATACATCTAACCACTCCTAGTAGATCTTCGGAATCAAATGTTTCCTCCTCTCCATCGTACTCATCTATCAGATGAGTATCAGTCTCATAGACCTCTCCCTCAGGCTCAACTAGGGGCTCGGACTCAGTCTCAAATAACTCATCTATATGAAGGGATCTCACTGGGCACTGGCTGATCATATGCCCTGGCTTGTTGCATCTAAAGCATTTGATCTGGGGGTTAGGATTTTTCTAAACCTCTACAGATTTACCCTTATTCTCTCTGAGGTATAGGGGTACTATTCTAGGGTCAACTCAACTTGATTCGGCTTGTACTGGGTCGGCTAGTGTTGGGTTGACTCGGGTAAGTCTGGGGGGTCTAAATACTGGGTATGTCTGGGACGACTAGGATAGGCTTGGCTTGATCCTGGATATGGGCTAGGACTCTTGGTAGCCTCTGATCTACGATAGGATGGCCCTCTTGAAAATGTTTATAATCCCTAGCAACTTGGTAAGCTTCTTCTAAATCATGTACCCTTCTCAGGTAGAGTTCTCTTTGAATATCTGCTCTCATGCCATACCTAAACTTGGATAGGGTGACTTCCTCAGACTAAACAATATTACATCTCATGGTATACTCTTGGAATGTAGCAATGTATTCATTCACAATTTTGCTACCCTGAATTAATCCCTGCCACTAGTCCAATAGGCTCTGGTCATACGATGTGGGGACATAATTGGGCCAAAGTCTAGCCTTCATGGCACGCCAAGTGACTATAGGGTCCCTACCCTCTAGTACTTGCCTTCGCTCTATAGTGGCCCAGTATAACCTAACCTGTTGTACTAACTTGAGCTTGGCAAATCTAAACTTATGCTCCTTAGACATGTCATACCAGTCAAAGTACTGGTCCATCTCTTCCTCCCAATCTAGGTAGTCCTTAGGGTCCATAGAGCCATCGAAAGTAGGTGCTTCAAGTCTGACACTTCTAAGGGCTCTTTCTTCTTGGTCTACTGCCTCATGATTGGGTCTCCTAGGGAGGATATCTAGGACTAGGTCAGGTCGAGGTGGTCTCCTAGGTCCATCCCCAAAGTGAGGATCATGATGTGGAGGTCCCTTAGGGTTTGGCCTTATGTAGAGGTTAGGCTGTTGGGCTCTCCTAGGATGAGGTGGGGTCTCATGATCATACTCAGTGTGGGCCTCACGGGCTTCTTCTAGGATGCCTAACTAGTTTCGACTTGATCGAACTTAGACCCTAATCTAGCCTCAGATTGCTTGATGTCTTGGTTCATTCGGACTAGTTGTTCAGTGATGATCCTTAAGTGATCCTAATGTTTTGATTAGCCATGGGTTCAGCCTGTAATGGAGGTAGTGACGGATGAAAAGATGCTCCTGATCTAGTGCATATGCAAGCACAATCAAGCACACAAGACTCAGACTGACTCGGACTACGGTATGCTAGACCTAGTCATCTAGAGTAAAGGATTTGGCTTAATGCAAGCCAATCTAACAGCAACTCTTCAATTGGCCAGTTGGGACAGATGGGAGGGGGGAGGCTCATCCCGCAAATTGCAGGTTCCTAATTAGAATAACCCCAACACTCTGCTTAAGTTGTTTGATATTTGACCTCTCTTCTTGACACCAATTTCAAAGCACATGCCAATTGATTTGTACTAGTCTCCTCTAGTACACTAGACCGACTGTTGGTGTCCCTAGCCTTCTAGGGCAAATGTCAATTAAGTTGCTACTCAATTTAGATTAGAGGCTTGGGATCGGAATGCATGGATGGATATTTTGGGCCAAGAAAGGGGTCTCAATCCCTCCTTTATCTAATATCAATGAGAGCCCTTAAGAATAATTTAATGCATATGAATGATACGCAAAACATAAACCCTAATCTAGAAATCTATAAATAGCAATAAATCTCAGATTTTTTTTACAGATTTAATTAAATCCTCAAAAATTAACAAAAATATCTTCAATTAAATTGAATCCAGGGAAATAAATTTTGTAATTTTTTGATGTATATAGGCAGAAATAATTTGATTAACAAAATCTCAAAATTTTCACGCTTTCTATTAGTAATCAGGCATGTAATTAATTCATAAATTGAATTAAATTCTTAAAAAATAACAAAAAATACTTTAAATTATAACGAATCTAAAGAAATAAATTTTATAATTTTTTGATTTATATGCAAGTAGAAATAATTTAATTAATAGATAATATACTAATAACGTGAATTAAAAATCAAGCTCTAACCATGCTCTGATACCAAAATAATGCAGGATCGATTCGCATGCAAGTAAATTTTATATGATTAATAATTTTAGTTGATTAGTCTCTTGAAGTAATAGTCTAAGAGGAATTCAGAAAAACTCACAGTAACTCCGCACGCGAAATAGTTCCACAGAAAAGTAAAGAAGAAAGACCGTCGAGGTTAAGAAGCCCCGGTAGGGCTTGCTCTCCTTCAATAAAGTTACTAGTAATTAGAGGGAGTGTACTTGGCATGAGGGGGAGATCAAAGTGCTGAAAGGGTTGCTCTGCTTGGTGGATGCGCCCTAAATGACCAAGCCTCGAGCCCACGGATCGGAGGCCAAGTATCTGCTGACCTAGATGACTATCACCTTGAATCCTAGATTCGTGGCTACTGAGGGATCTGCAAGATCACCATACAAGGGCTTATAAGAAAAGAAAAATTTAGAATAAAGGTAAAGAGATGAAGAAGAAGTGAAGAAGGAGGTGGAGGCGATCGAGGGTCCTTGGGCATCCCCTGAATGGGGCAAGACGGCGGATAGGGCTCTTGGGTGGCTGCTTGGAGGGGTGCAAGGGGTAGCTAGGGTTTGGAGCATCCACTGGTGGATGACAAGAAGGCGACTAGGGTTTAAGGTCGAGCGGCTTGGATGTAGGCATGCACAGGAGCAAGAACACAAGAACACCAAGGAAAATATAACTCAAAATAACTGATTGATTGTATTAATTGATTGAAAGGTTCGATCCTTTTTTCATACAAGAATGTCTCTTTTATAGGATAAGAGACTTAGGGCCCAAGTAAATACAAATATGGAAATAAAAAGAGGCGTCCCTTTTCATGAAAGAAAATTTAAAATAATTTCAAAATTGGCATCCACTTTCTTCCTAAAATGTGGATTAAGTGGCGCCCTTTGAATTTGAATACATGGAAGAAAATTCAAAATTTAGTAATTTATGGTGGCCATATTGGGCGTCCTTCACTTGCTTCTTTGGACTGAATTCAGGGTTGAAATTTTAAAAGAACTAGGCGGCTATATGGGCATCCTTCACTGCTGAAATTCAGGGCTAAAAATTCAAATCTGGGCGGCATGCATTTGGGTGTCCCTTCACTGCTTCTATGTATAGGCCTTGTCTTCTTCTCCCATACTGGTGTCTTCTCTTGTAAGCTAAATAAACTTACTATAGGACTCACATTAAAATAAATTGAACTGGACATGATTCAAATTAAAATAAACTGAACTGGACGGGACTCAAATTAAAATAAACTAAACCTAATTTCACAACTTAAGACTTGAATCAAAACTAGTCAGATATCCACAGAGGGTTAAGAATCCTCTGCCTGATCCTGGTGCCCGCACCAATGAGATCTTTCTCTTTCTCTTTATCTTTTTCCTTATCTCCTTCCATTTTGACACCAAGTTTTTTTTTTGTGAAATGGCCTCCTTCTTTGCATAAATTTCTTGAACTTTCTTGCAAGGAGAGAGGTGTCATCATCGTCTTCATCTTCTTCACTATTGCTCTTCTCCTTTTCAACAGCTTTTAGTGCGATAGTTCTTTTCTTCTTCACATCTTCTTCAAGATATTGCTTCAATGTAAGTTCATGGATCATAAGTGATCCAAGGAGCTCCTCTAAAGGTAGGCTGTTTAGATCTTTGCTTCTTGGATTGATGTAACTTTGGCTTTTCATGCTCTTGAAAGAGACCTAAGAATTTTTCGAATAAGTTCATAGTTAGTATAGGTCTTTCCAGACTTTTTAATCCATTCACTATATCAGTAAATCTAGTGTACATGCAAATAATGGACTCATTTTGATCCATGTTAAAGAGTTCATATTTATGCACAAGAATGTTAATCTTGGACTCTTTAACCTGGTTGGTACCCTCATGGGTAACTTTTAACCGATCCCATATCTCTTTGGCTGAGATGCAAGTAGATATTCTATTGAATTCATTTGCATCCAAGGAGTAGTATAGGACATTCATGGCCTTGGCATTGAGCTGGGCTATATTCCTATCATTCTTATTCCAATCCCTTTCGGGCTTAGGAATAATGGATCCATCTACTAAGTGTATGGGAGTGCTAGGACCATTGATAATGATACTCCATAAATCATAGTTTAAAACTTGAATGAATATCCTCATTCTAGCTTTCCAATATGAGTAATTTGTGCCATTAAACAAAGGTGGATGATTTATGGATTGTCCCTCAGAAAAAGAAGAACCAGCTTGAGCTGTCATTTGGATCTTTAGCTCTTGATTGTTCGATCAAGAAAGGATGAGCACTAGCTCTGATTCCAATTGTTGGCCTAGATGGCAACCTAAGAGGGAGGGGTGAATTGGATTCTTAAAAAATTTGGTGCTTAAAAATAATTTCACAAAGTGATGGTGCACAAGGATATCTGCTCTGAGTGTGATACTAAGAATGCAAAACATAATGTGCAGGATAGAGTAGAGAGAAAAAGAGACAAGCACGACAAACATAAGAAATTATAGTGGTTCAGTGTTAGCTACACCTACATCCACTCCCAAGCAATTCTTGGCCCCATACTATAATCACCTTGATTACAGTCGAGTTGTTTTACAAGCTCACAACTCAAACTTGTTGTTTTATAACGAGATCACAACGAACCCAGCTGGTTTTCATAGGTTCACCAACACAAAACCTATCCCAAGCTTTTTAGCTTGAACAAGGCTGATATGCCTCCTCTGATTGAATCGGTAACCAAATGTAATAAGAGTAAGGTTACAATAGATATAAAGCTCCTCAAATGAGCAAAAAAGACACTATAATCAAGATAGAAATAGAAGAGCCTGATTTAGAAGATTTCTGAAGTTGGCTTTTCTTTTTCTTCTTTTTCTTTGAAATGATCTTCCTTAAGTTGGGCTTGAAGCTTTGGAAGAATTCTTGATGTAGAAGCTTTGAAGAACTAGTGCTCTTTTCTTCTCCTTTTGATTTGATAGAAATTCTTTAAAGTTGGCTTTTGAATGCTTTAAATTTTTCTAAACTCAGTTTCGAACAAAGGACTTTGGATTTGAACTTTTCCTTTTTGATTTTTCATTTCTATTTTTTCTCTTTTTCATCTTCTTAAAATGATCAGATGGCTCCTCTTTTATAATCTCATCTAAATCCACTTTTAGATAAAAACTAACCGTTAAAAGTACTTGAGGAGGTATTTAGCACGAAAGAGAAAATAGCCATTGAAGTTTGTTGAAAAAAAGTTAACCGTTGGAGTCGTCTCTAATACTTCTAAAATTTGTTTCTGACAGATTAAAGTTGGCTCTAACTCGACTGGGAGTTGGCTCCAACTCAGGATGTTCAAAATGAAAACTTTTGCTCATCGTAGAGTCAGCTCTGGCTTTCCAAGGGGTCGACACTTCTCGTGCTAGAGTCGGCTCTAACGAATGGGGGAGTCAGCTCTAATGAAGCCCCAAAAATCACTCTCTGTATAACCATTAGAATTGGCTCTAATTCTCTATAGGAGTTGGCTCTAATTGATCGCAGAAATGAGACTCCCTGTCTTTTGATTAGAGTCGACTCTAATCTCTGCAGGAATCGGCTCTAATCCGTGCCGAAAGTGTCAAACTATTTTGATTCGCTCCGGAGTCAGCTCTAATACTTCTAGAGTCGGATCTAATGACTGAAACTTAACACTTAACACAAGACAAGGATTCAAACTCAAGTTTTCTTAGATTTTGATTACTTAAACATTTTAAATTCTTAAAACACTTCATCAGAAATATACTCATATGGTTTTTGTTATTCATCAAAATAAATAATTGGGTCAACAGGGGTGATCAGTGCTACTAAAGAGTGGTTGTCTTCTGTCTTTGATATGGATATGGGTGAGATGAATTTTTTGCTAGGAGTGAGGATCCTAAGAATCGTGCTAAGAGATTTCTTGAGAAAATCTTGAAACGATTTCGAATGCACCATTCGAGACCCGTTGATATCCCAATAGAAAAAGATTGTACTTTGAGTATTGACCAATGCCCTAGAGCTGATGAGGAACGAGAAAAGATGAGCAAGATTTTCTATGCGAGTGTTGTGTAAAGTCTGATGTACGCTATATTGTGTACTCGTCCTGACATTAACTTTGCAGTAGGCTTGGTCAGCCGGTACCAAAGTAATCTAGGACCTGCTCATTGAGAAGCAATGAAGAGAATCTTTTGCTACCTTCATAGTACTACCAATCTTGCCTTATGTTATCAAGGAGGGGACTTGAGATTAAAGGGTTTTTATGACTAATTGGGCTGGTGATAAAGACGAGCGTAGATCCACTTTTGGATATGTATTTATTTTTGAAGGTGGAGCTATCTCTTGGTGCAGTAAGAAACAAAATTGCACAGTCCTGTCTACTATGGAAGCCGAATACATTGCTTGTTCGTCTGCTGTCCAGGAGGCCGTGTGGCTGAGGAGGTTCTTGAAATGACTCGAGATATTAGCTAGTGCTCATGAGGCTACTTAGATATGTTCTGATAGCATGGCAACATTACAGTATGTTAAAGATTTTAAGTACCATGGAATGACTAAGCATATTGACATAAGATATCACTTCATTCGGGATATGGTCAAGCAAGGAGAGGCTACTTTTAGACATATCCCTACTAGCAGGATGTTGGCTGATCTGTTGACTAAGCCCATTACTAGGGATGTCTTCCAAGATCATATGAAAAGTCTGGGTTAGTATTATATTTGACAGACATGGATTGTATGGACATTGTTGACTGTGTGTTATTTATGTTGAAATGAAATATTTGTTTTCATTATTATCATGATGAGTTCATGTTGGCAAGCACATATGTATATAAATGTCACATGCCTAGATCAGTCGACTCACATGGGTGATCACCCTAACACTTTTATAGTGGGCATGATGAGACTAAAGTAGTTATGATAGATGCTTGAATTATTGTGGATAAATGCATATGTTGTAGATTGCATGTGTTGCATAAGATACTGTATGAGTTACAGATTGCATGAGTTACAAATTACATAAGTTACAAAATGGGCTGTATAAATTATAATAACAAGTCAACTTAGTTTGGACTAAGATGAGACTCAGGAGAGTCGAGTATGGAGTACATGCATGCGTCTACGATGTATATATATTGATATGTTCATATATCCGTACTAAGCCTGTTGTAGCCAAACTGGGAGCATTAGTGTATGCTCGATTAGACAACTTTGTGATAACTGGACTTGTGTTCGTATGGTGTTTAAATATGACATGGCCTATTAAGTGGAAGTTCCACTGTAGCAGGCATTATATTGCATGTGCTAAAGTCGATCCAGTAGAGGGTAATGTGATATATTTCCTCTCCATTACCGTGTGAGCTCTACAACTATGTGATGTCCTTGGACTTAGCCTATATCATGAAGTTGAAATTCAGAATGACTTCCTTAGCCTTGTTCTTTAAGGTCATGGAATTAATACAACAACATGAGATAATCCTAAGAAGTCAACTGGACAAAGATGGATTGGTATGAGTGTTCAAGGAAGATTATTTGCAATCACATATTATGTTTATGATTCATTACCCGAGCAATCATGTGCATGAGTTGCATGTAATTATGGACACAGATATTGGACTTAGTATTTTTAAGTATTGCTCAGAGTAAATCTCTTGAGGGATTGAGAGTCCTTGATTGAGATGTGATCAGATTTTCTAGGATACAGATGAGATTGGATTGCATCGCTTATGTGTTGCGTTAGTTATTTATTAACTTAATGTAGCATTTCCACTATGTGTCACTGTGCGTGAATTTCGTTAGGTTGCATACCCCACTGCACTGTTTGAGGAGAGAGGTGAGATGGCATTATGAGTGAGGTCATGTGTGGATGAGTGGGAGATTATTGCTGGCTGACCTGGTCAATGCCATTCTTGTTGACTAACTTGGTCAAAGCTAGGACGCCATGGCACGACCTCTCCTGACGCCTCACATGGCATGTGTTGGAGGAGTCGTGAATCAGAGATAGTGATAAAAGGGAGAGCCTGAGTGATCTCCCTAAGAAGAAGAAGAAGAAGAAAGAGTTCTTCCTCCGTGCTCTCTTGGATCACTTTTGGCTGCCCTCTCCCTCTCCAGCATCGTGGCCCAGGGTGTGGACACACTAGGGACTCTGATATCCCCCGATGATCAACGATCCCACCGCTTGTACTGCATCATGGTGAACGAGGTAAGTTCCCAAGTGTACGATTGCCTACAAGATTAATGGGTCAACGAATTAATCATGGATTTTAAATTTAATTTTACCATGTGTAAAGCCACGTGTATAACTACATGGGATAAAATTAAACAGCATCATACGTGGCACTAGGGATCAAAGTAAAACAAAAAAGAAATTAAAATTATTTTTTATAATTCTTTTAAGTTAATGGATCAAAGTGGTTTAGTCCTAAATTGGAAAGGTAATACTGTAATTTAGCCGTTTGAACTGTCTTCAAAACATCAATGGCAAGCCTTTTGAGAGAGAAAAATGAAGGCAGATGAAAGTCAATTGGGATGGCATGTCATTGTCGATTGTTGGCGGGTTCTCATCAGCTGCTTTACGGGTTACAAATTATGGTGGCCATCGATTTAAGAGAAACATAAATGAGGTGATAAATATGCTTCATAGGAAATTACATAGATGGACATCAACTCACTCAAACAAATATATAAATATATATAAATATCAACTCACTCAAACAAATATATATATATATATATATATATATATTATAAGATTGATCTTTTTGTCAGTTGTCAATTTATTCCCACGGCCAACTGACAAAAATTAATCTCATATATAATATTATATATATATATATATATATATATATATATATATATATAGAGAGAGAGAGAGAGAGAGAGAGAGAGAGAGAGAGAGAGAGAGAGAGAGATTTATCTTTAAAGATGATGAATAACAATTCAGCAGCTCTCATGGTAATGAATATTTTTTTTACAAATTTTTTAAAATCATATTATAAAAATAATTAATATTTTAAGAGGTTCATGAAGCGGCACCGAGGCAAAGCTCGTCAAGCCAGTCCGGCTATTATGCCCGCCGCCGCCAAGGCCGAGCGACTCTCCCTTCACCGCTTCAAATTTACAAAAGCCCCACCAATGACCTCTCTCCTCCACTCGTGCCAGCCGCCGTCCCTTGGCCTCCGGCTCTCCCTCCCCCGCCGCAGCCTGCTCGGCGGGAGGACGGCTAGATCCGCACGCCTCCCGCCACCGCCGCGGTCCCGCCGCGTAGTGGCGGCCACGGCGTCGATGACGAGGGCGTCCGATGAGCTGGGGAAGGGGATCGCGGAGCTCTACGACGAGTCATCCGGCCTATGGGAAAGCCTCTGGGGGGACCACATGCACCACGGCTTCTACGACGCCGGAGCTCCGGCGACGATCACCGGCCACAAAGAGGCCCAGATCCGGATGGTCGAGGAGGCGCTCCGTTTCGCCGCCATTCCAGGTATCCCTGCATCCCTCTCCCTCTCCCTCTCTCTCTTTCTCTTGCTGTATCCGGTCACCGTGGGTAATCATACCCGTTTCTACCTGGCCTCCTCTCGTTACAACGGTCTTCTGGGATCTCTCTAACGGTCGATGTATAACGGCGGTTAAAATTTAACGCGGCCTGTATGGCGTTAGGATGTAAATATCCCCCATTAAGAGCAGCAAAATCGTATGACTGCTCGCTGCTTTACATTTGATAATATCTTCTTGAATATATTATGACCGCAAAATCCTCAGGCATGGTTACTGTGGTAGGAACCAGTTGATGGATAAGCCTGCTTGGTGTTCCAAGCTACAACTGCTCCAAGTGCGTTTTAGTAGGCAGGTTGATGGCCCGGGCGAGCCCAAGTGGCCTGAAACCAACCCACTCATGAGTCAGTTCCCAAGGTTTAGGCCCTCAGGTCCTGTTAGGCCCAATCTAGAGCTTAAAGGCTTTCAGTCAATGCCCAAAGTTCAGGGGCCTATTTTGAACCTGGCCAAGCCTGAAAGTCCTGATAGGCTTGGGGTCTGATATCCTCTGACCACTGTCAAGCATCTCTTGCAAGATTTTTCATCTTGATATTGGAATCTATATCGGTACAATATTGCTATACTAAATATATTGAATCAAGGCTCGGTATGAATCGGTATTGAGCTTTGGTTTGGTACCGATATGGTGCGGTGCAATCGGTGCCTACACACTGATATGGCATACCATAGTCTCTTGTTTCTCACTCAAGAGACATCATTTTTTTTTGTACAGAAAAAGGGAAAGGAGAGCTTTGCCGACCGTTTACTAGGTCCCATGCGGACCCATTCCTGTCAGGAAATATTTCATGCACGGCGCGAGATTTGCGCAGCCATTTTTCGTCCGAAGGCGAGTTGGTCAATCTGACCCCACCCAGGTGCCAGTAGTCAGAATAGGCGCGAGATTTGTGCAGCCGTTACATACCATAGTCTCTTGTTTCTCACTCAAGAGACATCATTTTTTTTGTACAGAAAAAGGGAAAGGAGGGCTTTGCCCCGTTCCCCGTCAGAAAATATTCCATGCACGGCGTGAGATTTGCGCAACTGTTTCCCGCTCGAAGGCGAGTTGGTCAATCTGACCCCACCCAGATGCCAGCAGTCAGAACATGCGCGAGATTTGCGTAGCCGTTTCCCGCCCAAAGATGAGTTGGTCAACCTGACCCCACCCAGATGCCAACAGTCAGAATAGAAAAATTAGACAGACCTTAACCCCTCCAACACCGAAGTTTCAGGCCCCAAGAATTTACCTTAAAATTATTCGAATCAGCCTTGGCCTCATTCTTTGAACTTGAGATGTCTTGATAGCGTGGAGGGGCCCTGACCACTGGGCTACCACTTGAGCGGTCAAGAGACATCATCTTTACCCTGTCTAATTTGTGGTGAGAATCTAGCTAGCCAAGTGCGGCAACAGATTCAAGTTGGAACGTTCACAGTTCCAATTCCATTGAACACAAGTTCATTTTAATCAAGATTTTTATTAGCCACCTTGCATGCAACATCTACTCTAATAATTTGTGCCAATTAGCATGATGACAATGGATGTTAAGGTTTTCTTGATCTGATATTTTCCACCCATTAAGTGTTAATTGTAAGAGAGGATGTTAAACGTTCAATATTGAGACAACAAATTGCCAGAGATTAGGTGGAACTGAAAGGATACTGTGAGATTATATGCAGGAGAATTGACATCCTTAGCGATAACTGAAGGGTTAAAAAATTTTCAAAGAGAATAGTGTTATCTTGGTCCATTTGGACAACATTTCTTTTCATACCAGTCATCATTCTGTTTGAAGGTCTTAGAATTATCGTTTACCCGTTGCAGTTCCTTTTGATATTTTATGATTTTGGTTAGGCTTGCTTCCACTGCTTTACATATTGGTCATAGTAACGACGCCATCCCATGAAATTTTTTAGACAAAGTATTTTCCTTAGTGGTGGATTTGGTATCCATCTGTTTTGTTCTTTCTTAGTGGTGGATTTGGTATCAATCTGTTCGATTCTTCCTTGATTTATTATCTATCCATTCGATTCTTCGTTATCTTAATACTTTTAATTTTATTCCATTTGCCACTAATGAAGTTTATATCTGATCAATGATTTTCATTTTTTTTTTTTTGGAGGAAAAATATTATAAAGATCGTATGACTCATTTTATGAAGGATATGAAATGAACAGTGGTACATTCAACAGCGATTCACATACTTCCTATCAAATTCACACAAAACATAGTACTAAAAAGATGAATAAATAGCATAATGCTGGACCACTGTAGGAACAATTGCAAAGCTAGTGACAGCTTACTGAAGCATTCAACCTAAAAAGAAGTATTATGGTATCAGTTTGATGCTGGTGAACCCGGGAAAAGGTTAAGAAAATCAATACATGAAATAGTTTTCTATGCAGCACTTCTGTTCCTCCAACTTACAACTAGTTAGTTGGTGATGCATTTTTGGGTGTCAACTACATGAGAGGGCTTTCTTTGCCCAATTTGTGTTCTACTTGCGAGACGATCAAAATCTGGGATGGTTTGGTATGTTATGATGAAGAAAATGGTTGATAGTAGCATATAAACTGGATTAAAGATGGCGCTGCATGAGGCATGGACATTGCATGATGAGTTTGTGGACTTCAGCAATTGTGATAGCCTGTCAAATGGCATTTAGCACATGTGACTTGCTACTGAACCTCAGACAGATGCACAACTAGCTGATGTCAAGGAACCGTTAACAAGATAGACTATCATGGTCTCTATTTGGACACAAATAGATAGAATCCATTAGGTTTACACTGATTGCACTTCACCTTCTTCTCGTAATACTTTTCCTTAAAAAGATTTGTATCATCTACTTTTCCTGCCTAGCTTGCTATGTAGAAAACCATTGTTTATGGAGTTTGAGCTAACCATCTATTCAGAATCTTTCACAGTTGGTGTATGACATCTAGTCCTACTTCAATGTGGATTGGAACAATTTACCAATTGGATTGTGTTGGAGAGGAGAAATTTAGAGATGAATAGATGAAGATTAGATTCTTGAGTACATAAAATCCAACATTTTGATATAGCAATTAGTTTTCTATAAAAAGTTCCTGCCTCCACAGACAATCTAGTGGTTTCTTTGTCCTACACTCACCAACCCTTTGGGACAGTTTGTATATTAGATTTCATTTTATTTTTAAAGAACCGCTAGCATAAGACAGTGGCATGGACTCTCAAAAGATATGGAGCTTTCTATTAGCTAGTGACTTTATAGGCAGACATTGCACAGGCTGCGGACAGACAAGCAACCAAAAACTAACACAAGCATTCCACTAAGTGACTTTTTGGAGCAATATTCTTGAATTTTTACATTGGTTCTCTGAGGATGTTGGTAAGCATATGGGCAATTTAATACCTAGAATTCTTGAAGATACTCTATATTTTAAAGAATGCTTGGAATATTTTTATAAGGCCCTTGCTGTACCATTTGAACTTGTGTCTCATCACTATTATGACTTATTTTATCCAGTAGCAACATGATCCGATTGGAAACAGGAAAAAGATTCTCGAATATCTTTTTAAAGAAAACCTAATGATCTTTTTTTTTTTTTTAAACTACTTCGAACAGGGGAGTCAAGCCTGCAGTTTATTGATATATAATTATAGTATATAAAAGAAGAGTACCTAAAAAATATAAAAGCAGAATTCCAATCAGCTAAGATTGGAGTGAAGCGGTGATTTCAGAAGGTCATGGGCATCTCTGGTCTTTTACATAGAAATAGATTTAAAAAAGAAGAGGGTTTTTTGAATAATGAAAGAAAATTTTAAGATTATAGAAGAGAAGTAGGATTTAGATCTCTTTTGCCTTTATTAATGAATTCTAAAATTGAGTTACAAAACCTTTATTTATATTATTAAAGACCATTCTTTTATAATTCAGATTGAATTTCTCTTCTAGTAAAAGATTTTATAGTTTTTCTCAAATAAATTTAATTAGTTAAAATAATCACAAAAGGAGTTAAAATATTATAAAAATATATCTTAACTTTTGTACAACTCAACTCAACTTTTATAGTGTAACTTTAATTATCTAACTTTCATACTAACTTTAATCATCTATTATAGTGTAACGATCTAAGCTTACCTACTGATCCAATTACTCATTAGCGGGCTAAACCTATATAGTCCAAAAACTCAAGTAAAAGTTAATTTATGGCAAGTGAACTTGAATCGTAAGAACATAACACAATATTTTTTTCCTATCCAATAAAAAATTATTTTGATTATTGTAATATACTTCATTTATAATGCAACGTCTTCATCGTATATTACAAGCTAGCCATAATTTATCATCGAATCGGATTGTTAGTGATGCAATATTGGTTTCACGTGGAACTTCATCATCATTCCATGGATAGCCTTTTTCTTATACTTACCAACTTTCATATACGGGTTAGCTTTGATATCATTTTTAGATTTGTGCAAGTTCTCCTTGCGTAGGGGCTATGTTAATATTCTTTATATTGTTCCAATTTTTTTCAGATGTATCTGAAATTATAATTATCTAAAAAATAGTCATATACTTGATGAAAAAAATGGGTTATGCACTATTTAAGTTTATCTGTTATTAATTAACTTTTATTTAAATTTTTTAGTCATGTGATTCTGATTCGCTAATGGGTTAATTAAATCAGTAAGTGATCTTCTTAGAGGGTTATAAATGGTATTAATGTTTTGCGGCATTATTGGACTTTGGATCTCTTTCGTTGTTTTTTTTTTTGATACAAGCAGATGATCACACAAGTCTAGAATGAGTCAATTCAAATAAGTTAAAAAATAAAATTTGATTAAATACAAAAGAATAGGAATCACTTTACTTCTAAGTCTAGATCTTAGAGCAGGAAGCCACCAATCCTGCAACCCAATCGCTTGTTTGATGCACAAGATGTTGTGGATTTCGCTGCGGGTGGTATCTGCATTATAATATCTTTTTGAAGACACGCAAGGCTGTCCTTTATTTTATTTCTTTCTCTCATCTGCCAGCATGATTGCGCTGCGGGTGGTACCTTTTATTTTCTGACGCATTTGTAGACCACCCAGGGCCCCGAATCGAAATCAGGAAGTTGCCTTCCTGCAAATTCCCAGTCACATGGTAGGAATATCTTGTACTGTTCTGCTTTTATTTTTTTAATTTTTTTCTTGATGTAATCTTAGCACTGTTCCGTTATTCAAGTAGAGCTCGTGGATCATTTAAGAGGCTCCAGAGGAGTCAAGAACTGAACTGTCTCACTTTCCTTGTTGCTTCCTTTCTTCAACTTCGCATTCAGAAACTCCAAGCACGCCAGCCTGTTGCTGGTCGGTGCGGATCAACTGCTTTCCTTATCCGTACAGCCGTTCATGCTATTTTAAAATTTTACTTCCGTAGAAAATATGCCGTACTAAATATTATTTAATAGAATATATTTTTGATCTTTAAAGTTCAAACTATCTATTCTCAAACTTTTAATTGTTGCAGTTTTATTTTTTATATTTTAAAAATATCATAATTTTTATGCTTCATTATGTGAAATTTTTATTAATTTTAACCAACCTTATGTTTAAAAAAATCACGATGAGTAAACTGTGATAACTAAAAGAAGAGTTTTGAGCCAGCACTAAAATATCCAATGCATCTATTCTATGTACCATTTTTATAAAAATATCAAATGGGACCATCCAGTAGCACAACAAGCGTGATCTATGGGTGTCTTTTACCCTACACGCACAGTGATGCTCTCCTCCAATGATCGTTGTTGGGAGCGAGTATACCGCAGTTCAATCTCGTTTGGAAGTGTTGTGGCCCCACTTTACTTCGAAGGCACGCCAGCTGTCAAACCGGCCGGTACGGGTCCTTTGATTGCACGCCCGCTCGAATGCGCGCCCCGCCGGCGAGCAAGAAAAACTGAAACTTTTTCGTGTGCTGGTGTATGAGCATCCATATCGGATCCCCACTATCTTGTATCGGCCACTGGCGACATCGCAACGTGTCGTCACTCTTCGGCAGCGTGCGCAGCGTTGCTTGCTACTTGTCGTCACCCCCACTCGCTTTGCATCCCACTCGCTTTGCATGACGCCCTGCTCCACCACCTTCTACTAGTCTCAGACCCTCCCCGTTCTTCTCCTTCTGCTTTTAATCTCGCTGCCATCTTTATTTGATTCCGACATGGATGCCGTGCTGCGGACTGAGCACTCGCCGTTCCTCGGCTTGTACGACGCGGCGGAGTACGCTCCGCCCCGGACGACGGCCAGGCGGGCGGCGGCGAGGGTGGCGGAGGATCGAGGGGAGGAGGAGCTCAAGAAGGGGATCGCCGAGCTCTACGACGAGTCGTCGGAGATGTGGGAGATGCTGTGGGGGGACCACATGCACCATGGCTTCTACGATAAGGATGCCTTAGTCTCCCTCTCCGACCACAGCCTCGCCCAGGTCCGGATGGTCGAGGAAGCCCTCGCCTTCGCTGGAATCAGAGGTATCTCTACCCACTCCTTCTACTCCGGCCGATATAAGTTATTCTGTTTCCCAAGTATGTTAAGATTGAATCGATATAAATTATCTCATTATTTGAATAAGATTCTATTCTGGGACAAAAATAAATTTGAGAAAATGGGAGAGAGCGGGGGATATATGTGAAGGATTAAGATAGTGGCCTTAAGAATATAACACTGTTTTTTTTTAAAAAAAATTAATTATTATATAAATAATATACCTTCTGGATGTACCAAGAAACTTTTGAGCAAAGGCCGTTGTTTGAAATCTTCACTGTTCATTAGAATTAATTAATATCAGTTTGGAGAAATAATTATTCATGCTTAGTTTTAAAGCAAAAAATACTTTATTCCCAAAAGAATCCACTCAGGATATGTTATTTTGGGTTGGTAACTTTAGTGAAATCTACGAAGGTGATCTTATAAAAAAAAAATTCGAAATGAGGTAAAGTGTTTCTTGATTACCATTATTATAACCGCCGATCGAAAGCTCGGTCTAGAACATCGTAAAGTAAACCTTAAGATTGCATTTGGTACACTGCCAGCAATCCTGAACTAAATGGATTACGAGTAATATTGATTACTATGTTATATACATAAGTAATGTTATAATAATATTGATTACTGTGTTTGATATGACATATATATTACTAGTCATATAATATTAAATTTCCAAAATACCTCTAAATTAAATTCATATACTAAATCAAATTTATTAAAAATTTTTAAAATACCTCGAAATACTCTTAAATCAAAGTATTAATATATAAGTAGCAAATACCAGATTTATTTTTTAAGATTAAAATATATTATAATCTTTAAACATTTATTCATTTTTTATTCTTAAACTTTCAATTATCATAATTTATTTATTATATTTAAAAATAATTTATTTTAATATTTTGTTATATAAAATTAATTAAGATTAATAGAATAATTGATATATTATTTTTTTTTTTTTAAATATTAAATTAATTTAAAATTAATTTAAAATTAAATTTTCAAAATTTAAATTAATTAAAAAATAAAAAATTTAATTAATTTAATTTAATATTTAAAAATAAAAATATTTTTTTTAAAAAAATCAATTTTAAAATTAAAATTAAATTAAATAATTATTTCTTAAAATTAAATTTTTTTTAAAATAAATTTTAAATTAATTTTTTTATTTTTTAATTTATTTTAATTTATTTTTTAAAAATTTTAAAAAATAGTAATTAAATTTTTTATTTTTTTTTTTTTTCAATTAGAGTTTTCTTATAACTATATTTTTTGTTTTAATTTTTTTTCTATTCAATATTTTTTTTTCTATGGACGAATAATATCACGGTTTATTTTTGTTTGGAGAATGAGAAAAGAGATAACGGCGGCGAGACAAAAGAAAAGAGAGAAAAGAAGGGAATGATTTTGTTTGAAGAAAGGGATAATTTTATTTTTACAAAAGAGGCAGAAGCAATTTTGTCAAAAAAAAATTATTTGATTACAACATATCCGGTAATGTGGATAACCACCTCCTCTGAGGTAATCTGGATTACTACTTGAGTGGTAATTCAGATTACTACTGCATGATAGATTGTCATTCAAAATATATCAAACATGGTTATCTAGTAGGTCTTATTTAAATTACTAGTATCTGGATAGATTACCTGCTACCAAACGTTCCCTAATGGATTGTTTGGATTGGAGGAATAGAGGGAAGAAAAGGAAATGAAGGAAAAAGGCCATAAATACTTTGTTTGGAAGTAAGGTGAAAGAAAGAGGGGAAGAGAATGAGAGTAAACTGTTTCCTTTGTTTCTTCCTCGATGAGGATAAATTTATTAACTTGGGATAACGTGACGGAGGAAAAAATGTTTAATTTTTTTTAAAGACTAAAATATCCTTTCATTCCCCACTCTTTGTCTTCCATTCCCACGACTGTGAATGCTAGGGTTCTCAAAACTCTTTGAGGTAACACCGCGAGAGCTCAAGGCCGGTCTTAACCCAGGTATCTTCCCTTCCAATCGTTGTTGAAATCCATTGAAACCCACTGTGATAACATGATTTTTCATTAAAATTCATTGAGAGCACTGAAAGTTTCTTACAATATTAAATGCTTATAAATTAGGATGAGCTTATTTCTTGCGATGAATTTCTGCCCCCTATTTTTTTTTCATGTTTTGATTTTGTCTGCTTATAAATTAAGATGAGCTTGTTTTCTTGATGAATGAATTTGATTCATGGTGCTTTCAGATTTTTAGTGTTTCTTGATTGCTCCGCTTTTGTCATTTTTTGAGGAGTATTTGTTAGTATTTTTTTTTGGCTTCTGATCTATTCTAAAGAGGTGTGTTAGGTGGGATTCCGTGAACTTCTTGTGTGCGCATAATTCTAAAGAGTGGTATAATGTCACATAACTCTTCTTTCTTTTTTTCTTCCCTTCTATTCAAACAAGATAATTGATATTACCTTTCTTTCCATTTTTATCATTTCTAAACAAAAGAAGGAGAACAATCATTCCTTCCCTTTTCTTTTCCTTCCATCTCCTTCCTTCTTTTTACTCTCTCCTCCCTTTCCCTCTAAAGATCCAAACAAAGCCTAAGAGGACACAAGGCCTTGTAAACCTTAACATGAACAATATAATAATAATTAAGATAATATCAGTGGAAGCTAAATCTCATAAATTTCAAAGTACTGTCACAAAGCCATCATGGTACAATATAAAAGTCTAAATGTTATTCTCTAAGTATGTAATATCAGTTGATATCGAAAATGATACAGAAAATTAAACACTAAACTCACTCCTGATGCCTTGCGCTCAAGTTTGGATCCAATAGGTAAGCGTTATCATCATCTTCTGAAATATGATAGAAGAGATAATGAGCTAAAAGCCTTGTAAATCTTTTAGTATTCAGAATCTAACTGATGATTGTCTTCTTTAGCGGGATCTCCAGTACCATCTCATAAGTTATCCCCTATCCACCACCACCTTTTCATCTGAAGAGTTTGGTCCTGCTTCCCAAGTATGATATCGGATGCTCTTCAATTTGTTAACTCATGAATTAAATACGATCATAGGTTTTGAAGTTGAGATATTGGAACATCTGTCAAGCAGCAACTCATTGCGTCTCAAATTTCAAACGTCTTTCTTCCTTACATTATCTTGTCTATAACTTGTTCCAATTTATTTTGATTTTAACCTTGTTATTCTTCGAAAGTCATTCGCAGGTTAGCAGCATTAACACATCTATTCTCACCACATTCACCTTCACGTAGTGCCTTAAACTCAAAGCTGTTTCAAAATAAATATCATTGTAAACAAGTAACACATTGATCAAGCGTAATACTAAAAGTGGTCTCATCTGAAAAGTTTATTCTTCAAAATGCTGTTTGAACATTTTGGTATGGTTCAGTTATTCTGTGGGTTCTGTGCATGCAGACGATCCTTTGAAGAAGCCCAAGAGAATAGTTGATGTTGGGTGTGGGATAGGAGGCAGTTCAAGATATCTGGCAAAGAAGTATGGTGCTAAATGCAATGGCATCACCTTGAGCCCTGTCCAAGCTAGAAGGGCACAATCTCTTGTCATTGCCGAGGGGCTGGAAGACCAGGTGCACATATAACCCCTCATTTCTTTCTTTTAGTTGTTTTGGCACAGCATATCCACCTGAGCTTGCTATCTTTGAGAATAATTATGATTTACTTCCACATTATATCAAGAACTGGAGTTTGTATTTT
This sequence comes from Calamus simplicifolius, assembly GCA_900491605.1. Classification (NCBI taxonomy): domain Eukaryota; kingdom Viridiplantae; phylum Streptophyta; class Magnoliopsida; order Arecales; family Arecaceae; genus Calamus; species Calamus simplicifolius. The sequence continues at coordinate 323,328 of UESW01004215.1, read as the reverse complement.
CGTTTCCCCTTAGAATTTTACTTCTAATGAGGAAAATGGGTGTGAGCAGGTGTCCTTCCAAGTTGCAGATGCTCTAAAGCAACCATTTCCAGATGGGCAGTTTGACCTAGTTTGGTCAATGGAAAGCGGTGAACACATGCCAGACAAAACAAAGGTAATACTGTGCGTTTGTATGAGCACAACTCGCCTGCTTTTACTCAATGCATGCATTAGAAAATTTCTATCCAATCCAGATCTCTGTAGTCCCATTTTTAATCTGTTTCTAATACTATTTTCATAAATGTATCTATAAAGTTCCTCAAAAATAAATGTATGCCTAAAAAGGTTGAGCTTATGAGCAGAGAATCCTAGTTAATCTAGCTGTCTCTAATCATCCTTGGGATGAGTTACTGAATTGCACAACCAGACATTCAATCTAGTGCCAATGCCTTTCATGCTGCAAGTCAAACTGATTGGAGAACTTGCAATTTTTAGATATAGCATTTGATCTTGGGATCTAGTGGGTTTGCAAGCCTCTGATTGTGGCTTATTCTTGATATCTTCATTGGAGCTGCCCAAAATGAAAAAAAAAAAATTGGTGTTCGGATGTCTTTGTAATGATCAAGTATCTATCTCTTTTCATTGCACCCTCAGACTAGAGCTGTCCTGAAGGAGATCATGAGGAGATAAGCTCAGATAAGGTTTCAATAGAACCATAGTTTAAAATTTAAATCAGTGCATGGTCCTGTGAGAGCATTCTCATGCTAGCAACTTCCAACAGTAACTATTTCACTATAAAAGTAAAAAATTGTACCTAATGCAATTTGATTTTGTCTCAGTTTGTAGGCGAATTGGCACGTGTTGCAGCACCAGGAGCCACCATTATCATAGTTACATGGTGCCACAGGGATCTCTCACCCTCTGAAGACTCATTGCAGCCTGATGAGTTGAATCTCTTAAACAAGATATGCAATGCATATTACCTGCCAGCCTGGTGCTCAGCCAGTGATTATGTCAAAATAGCCCAATCCTTATCACTTGAGGTAAAGTGCATTACATCACATAAGAGCAACATAGTTTTTTTATCATAATGAGCCACCACATGAGATTCATAATTGGGAAATGTGATTTGTTTGAAAGAAGCCTCTGGATGAATCGGTTTTGAAATTATCAACCATACATGGCATTTATCAACTCAGTCAGCTATTCTTATCATCCAATTCATGGGTTGGATGGGCTTGAAAAGTATACACACGCATAGTATGTATGCTTGCATGCACAGAGATTTGCTTAGCTATTAACCCTTTCTTCTGTTTCTCTGACAGGATATCAAGACAGCAGACTGGTCAGAGAACGTGGAACCATTTTGGCCTGCTGTTATCCGTTCTGCCTTAACATGGCGTGGTTTCACATCACTGTTACGAAGTGGTAATCTCCTGACTCTCTTTGAAATTGGCAATAATCTAGCATTTATCCACACCTTGCAACTGATGTGGCCTCGTTGCTATGGCTTGCTAGGATGGAAGACCATTAGAGGAGCGCTTGCAATGCCTCTCATGATTGAAGGCTACAACAAGAAGCTAATTAAGTTTGCCATAATTACATGTCGTAAACCGATGTAGGTGCATGATGTATCCTAATGCATCAAATGAACAGGCGTAGAGCAGAAAGTAAGTTCTCTCAACGTCGATATGCATGTATCATAAACATTTTCTTTCATGTAAAACGATGCTCTCGTACGATTGACTTGGGCTCAAGGTGCTTTAACTGAACGCTTTTGACTGTAAATCTTGGTGCAATATGGGCTCAAATTCATCGCAGTGTGCCTATATGAGTGCACAAATGGAGAAATGAAAGCAAGCTAGTGGTGGGTGATTGAATTAAACGGTGCTGCTTTACGCAGATATTCTGATCTTCAACCGTATGATGTTGGACGCATGGCTATGTTGGTACCAAAAATGTGTTTGCATTGCTTTGGAAAGATTGATTGGAAACTATCTCATGGTGCCGGGACTTGAGCATGAATCCCACATGCCAACAACAATAATGGTAGGGATGATAAGCTAAGAATGGAGGTAGGAGTGGATAAAGTGAGAAAAGGCCAGCATGGGATGTCGGAGGCTGTTCGACTAAAACCTTTTGATAAGGAAAAAGAGGAGGTTAAGGGCTATCTTGTAGCTGCTCTAATAGATATAACTACTCTAATAGAAATTAAAAGTGAAGGGGAGGAAAATTTGAGGCTTATTCTCAATAGAGAGGAGAGAGAGAGAGGAAGCCTTTTTGTCTTCAAACGGGCCCTCTTTTATAGGTGGGCTTGGGACCAAATTAGGGGCTACTTATATCATAATCATGTGTCTTCTAATGATGGAACTAGTCAGGGGAGGAGACTATGCTAGCTGTTGTGAGTGTACTCTTTGCCATAGGGATGCATTTAGTCTACTTATGCCTATGTACTTCGTGATTCTATTGGACAAGCAATTTTATTGGCTATGCTCTTCTAATGCTGCCGTATTATCGCAAGTGTCTACACATAGCTCTTTGGAGATCGAAATGATCTACTTGGAGGAGAGGAAAGGTCCAAGTAGGCTTCAGTTTTGCTTATAATAGGTTGGTATTATTCCATAGCTAAGGGGATGGATTTTTGAAGTTAGTGATCATTATGAAGACAAGATTACTAGTGTATCATCATAAGAGTCTAAACCCATCTAGGTCATGATTAGAGAAAGATATGACCTCCTTTATCCACTACCATTTTGGTGCCTCAGTTCGTCGAGAATATGCCTTTTTTATCAAGAATTCTCTTCACTGATGATAAATTCTTGAAGATCATATATATCACTTTGATGGTAGGGCGATGATTGCTATGGCTTGGTGTTGCTAGACCCAAGACTCCTGGTTTGCTGGATGAGCTCTCAAAACCCCCAAAACACTCCATGAGGTAAGTCTTTCCAATAAGGCCCTTGATTTCATCTTTTGGCTACCAATACTTCTTCATGTCATGGCTATGATCCAAATGAAAGATGTGGTCTCCATGTCAATCCCAACTCTCCACCTTCCTTTGGAGAGCTTGAGCCATCGAAGGTAGAGCTTACTATAGGTCTCCAGTAGGTTATGTTACATTGAGATGGCTGGGGTGATGGATTCTCCCTTACACTTGAGCAGCTTCATTAACCTCTAAAGCTTGTAGTCGTACTGCAGCTTTTTTTTTTTTTCATTTTTCTCATGTTGCCTTCCTTGGCCAACAAAGCCTTCCTTCTAAGCAAAATGCTTTGGACTTATTTTTACGTCAAGATATTTCCTTAACTTCAATATACTTCTTAGTTCGCTTGACTTTGTTGTTCCTTATGACAACCCCAAGCGCTCATTCAAAACTAGCTATCACCTTATGTTGAAGTCTTCATATTTCATCCCTCTAAGGGTGAGGGAGGATTCCATGTCATCGGAACCACTTGCAAGCTATCCCACTTCTTCCTTAGTAACCCTTGCGTTTAGAGCATCCATGGGTCCGTGCTCTAAGGGTTTTGGTATGGCAACTCAATGGTCATCACTTTCAAACAGATCGAGGAAGAGCATTTGATCCCAACCTAGACCAAATAGTTTCATTGCTGCCAATGAGAGCCTTCTTATTAGATTTAGGCAGCAATACAGGTGGCAATGATTAAGAAAAACATTCACCGTCACTTTTAGTCTGGCCTTTTCCAAAAAAATATAAAAATAATAAAAAACATTCAAGATCTGCCATTGCATGGATTAATGACCACACGTCCATCGTTGAGCTCACCACCGTCCATTCCCAAGCCCGGGCTGCTCTTTCCGGTTTGTCCCTTCGGCCATCTCTCACGAAGCTTCATCTTGGCTCCGAAAGATTTGTCATGTTCTGGCAAAGACTTGTAATGCATTATAGACAAGAAGCAGCAGCAACGTTATGAGAGATCTCAAGAGTTATCTCGCATAAACACAGAAGTCTAAAGCTGGTTCCCTTCAGCCTCGGTATCTAACAATCAAATGCATGTTGGCTAGCGGAAAACCTCATCTTCCAGTCTCTTGTCAACCGTACCTACGTTTATATGGTCTTAAATCTAAGCCAGAAATCCAGCTTTAGCTTTTTTTTTTTTTTCCCACCCATTATCATCAAGTTTTACATGTGATCCAGTACACTGCTATTAGTCCTTTACCTACGTCAGTTTTATTTACTGGAGATTTAATACATTCTAACTGTCTACCGATGCTTATAAATATGGCTTTATATTAATATTATGATTGGATTTAAAAATTTTTACCGTGCATATGCGACGAGACGCTGTCATGAGACACATGGCAGCCTTAGCAGGAAACTACTGGTACCAGTTATCCGGTGACTACAGTCTTGATTCATCCTGCCTTCTCCCCTGCATCAGGACTGAACTATTTATCTTTTTCTGGCTTCAATTCTGAGTTTCCGAAATACTTCCACATTTCTTGAAGCAATTTACTCGCGCAAATGCCCAAAAAAAAGCTAGCTCTTACCATTCAAACATGAAAATTTGCAGCACAAACCGAAAAAAAAAAAATAATCAAACAGCTCTCAGATTAGAGGGCCAAGGCCTGAACAAGAATTTAAAATTATTGCAGTAGAATGTCTTACAAGATATTAGGTACCTGAGATGCTAGTGCCAACTGCAACTCCTCCATTTTTGAACAGAGCTCCACCTTCTGCTGCTTGTAGCTCTTGAGCAGAAAGTCCTTTCCTTCAATCGCTTCTTTGAGTTCTCCAACTTCCCTCTTGAGCATCTCAACCCTCTCTCCATCATTTCTCACCTTCTCCCCACCAACACAGTGGGGCTCCACACCATCTAAGCTGTTAAGGTAGCCATTAACCTGACCATTGATGGCTTCCGGCCGCCAATTTCTGGTGGTCATGGATCTTTCGAGGGAGCCTGCCTCTGCAACACAGTGATCAGCAATGACCTTTCTTAGCCGTTGGATCTCTCTTTCCGCATCAAACAGTTCCCTGTTTGCAGAATCAAGCTGAGACTGCATATTGGCAGAGTGGGTAATTTGGATGCTTAGAGAATTCTGTAGGTCCATGATCTGGCCCTGCATCTCCATTATCATTTCATCCCGTCTCTTGAGCTGCAGCCGTAGCTTTTGTATTACCTCTCGTTTGCTGTAGATATCTGATCCAGATTCCGAGACGCAGGGAGAGTCCGAACTGTTTGAGTGGTGGAAGGGCCCCTGAGGCATCTCTAGATGATCAGGTGAAGATGCCCATATCACTCCGCTACCATCTTTATTGGAATCTGCTGCAGGGATCTTTACCAATGGGAGAGAGACATCTGCATCTTTTGACAATGGGCTAGTAGGCGGCCGCTTGACGTCTACTGCAACATCTGAGGTCCCTGTATCATNTACCAAAGTAGAAGTACATTAGGTTACATTAGTGAGACAAGATGGGTAATGGTGCTACCCATATGTTTAAAAATGGTTTAACTTAATTAGGTTATCAAAACGGTTTTGGGCCTAATGGCATGAGATGGGATTTAAACATGCCGGGACATATGATGTCAAAATCCCATAAATTTCTAAGAGTTGCATGAGTTGCAATTGGTAAGAGTTACCTACCTAAAAAACTTAATTTTAAGTGTCATGCCAAAGCTGACTTAAAGTTGAGTATAAATATGGATCTTAGCTCACTAAATTAATATGATTTTATATTGAGGGTTGTTAATTTAGTGGGAGTTTTTCATAATCAAAATACTTAACGAACTTTGCATTTATTGTAGATGGCCAACAATGATAACAATTCTACTATGTCACTGCGATCAATCCTTGCGAAGGACAAACTTACTGGGACTAACTTCCTTGACTGGTTTCGAAATTTGAGAATTGTTCTCAAACAAGAAAGGAAGCTTTATGTCCTGGATCAACCTCACCCTGAAGAACCAGCCGATAATGCTTCTAGAGCTGAAAAGAATGCTTATGAGAAGCATCATAATGACTCTATTGATGTTGCATGCTTGATGCTAGCTACCATGAGTTCTGAACTTCAGAAAGATTTGGAAAACATGGAAACTTATGATATGATTGTCAATCTAAAGGAAATGTTCCAGCAACAAGCAAGGCAAGAAAGGTATGATACTACCAAGGCATTGCACTCTTGCAAAATGGCTGAGGGTGCTTCAGTTAGCGCTCATGTGTTGAAAATGAAAGGCTATATTGAGCACCTTGATAGGCTTGGATTTCCATTGAGCCAAGAGTTGGCAACAGATTTGATCCTAAATTCACTTCCTGATAGTTATGACCAGTTTATCATGAACTATAACATGAATGAAATGGACAAATCAATTTCTGAGCTGCATACGATGCTTAAAACTGCTGAACAGAATATTAAGTCCAAGCCTGGCCATGTTCTGATGGTTCAAAAGGGAAAGGGCCTTATGAAGAAAAGAAAAGGAAAGGGTAAGGGAAGGGCTGGAAAGTCCAATGCTCAACCCAAGCCCAATCCTAAACCCAAGGCTAAAGCCCCAAAGGAGGGTGTCTGTTTCTTTTGCAATGAACCTGGTCATTGGAAGAGAAACTGCAAGCTGTATTTGGAGGATCTAAAGAAGAAGAAGAAGACTGGTGAGACCGGTTCTTCAGGTATTTATGTTATAGAGATTAATTTTCTCCTTCTAGTTCCTGGGTATTAGATACTGGATGTGGATCTCACATTTGCACAAATGTGCAGGGGCTTAAAAGGAGTAGACAACTGAAGAAGGGCGAAGTTGATCTTCGAGTAGGCAATGGAGCAAAAGTTGCTGCTTTAGCTGTAGGAAGTTACGAACTTTCTTTGCCCAGTGGGCTTTTGTTAGTTTTGAACAATTGCTTTTATGTTCCTACAATGTGTAGGAATATTATTTCAGTTTCTTGTTTGGATAATGATGGTTTTTCTTTTATTATTAAGAATAATAATTGCTCCATTTATCATAAAGACATGTTCTATGCAAATGCCGAATTACTAGATGGTCTTTATGTTTTGAATCTTCAAAAATCCAACAATTCTTCTGTCTATAACATAACTACCAAGAAATTTAAGTCCAATGACTTAAATTCAACCTATCTTTGGCATTGTCGCCTTGGCCATATAAATGAGAAACGCATATCAAAACTCCATCAAGATGGACTTTTGAACTCATTTGATTTTGAATCATATGATACATGTGAATCTTGTCTATTGGGTAAGATGACAAAGGATCCCTTTACTGGACACAGTGAAAGGGCCAATGAATTATTGGGCCTAATACATACAGATGTATGTGGACCATTAAGTTCAGATGCCAGAGGAGGTTACAAGTACTTCATTACATTTACTGATGACTTCAGTAGATATGGTTATGTCTACTTGATGAGACACAAATCTGAATCATTTGAAATGTTCAAATCTTTTCAAAATGAAGTACAAAACCAACTTGGCAAGACAATCAAGGCACTTCGATCTGATCGAGGTGGAGAATATTTGAGCCAAGATTTTTATGACCATCTTAGAAGTTGTGGAATCATTCCACAACTAACTCCTCCTGGAACACCACAATGGAATGGTGTGTCTGAAAGAAGGAATCGAACTTTATTAGATATGGTTCGATCTATGATGAGTCTAACGGATCTTCCACTTACCTTTTGGGGTTATGCACTTGAAACAGCTGCGTTCACACTAAATCGAGTTCCAACCAAAGCGGTTGAAAAGACGCCATATGAGATGTGGATGGTAAAAAGCCCAGTTTGTCTTTTCTTAAGATTTGGGGTTGTGAAGCTTATGTAAAACGTCAAGTTTCAAATAAGCTGGAACCCAAGTCTGACAAATTTTTTTTGTGGGGTATCCTAAAGAGACTAAAGGATACTACTTTTACAATCCCATTGAGAACAAAGTGTTTGTTGCTCGGAATGGTGTCTTTCTAGAAAGGGAATTTATTTCTAAAGGAACCAGTGGGAGCAAGGTACAACTCGAAGAAATTCGAGAACCACAAGATAACATTGAACCGCCTGTGGATGCTCAAAGTCAACAAACCATTGTTGACACACCACCTGTAGCACAAAATTACGTAGATCTGATAGGATACGTCATGAGCCCGAGAGATATGGATTTCTTGTGACTGATAATCATGATGTATTGTTAGTGGATCAAAATGAACCTACTACCTATCAAGAGGCTATGTTAGATCCAGACTCTGAGAAATGGTTAGAGGCCATGAAGTCTGAAATCCAATCCATGTATGATAATCAGGTATGGACCTTGATTGAGCCACCTGAAGGTACAAAGACCATTGGGTGCAAATGGGTTTTCAAAAAGAAAACTGACATGGATGGTAAAGTGCATACTTACAAAGCAAGGCTAGTTGCAAAAGGTTTCAAACAAACTCATGGTATAGACTATGATGAAACTTTTTCACCTGTAGCCATGCTTAAGTCTATTAGAATTCTCATTGCCATTGCTGCATATTATGACTATGAGATTTGGCAAATGGATGTTAAAACTGTTTCTTAATGGAAACTTACTTGAGGATGTGTACATGACACAACCTGAGGGTTTTGTACAACCTGAGAATTCTAGTAAAGTATGCAAGCTTCAAAGATCCATTTATGGTTTGAAGCAGGCTTCTCGGAGTTGGAATCTTCGTTTTGATGAATCAGTCAAAGAGTTTGGATTTATCAAAAATGAAGATGAACCTTGTGTTTACAAGAAAGTTAGTGGGAGCGCCATTGTATTTCTGGTCTTATATGTTGATGACATTTTACTCATTGGGAATGATATCCCTACCTTGCAGAGTGTCAAGTCTTGGTTAGGGAAATGTTTCTCAATGAAAGACTTAGGCGAAGCTGCCTATATCCTAGGGATAAAGATCTATAGAGATAGATCTAAGAGGCTGATTGGTCTAAGTCAAAGTACTTACATAGACAAAGTACTGAAAAGGTTCAGTATGCAAGATTCCAAGAGAGGATACTTGCCTATGTCTCATGGTATTACACTTAGCAAATCTCAGTGTCCTAACACAAAAGATGAGCGAGAGCGCATGAGTAAGATTCCTTATGCTTCAGCAATAGGATCTATCATGTATGCTATGTTGTGCACTAGACCAGATGTCTCTTATGCTTTAAGCATAACGAGTAGATACCAGTCAGATCCCGGTGAGAGTCACTGGACGGCTGTCAAGAACATTCTTAAGTATCTGAGAAGATCTAAAGATGTGTTCTTGGTGTATGGCGGATTGGAAGATGATCTGGTTGTAAGTGGTTACACAGATGCAAGCTTTCAATCTGACAAAGATGATTTCGATCGCAGTCAGGATATGTGTTTTGTTTAAATGGTGGTGCTGTTAGCTGGAAAAGTTCGAAGCAAAGCACTGTTGCTGATTCTACAACTGAAGCTGAATACATAGCAGCATCTGATGCAGCAAAGGAAGCAGTTTGGATCAAGAAGTTCATTACTGACCTTGGAGTGGTTCCTAGCATCACAAATCCTGTTGATGTTTCATTGTGACAATAATGGTGCTATCGCACAAGCAAAGAACCTAGGTCACATCAGCGATCCAAACACATTCTTAGGCGTTATCATCTCATTCGAGAAATCATTGAGAGAGGTGACGTAAAAATATGCAGAGTTCCAACAGATGACAATGTTGCTGATCCATTGACTAAGCCTCTACCACAAGCAAAGCATGATCGTCATGCTAGGTTCATAGGTATTAGATACATTGATGAGTGGGCCTAGTGCAAGTGGGAGATTGTTAGTAATAGTGCCCTAGGCCTATTGTATGGACATGGTATTTTGAATATTTATGAGCATTTACTATTATCATAATTTGCATGTTTATTATATAATAATGTCCTTGAATAATATTATGAATTATTCTAAATGTCCCTAATCGGTTATTGTTGTGGGAATAACAATAAATTAAGATTAGTATGAAATTTGATTGATATTCATGGGATGAATATGTGTATGAGATACAAATCAAATTTATATGTATTTGTTGAGAACAAATATTGGACAAGACCCGCCTTGAGATTAATACATGGATCAAAGTCATAAGTTAATCTCTAGTAGTTGTGTCATTAAATCCTTAGACCTGAGATTGCTATAGTTCTCAACATGAGGAATATTATGTTTTGACATAATCAAACGTTGTCTTTAACCGGATGATTATAAAGATTATGCTTGAACATAATAAGAATCATGTAGTGAGATATGAGTGATTAAGATGGAATTTGTCCTCTATTATAAGAGAGATATCTCTGGGCCCCTCGATGATTGAGACTGAGAAATGCATGGCCATGCTCAAATGAATTGATGGAGATCAATATCATTTGTTTAGTCAGTCTAATTGGGTTTCGAGAAATTAAAGATAGAGCGATATAAGGTTGACTTTTTCCATGCCTTATATTCTATCAAGATATCATGTGACAAAAGGATTATGTCATTAGCTACTTTAAGGTTGTCTCGGAACATGAGCTTTTCATTTAACTTGGGTAGTCATAATGTCTTGCTAGAGGCCGCTTATGACTTGTAGATCAAAATGTGATTTAGGCCTACTGCCAACGTTAATTGAACCTATAGGGTCGCACACTAAGAACGGACAATAATGGTTACGGTTTGTTACTCTCTATAGTAATTTAAAATGATGAGATTATTTTAAATTACAAATAATAATTAGTTGTCATTTAGATTCGAGTTTAATTTTGAGAAAATTTAAATTTAATTTAAATTATGACAAGTAATTAATTTGTTATATTTTCTTATTGGATAAGGAAATAATCCATAAAGGTTTTTGGTTAAAAATATAAATTCCTTATTTGGTAAGGAAAGGATTTAAATTGTCATTATTTAAAAGGAGTTTTAAATAAATATTAATTAAAATCCTAGTTAACCAAAACCCCTAGTAGACTTGTATATATATATACATTTAAAGTCCATGGGTCATTTGAAAGGTCATGTCTGTTGGGGCATTTGAAAGGTCGTATCTATTGGGGCATTTGAAGGGTCGTGTCTTTTGCCTTAAAATAGATAAACAGAGAGTTGGAAACTATGGTTCGTTTTTGTGAAAAATGGACTTGTTTGAACTAGCATTCAAAACTATTTTGGTGTCCGTTCGTGTGTGGATACTTGTAGAGGGTGGTCGTCTTTCTGAAAGGCAGCACCTTTGAAGATCCGAGCAAACCCAACATAAGAACAGATGGATTACATACTGATCAACAAAAGGTAATAATTTTGTTTATCCTTCTTTCGGTTTTATGAAACGCATGTGATTCTTGGTGGGTTATGGAATAAATTTATTTTGTTTTCGCTACCATTTTATTCCAATTAGATTGGGATTTTCTATTCCGCTGCCATTTTATTCCAATTGATTCGTGTGGAGATCCATCATTTGCCGATTCAGCTTTCCCCACACTATCATCACTAACAATGGGAAGCAGTTCGACAACCCTAAGTTCCGAGAATTCTGCGAGGACCATGGCATTCTCCATCGCCTCCTCAAGCTAACGGAGAAGCCGAGGTAACCAACCGAACTCTTCTGCAGGGAATCAAAGCTCAGCTCAACCGGGCGTGAGGCCGATGGGCTGAGGAGCTCCACCATGTATTGTGGGCATATCGGACTTCCGAGAGAGTACCCATAGGGCAGACCCCATTCAAGATGGCTTTTGGCACAGAAGTCATAATCCCTGTGGAAGTCAGACTCCCCTCCCCTCGTGTGGAGGGCTATTCAGAAGAATCCAATGACGAGCAGCTCCGAACTAATCTTGACCTGATGAAGAAGTCAGGGAGAAGGCTCGAATCTGGATGGCCGCCTACCAACAAAGAGTAGCTTGTTATCACTCCACCAGAGTCGAGGGAAGTTTTTCCTCCCTGGCGATCTGGTACTTCGGAAGGCATCCGTCTCGAAGCCACTGAAGCAAGGAAAATTGTCTCCAAATTGGGAAGGTCCCTGCCAAGTGATCGAAGTAATCAGACCCAGCACCTACAAACTCCAAGATTTGAATGAAAAATCTATTCCTCGGACGTGGAACTCGGATAATCTCTGCGCATACCATCAGTGAAAGTATGCTCTTACTAAACTCATCTTCGTTCATTGAATTAAATTCAATTCTCAAAGGCTTTCAAAATTCTTATAACTCTCCTTGAAAGTTGCAATGAGAAGCAGGTCATAAAATCCTCGGTCGAGCCAAGCGATCTCCGTACCTTGACTGTGCCAAGTAAAATATATCGGCCTAGCCGAGCGATCTTCATAGCTTGGTCGCGCTAAGTAAAATATATCAGCCTAGCCGAGCGATCTTCGTACCTTATCCGCGCCAAGTAAAATATATCGACCTAGCCGAGTGATCTTTGTACCTTGGCCGCACCAAGTAAAATATAATCTTGAAGCCTCGGCCAAGCTGAGTAATATATTTCTGAAGCCTCGGCCAAACCGAGTGATATATTCTTAAAGCCTCGGCCAAGCCGAATGACGGTCTCCGTACCTTGGCAGTGCCAAGTAAAATATAATCTTGAAGCCTCGGCCAAGCCGAATGATGGTCTCCGTACCTTGGCAGCGCCAAGTAAAATATAATCTTGAAGCCTCGGCCAAGCCGAATGACGGTCTCCATATCTTAGCAGCGCCAAGTAAAATATAATCTTGAAGCCTCGGCCAAGCCGAATGATGGTCTTCGTACCTTGGCAGTGCCAAGTAAAATATAATCTTGAAGCCTCGGCCAAACCGAGTGATATATTCGTGAAGCCTCGGTCAAGCTGAGTGACGGTCTTCGTACCTTGGCAGTGCCAAGTAAAATACAATCTTGAAGCCTCGGCCAAACCGAGTAATATATTTCTGAAGCCTCGGCCAAACCGAGTGATATAATCTTGAAGCCTCGGCCAAACCAAGTGATATATTTCTAAAGCCTCGGCCAAACCGAGTTATATATTCTTGAAGCCTTGGCCAAGCCGAGTGATATACTTCTAGAAGCCTCGGCCTTGTCGAGTAATTTCTCAAACACTCTGACGCGACTAAGACGTCCTATTATGCTTCGGCAGAGGTAAGTAACCTTTCTCCGCTTACCAGCAAGATTATGCAAGTTATTTCTTTTCAAAGAAATACATACTTCATCCCTTAAATAAGATCATGCTTACCGCATGAATTCACAGGGACGCCCAGGCCTTTCTCTAACCTAAATAGAGATGAACACTTCCTCCACAGAGGACTAAATGACATATTGACAAAAATAAAGTAGCAAAAACGCTGTTGGACTTATAGATTATGCTACGGACCGAAAAGCATAAAATGAGAGTAGCAACTCTCGACACAATCACATCAGAAAAAGAAACAGACGTCAAAAGAAGAAAGAGTAGAAACTTTCTTTATTGATGAAAAAATTGCAACCTCTTGAGAGGCATTACAAGTGCGTCATAGCACAGGAAATACAAATAAGATAAAAGCTCGAGTGAGCAGCTTCGGTCGACAATGATGTCTCTACATCCGATCCCAGAAAGCAGAGAAACCAGACAAGCTCTGATGAGCCACTGGTTAATGCGAAAGAACAAAGTAGGCCATCCACGGATCCCTCGGATGAACATGTTGAGGGATCATAATCAGGTCAAGGACCCGTGGATGCTTATGCCAATGAAGCATCCCCCCAAGTGGGATGCTGGTCTGCTAGCCACTGCCCAACCATAAAAGGTAGAGAACCAGCAGACTCACACATCCCTCCTCCCTCTTCACATGGAAAAAGATTCCTCAGGTGGATGAACTGAGGAATCCAAATTGGGGGAAGAGGCGAAATTCATGCCAGCCACGGGGGATCCTCATGGCAAGTGGCAAAGGACACACAGGAAGCACATACGTGCGCTCTCCATATAACCTCTGCGGGCCTCCCGTGCGCTCTCCATATGACCTCCGAGAACTCCTCCCTTGAGGAATGCCTTCTCTTCATCAGCTTCTCGATCACCCCAGCTATCTGGGACGAACCAGCTTTCAAAAGGGGAACTCCTCTGTGAGAGTATTCTCCTCACATCTGCTTGCTGTGAATCTTCACTGACTTGGGCGTCGAAGGATCCTCTGCAGAGAGAAACCCCCACAGCACCCTCTGCGTGTGGACTATCTTGCAGGTTCCACCCCGAGATGATGAGATCGGCGTTCGGATCAGGAGCCAGAAGCATACCCGAGTCGAAGAACGGATTTTCGCGGTAACAGAAGGTTTGAGGCCTCGAGAGATTCTCTTACAGAGGAAGCAATCTTTTCAATATCATATTAGAAACTAACTATAAAATGTAAAGCATTTCTTCCTTAATATCATGTGTGTGTGTATATATATATATATATATGTATGTATGTATGTATGTATGTATATATGTATATTCAATTTTTTGTGCTGGCCTAAGTAATCATTTTGTTTTCTTTTGTGATGGTGTAATCAAATATGATCGTTTTTGAATTTTTTTCCCTCCCTTTTCTCCCTTTTGAGAAAATATTAAACTACAAGAAAAATGACTTTTAACTATGATTTTTTTCGTAAGAAAAGATAGAAAAATTGTAGGGAAAGCCTTTCTCTACGATTTTTATCGTAGGCAAAAGCTGAAAAAAATCATAGGCATAAGTGCATTGGAAAGCCTTTGCCTATGACTTTCAAAATCATAGGCAAAGAGCATACCTTTTTCCTACAATTTTTTTTTGTAGAAAAAAGTTCATATTTCGTAGGAAAAGAGTGATCAGAATTTAAAATTTAAATTTAAATTTTGAATACTTTTTCATACGAAAATAAAAAATCATAGGAAAATTTAAAAATATTTTTTTTATTCACATCTTTTTCTTAAAATCATAGAAAAAGTTGGCTAATAATAATTTTTAATAATTTCTTTTCCTATGAGAAACCCCAAAGTCGTAGGAAAAAATCAAAAAAAAATTTATTCACATCTTTCCCTATGAAAATTCTTAAAATCGTAGGGAAAAGTTGGCTAATAATTATTTTGAATAATTTCTTTCCCTACGCAAAACCCCAAAATCATAGGCAAAAATTAAAAAAAAAATTTATCCACATCTTTCCCTATGAAATTTCTTAAAATCGTAGGAAAAAGTTGGCTAATAAAAATTTTTAATAATTTCTTTCCTTACAAAAAACCCCAAAATCGTAGGAAAAAATTAAAAAAATATATATTTTTTATCTACATTTTTCCTACAAATATTTTAAAAATTGTAGGGAAAAGTTGACTAGTAATAATTTTTAATGATTCTTTTCCCTATGAAAAACCCTAAAATCGTAGGAAAAATCAAAAAAAAAAATTATCTGCAACTTTCCCTATGAAAAACCCCAAAATCATAGGAAAAAGTTGGGTAATAATATTTTTTATTTTTTCCTATGAAAAACACTGATAATCGTAGAAAAAAGTTAACTAATAATAATTTTTAATGATTTCTTTTTTAAAATTATTATTTTTTAACCATTTTTACTTGTAAAAATAAATTAAATCGTAGGAAAAAATAATAAATAAAGAGATCAGAGAAAATTATAAGTAGAAGAAATTTCTTCTTCTTTCTTCAAAAATATAACGTGATAATAGAATTTAAAATCTTGTTTTCTTTTAAAATCATACTCTATCTTAATCTTATTTTCTTCAACAATGGAACATAATAAAAGAGACCCTTTATCCTATTAGAATTTAAAAGCCTGACTAAAGTATCCAAAGTTAGGGTACAAATAGATTTATAGTGGATTCTTTAGCTAGACTATTCTTATTAAAAGTCAGAGAAAATTATCAGTTTTCTTTTACTCTCTTTAGCTATACTATAACTTTATTGGCTATTAGCGATCATAATGTGCCATAATCTTGTATATAGAACTAGAATTAGTTCGTATGGTCTTCCTTTTACTAGCAAGAATGATAAAATCATTTCTTATTTAGTTAGTATTTTTGCGAGATTAAACAATATTCAACAAATGAATCAAAATTGGGCCAACCTAGAGAGTTATATTATTGAAATCTTCCATCTCCTTGGATGTTATGCTTGATTAAATTGAGGCCACAGTAGCTAACTAGAAATGTATAATTAGGATTTGTGTTTGTATTTTTAGACCTAATCAACCTTGCCATCTCTTCTACAACCTAGAAACAACTAGAACAAAGATCATTTTTACAATAACCTTGCAATATATTCTCATCATCCTCTACCGCCATCCAAGCACCTAACTTAGCCTACTTGCTTCAAGCGACACCCAATGGACATGATACACCTGATAGCCTGATTAGTGTTTATTTAGGTTTGGATCACACACCTAGCATTTTGTTCCTTTTACCTCATAGCTTGCTCATTATGCTCCAAAGTCCATATGATTTAATGTATGATTATGCATACTAGTGATTTTATCACTAAAGGAATATTACAACCACTAGTGACCATTAATACAAAACTAAGTCGATGTATAATTGATCATCTTCTTATTTAATTCATATAATTTAGATACAAGCACATGATTAATTAAAGAACAAGTGAAATAAAATCCAATTTATGACACATTTTGATATGAAACATAAAAAAAGGCATTATGAAAAGTTTGGGGGAAGGCTTCTTTATTTCCTTCAATCACCCATCAAAAAAGATTTGAATCATAAAATATTAATATTTAAGAGGATTCAATGGATAAAAAAGCTTTATGAATAGCATGATTAATGACTAAATCTTTCTTTCATGCCCCATATTCATAGAGAACCATAATATTCTTTCCTGCCCCATATTCATAGATAACCATAATATAAACAACTTTTTTTTGAAACAATATAAGCAACTATAATGAATAAACAAATAACAGATTATAAGCACAAAAAATTATACAAGAACAGAATAACAAAATTAGTCTCTCATCTATAGCTAATAATTCAAATCATGTAGCATGGCCTATTATCAAAACATTTGAAGAAATGAGGGGGTTATTAATTTAATAGGAAATGGGAGTTGAGAAACAATTTAAGGTAGTAGTCAAAAGGAAATGAGAGTTTACAGCCATACCCTAAGCCTCTATCAATAAAAACAGTGGTAGTAGACATTGAAAAGGGCAAGAGTGCATACTAATAGACATTAAGAGCTATTAGTATGCATGAAGCTTAGGGCAACACTGTGGTAGTAGACATTGAAAAGGACAAGAGTGTCATCACCCAGGTATTGGCAGTCAAATTTAAGAGTGCACATGGTGGCTATTTCAAAGCAATCAAAGAGAGCTAGCATAGTATCAAAAGGAGGGCTTCGGAATTGGGGAAGAGGCGATGGCAACTCTAGCCTTGAATAGCATGCCACTAGTAGCAAGTAAAAAAGTAAATTATTGTGCTTACAATCATCATTTAAAGGAAGTTTGGGGTATTATACTAAAGTAATGGCAACAGTAGAGGGATATTGTCTTAGCACATAAAGATAGAGAGGGCCATAAATAATTTAAGTCAAACTAGAGCATGTTTAACCTTAACCCTATTTGATTTCATATTCGATTCATGATTTTGGATCTGAAGTAAATCTATTTGTTGATCACGTTAGGTAAAGTCTGATCCATATGAAGGATTTTAGATCCACGAAAAATTTTTCAAATTTGGATGGGGATTAGGTTAAGTCAGGTTCACATTAAAGTTAAGCATCTAGCTTTTTTTTTTTGCCAAAATCTAGCAATTAACACTAATATAAAATCACTAAAAAATTAGCAAAACTAAAAGAAACCAACTTAAATTTAAACTTTCATTCAACTTTTAAGTTCATCTAAGTAATTGATCATTCTTAAATCTAAAACTATGATTCCTAAAATATGTATTAATATACTTAATGACTTTCTAAATAAGAATCCACTAAAATAAATAATGAAATATAAATATTTAAATATAGTTAAATAAAAATCAGAAGAGAAGAGATGTAGTTATTAAGATAAAAAAGAGAAAGTGGTTTAAATAAGAGTTCATTTAATGAATTGACAAAGATAATTAGGGTCAGAGAAAGAGGTTTATATGATTCAGGTTTTTGAATCAAGTTGAAATAGGTTTGGGTTAAGATGGATTAATTTTTTATTGACTAACAAATATATATAAGCCAAGTCTAATTAAAAGTACAAGACCTAAATTCAATCCAAAATTTAGATAAGATTTAATCCTTTTTAACCAGACTTAACCCATAGGTCTTCAAATATAGATCGAATCAAGATAAGTTCAAGTCACAGTTTGATGTAACCCATTTGCAAACTTAAAGAAGGAAGATAAGGATCATGATAATATGAAGATCTTAAACCATCCTAAACACTTAAAAGCAAAAGTCCATTTAGTTATAAAAATGGTTTTGAGTTATCATGTGATGATCACATGACACAGCCCTTTAACACCCAGTTAATAGAGATAGATGGTAGGATCTCATAGTAACAAAGTGTAACATCAAGGATCTTACTGAAACTTTTTAAGTAGATGAGGGGGGAATAAGTAAAACCGTATCAAAAGCAAAGAAGTCAAAAGGCTTTCTTTTATTTATCAAAAAAAGTTTCTTTTTATTTTTAACATTTAAGTTGGCTTAAACAACCATAGTTGCATTCTCAAAGAGAAGGCCTCAGGTACATACATCATCACACAGAATACTTCCCAACCAATATGGTGTAACATTACCATCAGCCAGGTATGATTTGTCCTTGCTTCCTTGATTTGTTGTCACGAAGAAACACATGGAATCTGAGTTCTCAAAGCATGGTCTTGTGATGTGGCATAAAATTTTCACCAAAAGTTTGTTCTTCATCCCATCAAGGAGTAGGACGAGGGCGGCATGTCAATTTAGTTTGTTTGATTACAGCAGTAGATTACAATGATGCGTAATGCCATGTTCCTCAAAGATGACTCATGCCGACAAGAGAGTGGGGACATCGAGCCACTAAATACCTACCTTGGGATGAGCCCAAAGTCTAATGTCTTATATAGAACTGGTCCGCCTACATAAATTTCCTTGTTAGCCCAGAGCCTGGCAATTAAAGTTGAGGCCGAGGGTTGATAATCTCACCACTAACATAGTGTTAATATTATCATAAAATGACGATTTATTCTACTTATTTAGGCTTTCTTCTTGTCATGAAATGGAGTTATTTGAAAGTATGTTATGATATTTCAATAATTAATTATTTTTAGAAAACAACCTTTCTTTTGATTGATAGTAAATGAGAAGTTATTTGGAGATGCATTGCCGTCTTTTTTGCGATCAGAGATCAAGATTAATTGCCTCCTGAATGTTTTATAGTGAGAATAGAATATCTCAGTTGCTGCAGGCTAACCCCATCCATCAGCTGGCTGTGGACAATGTCATGCACTCATGCTGTGCCATGTCAGCTTCTAGCCACATTTATGTCAAATGTCTCACTTATATGAGATGATGCAATGCAGCTGAATTATCCATGTATGGTAGAGCATGGATATTTGTGATCCCCACCATATTATGTAATGAAAGTACAATCTCCCTTAGCTTGGAGACAAAAAAAAAAAAAACACAAAAGCCTTGGTAAGTTGATGATAGGTGACTAGACCTTTACCTAGCTACCGTTGTATCATGTCCAATATTTTAATGTTAGATCCCATTCGTTTTATGATTTAATTTTTATTATTAAATTTTAATAAAATTTAATTTTTTTTGTAAAATAATATTTGACTTATATTTAGATAAAAAAATAAAAAATATCAAGATTTAATATCCAATTTGTATCCATATTCATTTCAAACAAGTATATATATTAATTTTAATATATGGTTAATATCTTAATCCATTTGTATGGAACGGACTGGGTCCAGCTATGTGGTCCAATTTGGTTTAAAATTTACTGATAAATATCGGTAACCAGAAAAGCTACTTAACAAATTACAGAACAATCTCATCTTGCAGGCCAAAGCTATAGAATCACCAATTAGTTTAATAGCAAGCCAAGCTCAGAGCTGAGTGGAGCTAAATAAGCTTCATGAGTTTCCAACATCAAGATGCATACCAAGACTCCAGGAACAAGTAGCACCTGCTTCACTCTGAACCCACAAGAGGTTTTGAGGCCAGAAATTGATCGCTTTATTTTCTTCATATGCTCAAATGATTGCAAAACTATAGGATTTGGTGTTGTGTGTGGACTAAGATCTGGATCGACATTGGGACAAATGCTTGCACAATGGAACTTGAGAAAGTAATGATTTTTTTAATAGTCTGCAGACGTGCAAGAGGCACCATTGCGAGTTCTCCTTCTATCTTTCAAATGACAGAAAGAGAAACCAAACCACACTGAGGATCTATGGAATTTGTTATCCACAGAGACAACATATAAACAGTTCCAAAAAGACCCTAACAAAGATCAAAATCATAGTCACCATTTGACAAGTCCTATTATGCAACAAAATACATCAAAATATTAATAGACATGGAGGGCAAACCATTGGACCGCTTCAAACATTACGCATTAAGCAACAAATCCTACACCATATATGTTGATAGATGTCCTCTGGAAACTTGTCAGTTACCTTTCCACCTATGCATCATTTTGCAAGCGTGCAATAAGTTCATCCTGCAAAACAAATAATCAGTAAATACAAATGCAAGTTGAGACAATAAAGAGTTCATTTATACAATTTGCATTCATTATTAGTAAGATAGAGTTGAATATTTTAAATCTCATAGAATAAAACATCCCAATTTTCTTTAGGAGGCATCTGTCATCCTAGCTTGTCCCAATAATTAGGATGACAGATATTGCAGGCATCCCGGTATAGGTGTTAAGATGATGGTGGGATGGTACTGTCCAAGCACTTAAAATGGTATCCTATCTTGGTATTAGACGGGACATCCCATCAGGTATTAGGATCGCATTGCTCTGGCCACTGGAAAATGATAATCTTATTCCCCAGCTTTACTTTTGTCATGCCCCTAAACAAGCGGCCGACCTCGGATGGAACGTGACATAGCCACATACCCTTTATATCAGATTTCTAAAAGCATGCAAGGCTTATTATCTTCAACATCCATAATATAGCATCAAATATAATAATATCAACGAAAGCTAAATCTCATATTCCCACAGAACAAATGGTTCATAACACATCATACGCTATCCTCAAGCATTAGAGAGTCATAACTAACAAAGTCATAACTATCTTAATGAGAGCACGGTCCGTACCCATAGATCACGGCCCGTTCCTTTTAAGAATAGACCAGTCAAGAATTATTTTCACTTAGAAAGAATTCACTAAGAATTAAACATAAATAAATATTTTATTTTAAAGCATCCAAAGGAATACATAAAAATTAAAACTAAAAAAAAATCTTCAAAGGCAACAGCATCATGAAGGCAGTAGCAGCTTTGAATCTGCTTCCAGACCGAACTCCCCAGTATCCTTGCATCCTGAATCAGATTAGCGCCTCCCATAACTCTGAATCGAGGGAACGTCTTCCTGACTCCCGAGCGCATGATCGCCTCACGAACGCCTCTCCTTCCTCCGTTTGGGATTAATCTCATATATGTAGAGAGGACACGAAGAGAACGCGAAGAAATCACGGAGAGATCATGCCTCTGTTTCCATACCAGACGCGGCTTCCTAACTATTTCAGATCTGATTCGAAGCTCGGACAAATGCAAAGAGATTGCATTTGTTTGCGTGATCCATGAACGCGGAGAAATCATGAACGTCCATATCAGATGCTCGGTATCTTTGCGTGTTTCACGAATATGGAAAGAATGCGCTAATTTCCTTCCAAATTTGAGATTCTTTCCCGATTTGGCATCCGAACGAAACGCAAAGAGATTTTGGAGAGATAACGAACGATTCTCCTTCTAATTTGAGTCTTCAATCCAATTTATTACCTGATTGGTTGGTGGAGTGATGGGATAGAAAGGGAAGAAAAATTGGAAGAAAAAAATGAATATGTGAAATCTGCGATTGAACTCGGCAATTGATTTACCGAGTTTGCTTTGAGATGCGTGCAAATAAAGATATTCTTTGGTTCGTTCTTTATAAATTTTTGAGCTCTCATATGCATCATTTCATAGTTCTTCTAACTCATTCAATTGAAGTTTTCTAATAGCACCTGCCTTTTTCATACCATAATTAAATTGCTTGATGGCTCAAAATGCACGGTGTTCCAATTCTACAGGTAAATGGCAGGCCTTTCCAAATACGAGCCGATAAGGAGACATTCCTATGGAAGTTTTAAATGCAGTACGATAAACCCATAATGCATCATCCAAATGTTCTGACCAATCTTTCCTATCGGGTCTCACCGTTTTCTCAAGGATATATTTAATTTCTATATTTGATATTTCAACTTGGCCACTAGTTTGGGATGATAAAGTGTAGCTACCTTATGAGTAATTCCATATTTGTCCATTAATCGTTCAAAGTGTCTATTCGTGAAATATGTACCCACATCACTAATTATAGCCCTTGGGCATCCAAAACGACTAAGGATGTTACGCTGAATAAACTTGATTACAACTTTATGGTCATTGGTTCGAGTTGCCATGGCTTCAATCCATTTTGACACATAATCAACTGCTACTAGAATGTATTCGAATACAAAAGATGAAGGAAATGGGCCCATAAAATCAATATCCCATACATTAAAAATTTCTACATCCAAGATAGGGTTTAGGGGTATCATATCTTTTTGAGAAATATTTCCTGTTTGTTGACATTTGAGACAATTACTGCCAAATTCGTGTGCATCTTTAAAAAGAGTTGGCCAATAAAACCCACTTTGCAGTACCTTTGCTGCAGTTTTTCTTCTACTAAAATGTTCCCCATAGGCAAGAGAATGACAAAAGTTACTTTTAAATTCGCTCTCGGGGACACATCGCCTAATCACCTGATCCGAACAGTATTTAAATAATTCAAAGTCTTCCCAAAAGTAATATTTGATTTGTGAGAAAAATCTATCTTTTTCTTGTTTTGTCCAGTGGGAATGTACTTTTTCTGATGCCAAATAATTCACAATATGGGCAAACCAGGAAAGACTGCTATGGGAAATTGAGAACAGTTGCTCATCAGGAAACTTATCTCTGATTATTTCTTTGTTATATTCCACCGAGATTCTAGAGATACGATCTGCTACCATATTTTTGAAACCTTTTTATCTAAAATTTCTAAGTCAAATTCCTATAGTAGAAGGATCCATCTAATCAATCTAGGTTTTGTATACTTTTTTGATAACAAATGCCTTAATGCTGCATGATCAGATTAAACTAAGACCTTAGACCCTAACAGATATGATCTAATTTTTTCTAAGGCAAACACGACTGCTAGTAATTCTTTTTCAGTAGTAGTATAGTTCATTTGTGCATCTGAAAGAGTTTTGCTAGCATAATAAATTACATGGGGTTTTCGATTGAGTTTTTATCCTAGAACTGCCCCTACAGCATAATCAGAAGCATCACACATGATTTCGAAAGGTATGGTCCAATCTGGGGGTTTGATAATTGGTGCAGTGATCAAAGCAGTTCACAGGATGTTATAGGCTGTTAGACAATCTTCATCAAAATTAAAAGAACTATCTTTGGCCAGCAAATTACACAAGGGTCGAGAAATTTTACTGAAATCCTTGATGAAGCGTCTTCAAAAACCGGCATGGCCAAGGAAAGATCGTACTTGTTTAACTGAGGTTGGGGGTGGTAGTTTTGAGATCAATTCAACCTTGGCTTTATCAACCTCAATTCCTCTCTCTGAAACAATGTGTCCGACCATAATTTCCTCACGAACCATAAAATGGCTCTTCTCC
The DNA here is from genome assembly GCA_900491605.1 of Calamus simplicifolius. NCBI lineage: Eukaryota > Viridiplantae > Streptophyta > Magnoliopsida > Arecales > Arecaceae > Calamus > Calamus simplicifolius. The sequence goes on along the minus strand of UESW01004215.1, from coordinate 299,629 downwards.
CAACTGAGGACTAAATTCATTTCCATACATCGTTTCAGTACCTTAGTCAAGTTCTCGAGGCAGCTATCAAATGAAACACCAAAAACTGAAAAATCATCCATAAATATTTCTAAAAATTGACCAATCATATCAGAAAATATAACCAACATACATCGTTGAAAAGTGGCATGTGCATTACAAAGACCAAATGGCATGCGTCTAAAGGCAAATGTTCCAAAGGGACAGGTGAAGGTGGTCTTTTCTTGATCTGCAGGAAATACTGGGACCTGATTGTATCCTGAATATCCATCTAAGAAACAAAAGAAACTGTCCCACTAGCCATTCCAGAATTTGGTCAATAAAAGGCAAAGGAAAGTGGTCTTTCCTAGTCACGACATTCAACTTTCGATAATCTATACACTCTCCAACTAGTTGATGTGCGCGTAGGAATTGATTCGCCCTTTTCATATTCAATCACGGTAATACCCGACTTTTTAGGTACTACTTGGATTGGACTGACCCATTGACTATCCGAAATTGGATAAATAATACCAGCATCAAGCCATTTTACTACTTCTTTCTTAACAACATCCCTTATATTCGGATTTAGCCTCCATTGCATGTCTCTATGTGGTTTGGCTTCAATTTCACTACGAATGTGGTGCATGCAAATAGAAGGGTGAATTCCCTTAAGATTAGCTATTGTCCATCCAATTGCATCTTTATGTTTTTTTAAGTACATCTACCAATTTATCTTCCTGCTCAGAGGTTAGGGTAAATCCAAAGAACGAATATTTTAAGTCTGCAGAAAGAGGTTTCAATTCTAATCGGGGTGGTGCTTCCAAGGATGGTATTAAAGGGCTTGGTTTAGTTAGAAGTGGTTCATATTTTATAGTCCAAGAAGGGACGGTGTCAAACTTAGATGGTTCTAATAACAGGTTTATCTCTTTGGTGTACTCATCAATATCAAAGTCATCTATTCCAAAATGTGTAAGACATGTTCGTAAAGGATCCGAATCAAGCAAACTTTGAAATTTCTTATCTACAACTTCTTCGATCATGTTTACTTCATTTAAATCATACACAGATGGTCCTTAGGAAGCATTAAAAATATTTAATCTTATCTTCTTGTTTCCAAAAGATACATCCATCACACCCGTTCTACAATTTATACATGCATTAGCGGTAGCCAGAAAAGGTCTTCCAAGAATGATGGAAATTTGGTTAGGATTGCCGCTAGATTCCATATCTAACACAAGAAAGTCGACAGAAAAATAAAATTCATCTACCTTCACTAATACATCTTCCAATATTCCACGAGGTACTTTGACTGATCTATCTGCCAATTATAGTGTTATCGTCATAGGTTTCAACTCTCCGAATCCGAATAACTCATACACTGAACTTGGGAGAAGGTTTACACTAGCACCCAAATCTAGTAATGTTTTTTTGATTGTGAAATTCTCTATGACACATGATATAATCGGGGTGCCCGGATCTTTTAGTTTGGGTGGAGTTATTTGCTAAACAACTGAGCTGACTTGCTCAGTCAACTGGATCTTTTTTGGTATTTGTATCTTGGCTTTCCGTTTTTGTGTGCGTAGATCCTTCAGAAATTTACCATAAGCTAGAACTTGCTTGATAGCATCGAGAAAAGGTAAGTTTATTTGGACTTGCTTAAATAACTCAAGCATCTCATTCATTTTTATATTCTTCTTGTCCAAAGATAAAGGAGATTCTAAAGCACTAGGGAATGGGGCTTTAGGTGTGATTGCTTGATCATTGCATTCCTTTTCTTCTTCATTTCTTCTTTTTTCCAGTTTAGCCACTTCTAATTTCTGGGTTGGTTCAGGTGGGTTCAATATTTTTCCACTTCTTAAAGTCATGACTGATTTAGCATGTTCTGGGAATTTATCAGGACTATTGGAACCCTCAGCCATGAATTGTCCTTTTGGGTTATCGATAGGCTGACTAGGTAACTTACCCTCCTCCCTTCTACTGAATGCTGTGGCTAATTGACCTATCTGAGTTTCTAGTTTTGCAATAGATTGTGTGTGAGAGTGAAGGATTTAAGTATTCATTTCTAGCCCTTTCAATGCTTGTAACACCTTGTCTTCGAAAGTAGGATGATTATTCGGTGGAGGTTATGGGATGTTTGGGTATTGTAAATACGGCATGATTCTAAAATTGGTTTCCTGATTATTAGGTCTGATTGATGATGAATTGGTTATAGGTTGAGGTTTCCAAGAAAAATTTGGATGATTTCGCCAGCCAGGATTGTAAGTATTTGCATATGAATCATTTCCTATTCTAGGAGCCAATCGGGTTTGGGCTTGGTGGGCTTGCTTTTGAATAAGCTTAGGAAATTGGTATGTAACTGGACATTCACCTGGAGAATGAGTCGGACTTGAGTAGATTATGCAAACATCATGATTTTGAATAGATGGGGAAGAGGTATTTCCAACTTATAGAATTCGGTCAAGTTTCTGAGACAGTTCATCTATCTTAGTATAGATATCTATAGAATGACCTATTTCATATATTCCACCTCTTTTAGGTTCTACGGGAGGGTCTCTACGAGCGACTGATATGTGATGTAATAGATTCTCACTCAATGTCTCAAAGAGTTGCCAAGCTTCATGTTCATTCTTTAACATAAATATCCCACCACATGAAGCATCAACCATTTGCCGGTACTTTTCTAATAATCCATCATAAAAATATTGAACTAACTGCCATTTAGGTATGGCATGATGCGGACATTTTCTAATCAATTCTTTTAATCTCTCCCATGTCTCATGAAACATCTCGTCATTAGTCTGAAAAAAAACTTGTTATGGCTTTTCTAATTTGATTCGTTTTTTCTATAGAAAAGTATTTCTTAAGAAACTCTCTCTGAAGATGATCCCAAGTTGAAATTGTTACAGTATCTAATTAATTTAACCAATATTTGGCTGTCCTTAAGAGAAAATGGAAACAACTTAAGTCTAAGAGCATCGTCAGAAAAATTTTGAATTTTTACGGTCAAACAAATCTCCAAGAATTCATCTAAGTGTTTGTATGGATCATCATGTGTAAGTCTATAAAATGAAGGTAACATTTGAATCACACTTGACTTGATCTCATATTGAGTGGCCTCCACTGGAGGCACTTGAATGCAAGGAGAGTAGGCATACTTTGAAGGAGTGAAATATTCTTTTAACTGTCGTGGTGGATCATTTTTGTTATTAGGGTCCATAATTCTAAGTATGTTTGCTCTAAAGGTTCTCTCTATTTCAGGATTTAGGTGTATGAGATTAGGTTGTAACAATCGGCGACCAAGCATACACCCTATCGGTGTACTCTAAAGCAAAAGTAATTCAGTTTTTTTTCTAATGTAATTGAAAAAAAAAAAAGATTCTAAAAGAAGTATCCTAAGAGATTCCTGGAACTAAAAGGAATGAAGACTAATTTAATTAGGATTTAATAATTATTAGCAATCAAGTTAACAAAGATTAAACTCTCTGCCCTATGCTTAACCTAAATCTAGACAGCTCCTAACTTCCAAGACCACCTGGAGCCCTCCAAGTCAAAAATTAGCTGATCAACTAGCCAGTTAAGAATAAAGTCAGTGGGGGTCCCCCCATCGCTTACTAAGTAAGTGAACGAAACCAATTAAGTAACCACTTTCTCTCCTTTTCTAGACAACAGTTAAGCAGTCAATCCCAACCCGGTCCAACTCTTTTGGGTGCCTTGTCCTATTGAGCTCGAGTTCCTTAGGGGCTGACGTCTAATTAATTTTGAAATTAAAGGCTTGGGTTAATGCAAAATGAAGGATGTAGTTTGTGGGCCAAGGAAGGATAATCAACTCCCCACCTTATCTTGATTAGGGGTTTGTGCCCTTAAAGTTAATTATGAAAATGCTATGCAACAAGCAGATGTCAAGCTCTTGAAGAAATTAATCTACTTACCTTTTTTTTAGATTTTATGGTTAAGTTTCTAATTCCCTAATAAATTATGAGATGTCAATGAAAATATTTTAATTTTTGAAGAAAATAAATTTATCTAAGTCAATCTAAGCATAAAAAATAAATAAAATATTTTTTAATTTTTTTATTTTTTATTTAATTTTTATTATTTAATTATTTATTTTTAAAAAAATTAATTATGTTTAATGGAAAGTGTCTTAGGGTTTTCTTCAAGTTTCTTTTTTTTTAGTTACGTTAATTAAAAAAAGTTGATTAGGTTAAAAGTGGGTTTGTGATTAGAAGGAAAATAATTTTTTATGTTAAAAAGAAAATAAGAAAATCTAACAATTAAGGTAACTAAAAAAAAATAAAATTAACAAAAAAATTCGTGATAAACTTTTTTAAAAAAATTAAATTTTAAATTTTTTTATTTTTTTTTAAATAACTGCACTTAAGTCCCCACAATGGCGCCAAAATCTGATGTGTCGTAGCGCAACGATTAAAATACCTTAATTTCACTAATAGGATAGCAAGAGTAAGGGATTGAATACACAGGGACTTTAGTGGTTATCTTAAAATTAAATTTATGCAATTAAAATTTAAATAAAGAGATAATAAGAATAATTAAGATATGATCTATCTTAATAAGAGCATGGCCCGTACCCGTAGATCACGGCCTGTCCCTTTTAAGAATAGACCAGTCAAGAATTATTTTCACTTAGAAAGAATTCACCAAGAATTAAATATAAATAAATATTTTATTTTAAAGCATCCAAAGAAATACATAAAAATTAAAACTAAAAAAAAATCTTCTTCCCTGACATCAAGAAGGCAACAGCATCATGAAGGCAATAGCAGCTTTGAATCTGCTTCCAACTGAACTCCCCAGTATCCTTGCTTCCTGAATCAGATTAGCGCCATCCAGAACTCTGAATCAAGGGAACGTCTTCCTGACTCCCGAGCGCACGATCGCCTCACGAACGCCTCTCCTTCCTCCGTTTGGGATTGATCTCATATATGCGGAGAGGACACGAAGAGAACGCGGAAAAATCACAGAGAGATCATACCTCTCTGTTTCCATACCAGACGCGGCTTCCTAACTGTTTTAAATCTGATTCGAAGCTCGGATGGATGCAAAGAGATTGCATTTGTTTGCATGATCCATGAACGCAGAGAAGACGCGAAGAAATCATGAACGTCCATATCAGATGCTCGGTTTCTTTGCGTGTTTCACGAATACGGAGAGAATGCACTAATTTCTTCCAAATTTGAGATTCTTTCCCGATTTGGCATCCAAACGAAACGCAAAGAGATTTGGAGAGATAACAGACGATTCTCTTTCCAATTTGAGTCTTCAATCCAATTTATTCCCTGATTGGTTGGTTGAGTGATGGGATAGGAAGGGAAAAAATCGAAAGAGAAAAACGAATATGTGAAATCTGCGATTGAACTCGGCAATTGGTTTACCGAGTTTGCTTTGAGATGCGTGCAGATAAAGATAAATCCTTGTAAATTTAATTCCAAGCTCATTTTAAGTTTGATTTGAGTGTCGTTTGCATCGTTGGACTCCTAAAATCGAGCTCTTTAAGTTGATGAGGTTTAACCTAAAATATCATATAAATTTATATATAAATAATAATAGGTACTTTGACTTATTAATTAATAGGTTTATGATGATTATTTATACATTTATCACCCACTATTGTGACGGTTTGCTAATGATCAAAGTTCACTAATGGTCAGATCGATGGTAGTAGCTATAGTTCACTAGTGTAGAACCGATCTGAGCCTCAAATGATGGCTAGACTAAGTTTATGACACTTGATGCAATAGTATCTCTGATATTGATGTTACCGATAAGGCTACGTGCGGATGTTGATGAGGCTATGTGCTTGATGTTGATGTATGCCTAATGTTGATTCTGCAATATTGCATTCAATGACATAGTCCAATGCCGTGACAAGAACAAATTTAACAAAAGATTTATATGTTACATCATGGATTTCTTACATATGTTGCAGTATGATTTACTTTGAACAAATATGCGTTATTTTTATACTATATGTTTATTTATATCTTCATTTCCATTTTTATTGCATATCCATAATTGTATGTATAAGTATTTTTACTAGGCCTTTTAGCTCACACCCCCACTCCTTACCCTGCCTATTTCAGATATTGAGGATGTGGATGTCGGGCCGAACTTTGGGATAGATGGAGACATATTAGAGTAGCTAATCGCATATGATACTGTATGGTTCTATACTTATTGAGGATACATATATACTTTGTTAGTTATGACTCTTGCATGCTTGAGGATAACATGTGATGTGCTATGTACCATTTATTCTACATGGATATGAGATTTAGCTTCCGTTGATATTATTATATTTAATGCTATATTATGGATGTTAAAGATAATAGGCCTTGCATGCTCTTAGAAATCTGATATAAGGGTATGTGGCCGTATCACGTTCCACCTCAGGCTGAGCGCCTGTTTGGGGGCATAACAACTTGCCCAGGGCTATCATTGTGATCTAACAAATCCATGTTATATACTCTTTTTAATGCAACAACTATTTTATGATGCAACAAAATGACAAAAATTCTCCCATACAAGCAAAGCTATCTGGTTCGTTATGTAGAGATAATATTGCCATTTTCTGATAGGACCAAGTTATAAACTTAGTCCGAAGAAGAAGAAATATAATTCTATCATTCTAAGTAAAAAGAGTGCTAATCTCAAAGCAAGGCCCATCTTTGACCAACCTGACAATATAAGATAATTGATCCACAGACAATACATTCAAATCACAACCACCAAGAGTCTCACTAACAAAAATTGAACTGTTATGAAGAGATGTTGGTTAAAAAAGCTGCTGTCTTATTTAAAGGCCCATTGTGCCATTTAACCATTCAATAGAATAATATATAAGGATTACGGGCAGTCAGCATAAAACCCTTACCTTTTTCCCTCTTGGAGAGAGCCCTCTCTCCTTCAGCAGTGCACGCAACTGCTCCACAGTCATAGACTGAAGCATCCTCTGGGAAAAGCCAGTACTGGTTCCCTCTACAAGCCAAAAGAGCAACTCCTTAATCAGAAGAGAAACAGAATGTTTGTTACAACATAACGATTGAAACATATCTATGCCCTTACACGAAAGTTTCCAGCCAAAAAGAAATACATGCATTTATCTTCGGCAGCCAAAAATGCAAAGAGAATCAGGACCATCCCATAAAAGTATTCCATTGCATGCTTTAAATTATATTCAGGAACCAACTGAGTTTATAGCTGATAACATTAACATCTCCAAAATGTGGAGCCATGTTGGACATATTCTTGGGTATTAAAAGGAGGCTATAGAATCCAGTTTTTTCATTCCTTAACCTCTAAGACAGACTCAAGTAAGAACCAAAAGGTCTAAAGCCTAAACAGACAAAAAAACTTAAAAAAAACATCATGCCAAATAAAGTCATGGTCATTTTAGACATACAAGGAACATACAGATAATGGTTTGTTTATGTTGTGATTATTAATCAATAATAATGGTGCTTAGTTTTCCAACATTTGTAATGTTGCAAGACGTTCTACTGAAGAGTTTTGCAAGTGTTAGTGTGCTTAAAAATAACGAGCTTGATGTGTTTCCTCACCTCAATCAACACTTATTAAGGCTTTGATCTGTTCAAAACCTGATAGCCATGAGTCCAATCAGATATGCAACTTCAGAAAAACCTAGTAGTGAATTAGCAAATCCCAAACCTAGTCCTTGTACCATGTCAATTCTTAATCATAACTGAAAAGGTGGTCTCAGAACATGGCCTATCATACACGGCCTATGACCAGGAAATGGAACTAACTAGATCTGAACAGAGATTGCAATGTATTCGCCTAAACAAACAAACAAAGATCTATTGCTCTGTATTCTTCAAAAATGTTTGATAACCTTCAACACTTTTGCTGCTTGATCTTGTTCTTTGTTTGTGAAAAGCTATTATTCAAGTATGTTTTCAGAAATCCACATTTACACACCCATATCAAATAGTTTGAGACATAAGGATAGTAGTTTCTTAATTCTAATTTTCAGATTGCTGTTCAGTATTGCATGGCGTAATAATTTCAATCATTTGCATCTGTAGCATTCAGGGTTAGTTACAATAGTTGAGCGATATCACTTATTAGATTCCTTAAGAGTTGTCCTGCATCAAATTTTGGTATCAAAGCCTAGGAACTGCATCATAGACACATAGTGAGACCCACCTATGACTGAGAGTTTTATGCCAACATTTGAGTCATGAGATACCGACATCATTGTTTATTGCCTAGATGTATATTTTGTTTTCTGATCACCAAGCCCTACAGTATGTAAACTCCCAAAAGAAATTGATGCATTGGCATGCTCTGCTTGGGTTGAGTTCTTACAAGAGTACACTTTTGTTCTCAAACATTGCTCGGTTGTCAAGAACAAACCAGCAGATGCATTTAGTATAGCCATCCTACCTGTTGTGAATGTACAGGTAATGGACATAGATATGGTCAGTTATAACTACCCTTCATGTTAGGATTTTGGTAAGATTTATAATACATTGGCAAGTGGTTCACCTTCTCATAGCATAGATTATGTAGTTCATGAGGGCTAATTGTTAGGAGCAGCTGCCTAAATATTCAGTTCAGGAACATTTTGGGGAAATAAAAATCATAAAACCATTACCATAATGGAGGATAGGTTCTAAGCCTCAAGTGTGACATGGCACAAATAGTTGCTCAGTGTCATACATGTCAAGTAGCAAACAGCAAAAAGTAGAACATAGGTTTGTACAAACTGCTGCCTATTCCACATGCACCATGGCAAGACATCAATTTAGATTTTGTTTTAGGTCTTCTTAGGACACTTGAGGCCATGATTTCATCCTTGGGTAATAGACTGACTTTCTAAGATGACACATTGTCACTTGCAACAAGGCTGTTGATATGTCCCACATTGCCAAGCTATTCTTTCATGAAGTAGGTTGCACAATCTCCCTAACACCATTGTCTCATATAGGGATGTGAAGTTCAGAGGCTATTTCTGAAAAAAAAAAAAACTCTGGAAAATACTAAACATGACACTCTAGTTTTCCACTTCATACCATCCCTAGACCGACAACCAGATAAAGGAGGTAAATAGGTGTTTAGCAGATAAAGGTGGTAAATAGGAGTTTAGGAGAAATTCTGAGATGTCTTGTAGGAGGTCATGTGCCGGGTTGGGATCAGGTGCTTCCAATGGTAAAATTTACTTATAGCTCTGTTAATCGGTCCACAGGTCACACTCCTTTCGAGGTTGTCATGAGTTACCATCTTAGGAAACCTATAAATTGGATTCCCCTACCTACTGCATTTGGACCTAGTGAGTTAGCAAATTCATTTGCATACGTACAATTTGCATGCCACAACTTGTCAAAAAAAAATTAGCTTTGAGCAATGAAAGCTACAAATCAAACAAAGATGTACATGGCAGGTAACAAGAGTTCAGAGACGGAGACATAGTGGAAGATCAAATCTACTCAGAGAGGTTCCCATGACAAACCTAGAAGAACTAGAAGGATAAGTCCCTACCCTGTCATGCAAATGATTAGTGCAAATGCTTATGACTTGGACCTTCCTAACAAGATGGAGGTCAGACCAGTATTTACTGCAGAGGACTTGACACCCTACTAGGAGCCCACAAATATGACTTTTGAGCCTTTTCCTCCCTCCTTTCCGAATATTTCTACTGTTCATCTTCTGCATCTCCACCATATTCAGCTGTCTTCACTCCCAGAACCTCTCACTCGACATCATCCATCACAAAGAAAAAAGAAAGAGGATAAGACTGAATACATTGATGACCAAATGGTTTCCACCAGCACTAGTGGATTTCAAAAAGCTCAGCCTCAAATAGCACTATTTGCACCACCATTAATTTGCATTTATTTATAATCATAAAATATTGATAAGTCATCAAAAACCAGTTTCTATAAGGAGAAGGCAAAGGGAGAACAACTTGAAAGCAGTAACTACCATATTGCCAAATTAGCTCAAGAAGAATAAATCCTAGAGAATTTTTTTTAATAATTCAAAAGGAAATAAAAGCAACTAATGAATTTAAGCAACTGAAAATCATCGTGGCGTACCTTGATGGATGCTACCAGAAGCAGTATTAGTTTTTACTCTTTTAGCTGGAGTTCTTCCTTCTGTAGTTCTTTCACTAGATCTAGCAAATGAAAGTTACATGTGAATTAAGTGATGTCAGAAAAAATTGTAAAAAAGTCATAAACAATAAAGGCCTACTATGCTGGCTTAGCAAGGATGAACTTGAAATTTTGAAGCACATGTAGTCATGCCACGAAACAGAAACTACTGTCTACAAAGACTTGTTGTAGCATCCAAATTTTAAGACTATAGATAACCAGAAGCATACAAACAAGAAGATATGTGTAAGAAGACAACATGTTGGAATTCCAGCCACAGCAAGCATGCATATTCATAAATTAAATATCAGAGGATACTATTCTGTCGCACTCTCTCATGCCTCTTATCTTCCATCTACTTCATGTTTATGTCTGCCTCTATCCCTCCCCTCTCGGCCACACCCCATCCTCCATCTTCCCTTTCCTCTCCTTCTAATCACTCAGCTCTCTTGCTATGCACCAGCATGCCATAAATATCATAGGCTGGAAGTTCAATTGCCAGTTCTAGAAGAAGACTTTCCATGGCAAAGAGGCATGACCAAAGGAAGCATGGGAACATACCATCCCCTAAGTGTCGGTAAGAGAAAGAGAATTTAGAATTCAATATATTGCAGCTTGGAAACGGTACTTCTCCTTTTGACAAATGAGAAAAACTAGGTAATTCCATTCATATATACATAATGATACTGGAGAGCATAGGGTGATACCTTATTGAACCAAATCATACTAGTGGATTATCTAAGCAACCTCAACACACATTATAATATTCATGTCTATATCTTTGAAGAATAATAAAAAAGAAAAGGAAAAAAAAAAAAAAAGAGGGCGAGCTTTGGTGCAACTGTAAGTTAGCTCCGTTGTGACTTAGAGATCACAAGTTTGAAACATGAAAATAACTTCTCTACATACAAAAATAAGGCTGCATACACTTAACCATCCCCAAACCAGTCACCCTTTTGAAGGTGAGCCTGAACACATCAATAAGGTTGCCCTATCATGACATGAAGGTCATGGTTTTGAAACATAGAAATAGCCTCTCTATAAGCAAGATAAGTCTGCGTACATCTAGCCCTCTCTATATTAACCTCACGCATCGGATCACCCTTTAGAAAAAGAAAAAAGAGCAAATTTTTAGAAGTTGAGCTCCTTGCATTTCCTTTGCCTAGTATATTCCAATATGATGAATTTGTATAACTCTTGAAGTTTTCTTTACCCAACAAGGATCACATGCTCATTTGTTGCCACTGGCAAAACCATTCATTTAATTTGACTTAAGATGCTATGTGGAAAAGTTGAATATCATCTGATAGTTCACAACGTATCTATTTCTTACTATAAAGCAACTGAAGGTAGCCTGTGTGTCAAAAAGTAGTTTTCTATCCATTTTACCAAGCCTCTGTTGCACCTTTAAACATTGAATAAACACAGTGGTAATATTGAGATTTTTATTAACATAATCATGGTTAAAATAACTCAGCAAAATTCATTCAGAAGATAACAATGTTTTATACATGTTTTGCAATAGAAACACATGCAAAGGCAGGTAGATGGGTGAATATGTGCATACATCACTTTTCAGAGCAAAAAGAATGGTACCTTTTTCCTTTCTTGCTCTCTGATGTAGCTTTAGCTGTTGCATCCTTTGAATCACTCTTTTGTTTGTTGATTTGGAGAGCTCTAATCAAAATGTTTGTTGAGTTTGTCTTAATTAATTGTTCGTCTAAATAACGAAAAAAAAAGAGCATCAGAAATTCCATTCATTTGTTACTTAAAATTTCTAATTTTCTAGAAATTATAATCTGGTACACACAAATACAAATACAGAGAGAGAGAGAGAGAGAGAGAGAGAGAGAGAGACAATCAAGGCATCATTTTTTATAGAAAAAATTAAATAGCTAAAAACAATCTGGAAGAATATAGTCCTAATTTCTCTCCTAATTTAACTATCAGAATCAATGTTGGCACTCTGAGTATTACTTAAAAAATGAAGCAGGATAAAAGCAGAAGTGGAGGCACAAAAAGATGAAAGGAAAGAGGGATGAATGGATGCATGTAGAGAACTCCAAAATGTACCAAGACATACAATGTATGCATAGTGACCTAAACACTTAGAGCAGAAACCAGAAGACTCTATATCCTCATCGTTGCATACTATCACTTCACATATTTACAGGTCCCATGACCATCAATTGATCTCCAGCAAGCAACTCACCTCAAATGTTACATACAACAGCTCTACCATACCACCTAGGAATAAAGAATGAATGAATAAGGAATCTTTTGGCATGTTCTCCCCTTTTCTCCTCCTTCATCCAATAGCCTAGCAGAAAAAAAAGAGATAAAAAATATTTCTTGCCACCTTTTTTTTTCTCCACTCATCTTGTATGGTTCTAACTAATTATATTTAGAAAAAAGAATGGCATTGTGTATGACATAAGCTGTGGGCAAGCCCTCTTTAGTGCAAGAATTGGACATTCATAAAGACATAAACCAAGTTTTGTCCCATGTTTTATTCAATATGATTGAGTTGACCTCTGTTAAGCAACACAGATCCCAAGCTCAATTAAGTTCTTTCAGGTAGCATGTGCTTGTTTGGGTGTTAACCAGTTAAGTTGAACTCTTCATTACCTCAACATTGCTGAGCATTTGTTTTGTTGGAAGTGTGCCTGATCTCTAAAAGAGAAATTTCACTACTACTTCACAGGCTTTGGTTCCTTCAGACATCATAATAATTCACCTTACCTATCCAGGCCAGATCCAACCAGTCTCAACTTGACTTCACTTGGAACAACCAATACTGAGCAAACTAGACCTTGTTGCAAGCAGCTCAACCAAACAACAAAATCATAACAACCCATCCTTATTCATTTGGACCCAACTCAATTGCCAAATCTAAAAAACCCAAATCAAGAATGCCCCTAACATGTCTCCAGTCAACCTTCAATGATGTGGCAAGCAAGTTGATCATAACCAATTAAACCCAACCAAGTTGGATCCAGACCAAGCCAACCCAACCCAATTCATTTAGACCCAACTTCCCTTGAACCAACTCAACCACCAATAATAAACTACCCCAAAACAAACATGCTCTAACATATCTTTGCATTATTAGCCCAATAATCACATTTACCATTTTGAGAGAAAAATGACCTTGAAAAGACCAAATCCACATGCTAATATGGACTATTCACTTAAGAAAATCATTAATTATATTATTCCCACTCCAAGCAAGAGTTCAACCTTCCTTTCTTGGCATTTTGACAGGTAGCAATGTGCACCTACATGATAATCCTTTGCCCACTCAGATCAATGTACATTGTGCCAACAATATTTTATTACCATCCAGCAATGTACTAAGATAACAACATAAAATTTTGCTAACATTTTATTCTATTTTAGCTAACAAATGAATCAATCAGTTTGCTGTGGACAAGCACCAAACGAACTTCATCAAGCACTAGTCGAAGTTAGCTAAACTCTATATCAACATAAGATATGCTAGGGATCACCAAATTATAAGCTAACATCCTCCATGTCCATTCCATGCCTCCATTTGAAACTAAATGGCCTATTCCTTCCCACAATGACCGTTGAGGATTTTTAGGTCCAAGCAATTACCCAAGTCACTATTCTAACTTACGTATAACAATTTGATTTGTTTCAGATTATGTTTTGAATCAAATATTTAACCAAAACTGTCCAGTGTTTTAAGAGATGACCCAGGCAGCCATCAAAATGTTTTATATCATGACTGAGCATGAAAGTTAAGATTGTTTTGCGACTTAGTATTTCTTGATGGCAAGTTCTTAGTTCCTATTGATTATCTTTCTTACATCACCTTATATTGACCTTTTTCAAAAAAATTTGGCCACCTTAATCTCCACATGGTCACTTAGGAACCCACCTACCAGCTAGGTATTTGGCAGCCTCTCAGTACCTGTTTACAGAATAAAGTATTTTAAAACATCGGAAGACATTTATAGACACCTCACCTTCCATACTGCATGCCCTTGACTAGAATATGTTGGCCAAGTAGGAACAATAAAATGGACTCCAGTTAGGACTACGATTTTGGTTTATGATATGTATGCCTCATAGACCAGAGCCCACGGTTACAATTGAGTCTGAACTTAGATCTAGAAAACACAACCCAAGATATAGGGTTTGGGCCAACCCCCAAGCCTAGGTTGGTTTTCCCTATAAATCCAGTCTAGCTTTCTAGGTTTACAATAAATAGGTCCAAACTAAAACCCAAATAGTTCCAAGAGTTCTTAATAGCCCTAATTCAAGACACAATCCAAAACAACTTAAAGAGGATGAGAGGCAATCAACAAGATGAACCAACATAAACCCCACGAGAACATAGATCGGATCAAGTTGAGATTTGCTCTTAACATTAAGCAAAATATATGCCCGTAGCATACCAAATGGATCACATATATCATGTCCAAACAACACTAATTAATTAACCATCATTCTCACTAGCCATTAAATAAATATGCAGTGCCTTTAGAACAAATTCATAATATATGGAACATAATTTCTGCACTCTTTCCCTTCTCCTTAGCATATGGATCCGAGGATTAATGCCGAGCTCGCACGACTCCATCAAATGATGCACAAAATCCAACAAGAAACTAAAACCATGAGCAACAAGATGCACATTGCTCCAACTATGAAGCGTCCTTTTCCACTATACTTCCAACAAATTCCCATCACTTATCAAAACAATGAAGCTCCAACATTAAGCACAATTTTTCTTTTTCAAAACAAAAAAACAAAAAAGAAGAAGATGATGAACTTTCAAGCAAGGGTTTTACAGAATCAAATTAAGATAATATAGAGAGGAAAAAAGGAACAAAATTTAGAGATCTTTGAAACGAAAGGGTTAAGGAAGGAACCTGGGGGCGCCGTCTCATGGTCACAGACATAAACCCGGATGCCTCCCTACGCACAAAACGGAAACAAGATACGAAAACTTCAAAATTTCTTAGAAAACAGTGGATTCGCTCACAAGATAAGGGAAACTGGGGAGCATAGTGACGGAAAAGGGCGAAGAGTTTGGGTTTTGGGAGGGCAGGAGGAAGAGGGTTAGGGAAGGAGGGGAGAGTACCAGGTTGGAGGAGGAGACGGTGTTGGAGAAGAGGCCGCGCGAGGGGAGGTTGGCGAGGTATTTGGAAGCCCCTCCCGCCGTCCGACAGGCGTCGCTCGGCGAAGGCGGGATTCCTTTCGGCCGGGACCGGGAGACGGAGCCTCCTGCCTCCATTTTGAGGTTTGAAAGAAGCCGGAGGAACGTCATCTCACCGCAGCCAGGGTCCTATAAGAGGCTGGCCTGCCACGTGCTGTTCACGTGAATAAAAAAGCAATGGATGGACGGCTATGATTGCATGGGATATTTATTGCTAGCGCCCAACTTAAGTGAGCTTGGTGACGTTAGAAATTAAATAAAGCATAAAGTCCTAAAACAATAATTTAATATAGAATTATTTTAATTGGACTCTAAATTTTATTTGCTGAAGATTGCTTTTGATTGAATGTCAATATTTCTTTTAGTGTTGATATAGGAATTAGTATCATATCAAGTTTTGGTTTATTGTTCCATAAATATGTGTGGCTGGATTTTTTTTTTTTACATGAAGCATGTAAGGATAATATTTTTTGCAGTTGATATGTTAAAAGATAGTTTGGTAAGTTTTAGTTTGATAATAATTTTTATTTATATGATTATCTTTATTGTTTAGTATCATAGTAAGGCTTTCGAGGATATACTAGAATGTTGATTCATGAGTGATGTGATGCCATAGATTTGTATGAATTCTAAGACAGTAGATCTGAAATAGTATAAATTGTGAAGCAACTTCGATTTTGACCGTATGAACCTTGAAGTCAAATAAAGAGTTATTGATATCCTTCTTTTTTGTGAAGTATGACTGCAAATTTATAATAAAAGAGTTGTTGATATCCCTTCTCTTTTGTTAAATATATCTGCAAATTCATGGTATGTCCTTTGGTTAGTTTTAAATTTAATGAAAAAAATCAATTTCAAGGAGTGATGAATTCATATGTAATTTTTCTTCAAAGCTATGGGTTTTTGGGATATTATTGAAAAAGGTTTTGATAAATCAACAAAGATAGAGGAGTTATCCATTACATAAATATAAGAACTGAGTATGCTCGTGTAAATAATGTATATACTCTTTTTATATATTTTAAAGTGTTGAATTACTAGTTTTTCAAAAAAAAATCATGCAAAGATAGCAAAAAAAAGCTTGAGATATTCTAGCTTACATCTTATAAAGGTATATGTAGGATTAAAAAGGTTGGCATTAGGAAGACAGTTTAAGCTTCTTTAATAAAAGAAAAATAAGAGCATTGTTGATTATTTTATGCAAATACAAAAGCTTATTAATGACATGAAAGCCAATAGAGAAAATATCCAAGATAAAAGGGATATAGAAAAATTCTTCAAACTTTAACTAAACTGTTCAGGTATATGGTGACAAGTATTGAGGAAACAAGAGATACCAAAACTATAACAATTAATGAGTTGTAAGGTTTATTAGGGGTACATGAGTAGCACTTGAATAAAAAGCAGACATTGAAAACTCAAGTGGACTTAAAGTAAGAAAGCATGTTATCAAATAAAGCAGAACCAAGAACAATAATAAAGACAAAGAGGGATGGAATTTTAGATCTTATCAAAGACAAGGTGAGCGCCAAATTTAAAACAAATCCAATATTCAATGACACAAGTGTCAAAAGTATAAATATCATTATCTGAGTGTAAATCTCATATTCAAAGCTATAATTATAAAAAGTATGGTTATTATAGTTATGAATATTATGCCAAGAGATCAAACGACCAAGATAATCATGCTAAAGTGAACGAGAATGATGGTGATAATAAAGAGAATTTATTATTAGCTAGTCACATATCAATGAATGAAGATAACAATCAATGGTTATTGGATACAGAATGTAGTAATTATCTAAGTGGCAAAAAAAAAATATTCTCTAATTTGGATGAGTCTTTTCATTTTACCATCAAACTTGAAAATAATAAAGTTATCGTCAAAAAGAAAAGATTGATATCAAATTAAAGGATAGCTCTCTTAATTATATTTCTGATGTATTCCATCCTCATACTTATGAGAGTCTCTTGGGTTTGGGACAACTTACGAAAAAAAAAAAAAAATATGACTTGCATTTCAATGGAAGAGATTGCACCATCACCAATGCGAATAAAGGAGTAATGGCAAAAGCAAAAATGGTAAACAACTATTTGTTCCCATTAACTATCGATTATGATAATCATTTCCAAAATTTTATGATTGTCGATGATAACTGGTTATGGCATATGCATTTTGGGCACTTGAATCTTGAGAGCATCAAATTTCTTTTAAATAAAAGGTAGGTTTCAGGCTTACCAATCTTGAAGGACTAGAAGATCACTTAAACTTGTTCACTCTAATTTGTGCTAAGTGAAGGTTCCTTCAAATGTAGGTAATAGGTGTTTTATTACTTTTATTAATAATTTCAATAGGAAGGCATGGATTTATTTTTCAAAACATAAATCTGAAGCTTATGCTACACTTAAAATTTTATGGCTTACGTTGAAAAATAAAGTGGGCATTCTATTGAAGTTTTAAGAATGGATAAAAATATTAAAAATATTATTTATGATAATTATATGAAGAAACATAGCATCAATTATCAATTGACTACTAGGTATACTTCTCAATAAAATAGAGTGGCTCAAAAGGAAAAATAAAATTGTTATGGATATGGTCAAATATATATTTTATAGCAAGAATTTACCCAAAAGTTGTTTTGACAAAAGTTGATGTTTATGCCATCTATCTCTTAAATAGATGTCCTATAACAAATGATCACAGCAAGACCCCATAAAGAAGTTTGGAATTAAAGAAAGCTTAATAGTGGATATTTAAAGGTATTTGAATGCATTACGTATGTACATGTACTTGATGAATTGAAAATGAAGCTAGATGATAAAGTAAAAAGGCATATTTTTATTAGCTACAATTAAGAGACAAAAGCTTAGACTAAAAAAGTGATTATCAATCACTATATGACTTTTGATAAGGATGACATTTGGGATTAGATAGTTGAAGAAAAGAAGTTTTTACCAATGCAACCAAATGTTGACAAAGAAATACAAGTACACCCTACTAATGATATGCCTCCATCAAATATGACATCTACTCCTGCAGAGTCTTCTAATCGTCTATATCACCAACATCGCTTACCTGCTCGCTAACAAGATTATGTGATTAGTAATGATAATTATTCATTTGATTTGATGATGATGCAATATATTTTACTCTATTTGTAGACTGTGATCCATTGACATATAAAGAAGTTGCTAATAATAATTGTTTAGTTCAAGCAATCGATGAGTAGATTCATATCATTGAAAAGAATAATACATTAGAGCATCCTACTCTTCCAAGAGACAAGAGGCCTATTGGTGTCAAGTAGGTATATAAGACACAGTACAACTCAAAGAAGAGATAAACTGTTCTACAAAGGGCTACATGTAAAAGTCAAGTATTAATTATTTTGAGATATTTGCCCTAATTGCTAGACTTAATATTGTTCATATAATTGTTTTTCTTGCTGCTCAAAATCAGTGAAAAATCTTTCAAATGGATGGAAAGTTTGCTTTCTTAAATAGTATGTCTAAAGAGGAAGTATATATTGAACAACTTCTAAGATATGTGAAGAGGGAGAAAAAATAAGGTTTACAAGTTGAAGAAAGCCTTATATAGTTTAAAACAAGCACTTAAATCATAGTATACTCAAATTGACTCATATTTTCTTGAGCAAGGATTTCACAGATGTTCTTATGAGCATACTTTGTATATCAAATCTAATCAATGAAGTGATATTATCATCATATGCATATATATGGATGATTTCATTTTCACTAGTAATAATTATTAACTATTAATGAAGGTCAAAGAAGATATAATTGCTCAGCTTGAAATGATAGATATGGGATTGATGTCTTGCTTCTTTGGTATTGAGGTAATTTAGACTCGTAATGTTATATTTATTTCTTAAAAAAAAATGCAAGTAATAGTTTGATGAAATTCAAGATGGAATCATGCAAACTTATTTTAGAGCAATTGAAGCTTGTGAAGGATGAAAGAGGTGAATTAGTTGATTCAACAATTTTTTTAAAAAAGGTAGGAAGCCTTTAATATTTGATGGCTACCAGGCTTGACATTGTGTATGGTGTGGAATTATTAGTCGATTTATGAAGACTCCATGTCAATCTCATTTGGAAGTAGCATTTTGAGATATGCCAAGGATACGTAAAGTGATAGTATCTTTTTTTCTTTAGCTAATGATATGGAGCTTATTGGATACATAGATAATAATGGGATGGGTAATATTAAAAAGTTAAAAAGTATTTCTGAATATGCTTTTCATCTTGGCATAAGAGTTTTTGCTTAGTCATCTAAAAAATATGAAATGGTTGCCTTTTCTAGGCAGAATATATTACAGCTGGGAATAGTGTTACTTAAGCTATATGGTGGCAAAGAATGCTTAGTGAGTTATATCATCAATAAGATAAGCCTATGAAATTTTTATATGTATGTCTACAATTGCATTGATAAAAAATTTACAATAGCCTTGGGTATATGTATCAGATGAAAAAATAACTTATTAGGAATATGAGTCTCATTTTGATGTAAGTTAATTTATAAAAAATAAAAATAAAATAGGTTTACTTGATTTATTTTTTGTCGGGATGCAACCTTCTTTAATTTAATTGAAGTATGAACTTATTTTGGCTAAGTTTCCCCCAAAGAGATGGAAATAAGTCAGCTGAAACAAAGATATAGCTTTCATTGATCAAGGATAAACTAATCTGATGTAAATGTAAGAAACAAGTTGCATCAAACAGGTCTAATAAATAGTTTATTAGCTAATTAGCTCACATTATAATATTTTGTTCCCCTTTTTCAATTGAACAATGATCGAACTTGTTGTGGGGACTTTGAACTGTTTGCTCCGATCTTTATCTCAACTAAATCCAACATTACTTATAATTACAAAGGGTATGTGTAGCAAGATATGCATATTATACGCAAGTTACAGAGAACCACACTTTTTGCAGCACCCCAAAAATAGTTTCTTTTTTATTGGATGAAAAGAAAGTATTATATACTTATAACTTAAGTTTATGTACTACCAATTAACTTCAACTCGAATTTTTTTTGTCACATAGTTCGGCCGTTAACGGAGTTAATTGGATTAGTAAGTAGGCATGAAGCATTCTAAATGGTATCAGAGCCGATCCGAGCATGCAAAAGTTAGTAGACATAAGGAAGTAGCTACTCATGGGATGGTAGTAGAGTTCCACCATGATATGAAGCCACCCTTGTAGCACCAAAACCCTGTTTAGGGATAAATTCTGGCTAGCTTATGGCATACGACGAGAATGTCGCATTATAAGAAAGAGAAATTGTAGTACCCCAAAAATAGTTCTACATTGAATGGAAAAGAAAATGTTATGTGCTTATAACTCAAATTCATCCGCTACCAATTAACTTCCACTTGAATTTTGGGCCACATGGTTCAGCCCGCTCACATAGTTAATTAGGCTAGTGGATGGATGTCACCAGGCTTTCGATCGGCACATGTAAGCGCTCCCTATGGCCACTAGGTCCTTGCATTTACCAGTGATGGCGTTAGAAGGTCCCTCTCCTAACCAGCCTAAACCCCCCCCCCCCCACAATGAAATAAAAACCCCCCCCAAACCAAGTCAAACACAAGATATACAGAAAGCAAAGCCTTTCCAACCAAAGAACTTTCCACTAAGTAACTTTGGATACAATAAGGTTGCTCGTAGGCCAAACACTTCTCTCTGTCCCTTACAAAGATCACTCAATGTGCCCGCCCCAACCTCACTTAAAAAAAACACGAAACTGACCTTGGCGCCTCATACCCGTGCACCTCTTGTGCATACCAGCCTAGTCTCGTCCGCGTTCAAGCCCGCCAGGCCTAGACCTCTACACAGACTTGATCTTCGCTGATCAAGCCGTATGATCAACTGAATTATTCCCATGAAGACCCACTGCCTTTCTTTTTTATAGCTTGGCCACTGCCTTGCTTTGCGTGTCAAAACCATGTAGCCCACTGCTCAAATCACCGCCTAAAAGCCTTCATCAAGTGTGTCTCCCATGGTCGTTGGATGCTCGAATGAAGGACTGAGATCTCCCAAATCCACCGCCTCAAAGCCTCCAAGAAAATACGGTAATGTGCAAGGCTGGCTGGGCAAATTCATCCAAGGCTGCTGCCAGGCTGGTGGCCAATCTGGATGCATGCTCGCGCTGGGCCGCACCCAGCTAGGCCTTGCGCTCGCGCACTCGGCTGGGCACATGTGCATCTCTCGCCTGGGCCAGGCGTGCGCACATCCCTCGCCTGAGTCGGGCGGTGACAATCCTTCCCCTGCTAAAGTCTCGACGCCCTTGTCGAGCCATGCCGGGCTCAAAACTGCCGCGCAATGGTTCTCCTGGTGCACCTTGTCACCGCACACCTTGACCCTCCTAGTCAAAGTCTCTCGGGTCCCAATGCGACTTCCTGCCACGTGCACCCACTTAGGGGTGGCAATTTTTGACACGACACGATAACTCGATACGAATACGACACGAATTAAATGGGTTTGGGTTGACTATTTTTTGGTACAAACCCATGTATGACACGACCCGCCAACACAAAATTTAAATGGGTCGTGTTCGGGTTCAACCGCTTAACCCAAATTGACCCAAATTGACCTGTGTATTTAATCGGATTGACACGAACCCGTCTGACCTATTTTGACCCGTGTATTTAATCGGGATAACCCGAACCTGCCGCAGTCCACTGGCCCAGAGGCCCACAAGTCCACAAGGACCACAACCCACTCGCTTTTAACTCTGAGTTATTTTGGTATTTCCTTCGTTCGCTCGACACCTGCTCGCCTTCCACACCTTCAACAGTCAACCCTAACCCTAGCTTCTAGCCTTCCATTCCCTTCAATAGTCAACCCTAACCCTAGCTTCTAGCCTTCCATTCGGCCATTCATTTTAGCCGCTCACCTTCGTTGGAGCTTTGGAGTTGCTAGATCTTTCCGATTGTCATCGGCGAGCAACGAAATCGTCACCGGCAAGCAACGAAATCCATTGGTAATTTTTGTTTCATCCCCTGTTACCATGTATGTATCCTTGTTCTCTGTGGGTTGTGGGTTGAGTCTTGCTAGAAATCGTTGCCGGAGAAGAGACGGCGACGGCGTTCGGATGGATCTAGATCTCTAGATCTAGTTTCCAGCAAGGGTGGGAAGCCATGGCTGACTTCCAACGATGGTTGGGCTCCGTTGAAGACAAGAGGACTGCATGTCTTCTTGTCAGATCGGGCTCCCTTCTCCCATCTTCTCATCTCTTCTTCACAAAATCAGTTATCGTCTGTCATAATGTCATCTCTTTCATGGTCCATTTCCTGAAATCCAGCCATCTTTAATGTGTATAAATATTAACTACTTTTACAATTCAAGAGGCACTTTGATCGCTCATCCCCTGTTGGCAATCAGAGTCTTCCCCTGTTGGCAATCAGAGTCTTCTGTTGGCAATCAGAGTCTTCCCCTGTTGGCAAGTCTTCCCCATCTTTCGTCAATTAATCATTGAAGAAAAGGGAGAAAAAAAATTACGTGCGAAGATCAGGAATCAGTAAGCTTTCATGTTTATATTCCATTAATTATTATCCCATATTTACAATTCAAATATCTTAAATATTATTTAAATTATTAAAATTTGGGTTACAGCTTTTATTATACGTTTATATGCTAGGAATTAGTAAGCTTTCATGTTTATATTCCATTAATTATTATCTCATATTTACAAATGTCTTAAATGTTATTTAAATTATTAAAATTTGGGTTACAGCTTTTATTACCTGTGTAAATCTCGGGTCATAGGTCGTGTCGGGTTAGTCGTGTTTCGAGTCAAGTTGTGTTCGTGTCCAAATTACCTAACCCGTTTAACTCACAGGTCATGTTTGGGTTGATGTGTTTTCAACCCGACCAAAACATGACACGATCCGGACATGACACAACACGACACGATTTCCACCCCTACACCCACTGATGCCTCCCCAATTGGATAGCCCTCTCGCCGAGCCATCTCACCTGCTGCCTCCTGCTACAGGTTGATATACCTAAGTTTGCTGTGCATGCGCCGCTGTGCATGCGCCGCTGTGCATGCGTGTTGACCCAATTGAGGATTTTGATGATTAACAAAACTATTTGAGTATAACATTTGAAGTTACTAATGATTTTGATTAAATTTTTCAGATTATAAGTTGATTTGATAATCAAAATCAAGAGTCAAATCAAGTTCTAGTTCGAATCTAATGTCAAGGTAAGATTGCAGACATTAGAGTCGACACATGGAATTGCAGAGTCGACTCCAGAAAATGGCACAGACTTAGAGTCGACTCCGGGACTGTTAGAGCCGACTCTAACAGAAAAGAAAGAACGATGGTTTTTCAGGCCACGACTTAGAGTCGACTCCCAGATTGTTAGAGTCGACTCCAGAAGAATTTTGTGTCGACCCCAGAAAAGTTAGAGACGACTCCAGATCGAGCGGATTAAAGAATTTCGAGTTAGAGCCGACTCCAGAAAAGTTAGAGCCGACTCCAGAATGTCAGACACGGCTCCAGAACTGTCAGAACGACTCTAAACTTTATCTTTATCTATTTTAATCCCAACGGCTATTGTTATTTATGGATCTAATCCTTCTTACACTTGTTTCTAACGGATAGTTTCTAACTATTTATGGATTAATCGGGATCTATAAGAAGAGGGTTTGTTGCATCCCAAAAGAAGAGACAAGAGAGGCAAAAAGAAAAGAATAGAGACAAATCCTTAAGATCTATCAGAAAAGAAAAGAGGGAAAACTTGTAAGGAAAGATCATACTGATTCCCCAAAAAAGAGAGAGAGATTCCAAGCTTTTGCTGTTCTATTTCGAAGAAATCTCAAGAGAAGAAAGAAGCCCTAGTTTTCTGATCTTCTGAGTCTCAAGAGCATCTTGAAGGAAGATCCATTCAAAGGAAGAGAAGGAAGAAGCCACCAAGATCTGCGAATCAGGCTTTGATTCCTATCCTCTTATTATTGTTTCATTATTGTATATTTGCTCATTGGAGGAGCTATTTATCTTGTAAAAAAATATTATTTGCTGGGTCAATCTGGTAATTGATTCAGTTGAGGCTGTTAGCCTTGTGCAAGCATTAGCTTGTGGTGATAGGTTTTGTGCTGGTGAGCCTTGAAAACCAGCTGGGTTCGTTGTGCACCCGGAAAAACAACAAGTTCGAGTTGTGAGCTTGCAAAACAACTCTGCTGTAATCAGTTTGATTATAGTGTGGACCCAAGAGGTACTTGGGAGTGGACGTAGGTGTAGGTACACCGAACCACTATAAAATCTCATGTGTTTGCCGTGATTGTCTCTTTATCTTCAACTCTCTATTTGTACTTGTTCAGTTTAATTTGTGTGAATCTAAGTTTTTATTTCCGCTTGGGTTATCTTTCAAAAGAGTTTAAATTTTTGAAAAACCCAATTCACCCCCCTCTTGGGTTGCTATCTGGACCAACAATTGGTATCAGAGCTAGTGCTCATTTGATTTGATCTAACGATCAAGAGTCAAAGATCCACATGGCAACTCAAGCTGGTTCATCTTTTTCTGAAGGCCAATCTACTAATAGACCACCCTTATTTAATGGTTCAAACTATGGTTATTGGAAGGCTAGAATGAAAATTTTCATTCAAGCACTTGACTATGATCTATGGAGTATTATAGTCAATGGACCACACACACCCACTGCTAAAGTTAATGGCATGGAGATTCCTAAACCAGAAACGGAATGGGATGAACATGATAAAAAATTGGCACAACTCAATGCCAAAGCAATGAATGTTTTATACTGCTCATTAGATGCAAATGAATTCAATCGCATATCTATTTGCATTTCTGCTAAGGAAATCTGGGATAGACTTGAGGTTACCCATGAGGGAACAAATCAAGTCAAGGAATCCAAGATTAACATGCTAGTTCATAAGTATGAATTGTTTAAAATGGATGCATGTGAATCTATTGTTGATATGTTTACAAGATTTACTGATATAGTTAATGGTTTAAAAAGTCTTGGTAAATCTTATGATAATTCTGATCTTGTGAGAAAGGTTTTGCGTTCCTTGCCTAGGACTTGGGAAGCTAAGTGACTGCAATACAAGAGGCAAAGGATCTAAGTATCCTACCCTTAGAAGAATTATTGGGATCCTTGATGACTCATGAGCTTCAAATTAAGCAACATGTTGATGATGATGAGTCAAAGAAGAAGAGAACTATGGCTCTTAAGATTTCTGAATACATGGAAGAGCCTCATGAATCTGAAGATGAAAGTGATGATGAGGACATGGCACTCATCACAAGAAAATTTAAAAGATTCATGAAGAAGAAGTTTGAAAAGAAAAAGCCCTTTGCAAGAAAAGATGAGGACAAGGGCAAAGAAAAAGAAGTTATTTGCTTTGAATGTAAAAAGCCGGGTCATTTTAAATCTGAATGCCCTCAACTAAAGAAAGGCACCCGAAAGTTCAAAAAGAAGGCAATGATGGCCACATGGAGCGATTCGAAAGCTCAAGTTCCGAAGAGGAAGAAAAGAGTGAAATGGCCAATCTATGCTTCATGGCGGACAATGATGAGGTAAGTCCGAGTTTTCTTGATGACTTCACTTTCGATGAATTGCATAGTGCTTTTTATGAATTAATGGATGATTTGTGAACCTAAGTTCAAAGAACAAAGATTTGAAAACTCAAATGCAAAAATTATCCTTAGAAAATGAAAAGCATGTTGTAGACAAAGAACTTTTGATAAAAGAAAAAGAAAGTTTGAAAAATGAAGTTGATAGACTTAAGCCTATAGTTGATAAATTCACTCTAAGCTCTATCAAACTTAATATGATTTGGATAATCAAAAAGCTATTTTTGATAAAGCTGGATTAGGATATAATCCGCTTAAAAAGCAAAATCTTTGAAGAATATTTTTATACATGCTGAAAAATCATCAAATATTACTTGTTTTAAATGTGAAACAAAGGACATAAATCATATATGTGTAAATCTCCACATAATAAGAGAAAGATGATTTGGGTTCCCAAAGGAACAATATTTAATGCATCTAACCATGAAGGACCCAAGAAGGCTTGGGTACCTAAAATTAAGACATGAATGTTTTGCAGGAGTGTCTTGCAGCCATCAGACTGAAAAGAAAATGGTACTGGATAGTGGTTGCTCAAGACACATGACGGGTGACAAAGATCAATTCATCACCCTTGAATCAAAAAGAGGTGGAGTAGTTACTTTTGGTGATAATGGTCAAGGCCATATCATGGGTATTGGTAAGATTCAAATTACTCCATCTACTCATATTGATAATTTTATATGTCGATGGACTTAAACATAATCTGATAAGTATTAGCCAACTGTGTGACAAAGGTTTCAAGGTTTCCTTTGAAGCTTCTGTTTGCACTGTTACTAATCCCATTGATAACAGCATTATTCTTGTTGGTAAACGTTATGGCAATGTGTACTTAATTGATTTGAGTAATTTATCTCCAAGTAATCATTGCTTAGTTGCTAATAATGCTAAGATGAATGAGATTGGTTGGCTATGGCATCGTAGATTAGGTCATGCAAGCACACACCTAATTTCTAAATTATTGAAAATGGATTTAGTTAAAGGTATTCCTAGCTTAAATTTTGAAAATAATCGAATATGTGATGCATGTCAATTTGGAAAACAACAAGAACTTCTTTCAAATCTAAGAATGTTGTTTCAACTACTAGGCCACTAGAGCTACTACACATGGACCTTTTTGGACCTACTAGAACCACAAGTCTAGGAGGAAAGAAATATGGTCTAGTGATAGTAGATGATTACTCTAGATTCACTTGGGTAATGTTTTTGGCTCACAAAGATGAGACTTTCTCAATATTCATGAAATTCGTTAAGAAAGTCACTAATGAGAAAAACACTACCATAGTGTCTATTAGAAGTGATCATGGAACTGAATTTGAAAATCACTTATTTGAAAAATTCTGTTTTGAAAAAGGCATACATCATAACTTTTCTGCACCTAGAACACCGCAACAAAATGGAGTTGTAGAAAAAAGAATAGGACTTTAGAAGACATGGCCCGTACCATGCTATGTGAAAGCCAACTTCCAAAATATTTTTGGGCGGAAGCTATAAACACAGCATGTTACATCCTAAATAGAGCCCTGATTAGACCTATCCTTAAGAAAACTCCCTATGAACTATGGTACAATAGGAAACCAAATTTAAGTTATTTTCATGCATTTGGTTGTAAATGTTTTATTCATAACAATGGTAAGGATAATCTTAGGAAGTTTGATGCAAAGTCTGATGAAGGTATTTTTCTAGGATATTCTACATCTAGCAAGCATATAGAGTATTTAATAAGAAGAGCTTAGTTGTAGAAGAATCCATTCATATAGTGTTTGATGAGTCTTTAGCATCAAGTTCAGATAAAATTGATGATGAGGAAGATACATCTTTGATTGAAAGAGATATTGAAAAATTAAATGTATCTTCAGATCAAGAACCTGAAGTTAAGGATGATGACTCACCTAAGGATGATGGTATTGATATTGCTCATAATGATAAAGATCTACCTAGAGATTGGAGATATGCTTATGGTCATCCTAAGGACCTAATCATAGGTGATCCATCTCAAGGTGTAAGGACTAGATCATCAATGAGAGATATCAATAATCATCTTGCATTTGTATCTCATATAGAACCTAAAACTATAGAGGAAGCTGAGAAAGATAGTTATTGGATGTTAGCAATGCAGGAAGAGTTAAACCAATTCACTAGGAACCAAGTCTGGACCCTAGTAGATAGACCTAAAAATCACCCTATAATAGGATCTAAATGGGTTTTTAGAAATAAATTAGATGAAAATGGATTGGTAATTAGAAATAAGGCTAGATTAGTTGCAAAAGGATATAATCAAGAGAAGGTATAGATTTTGATGAAACTTTTGCACCTGTTGCTAGATTAGAAGCCATTAGGCTACTACTTGCATTTGCATGTCATATGAATTTCAACTTATTTCAAATGGATGTTAAAAGTGCATTTCTAAATGGTTTTATAAATGAGGAAGTTTATGTTGAACAACCTCCTGGTTTTGAAGATCATGAATTTCCAAACCACGTCTTCAAACTACACAAAGCACTTTATGGTTTAAAGCAAGCACCTAGAGCTTGGTATGATAGATTAAGTAAATTTTTAATTGAAAATGACTTTTCTAGAGGAAATGTTGATAAAACCTTGTTTTTGAAAAGAAAAGAAAAGGATTTATTAATTGTTCAAATTTATGTTGATGACATTATATTTGGTGCTACTAACAATCTCCTTTGTCAAGAATTTGCTAAGCTAATGCAGGGAGAATTCGAGATGAGCATGATGGGAGAACTAAACTTCTTCCTTGGACTTCAAATCAAACAAGAGAAAGCAGGGATTTTCATTAACCAAACAAAGTACACAAAGGAAATACTCAAGAAATTTGGTATGGAATCTGCTAAACCTCTTGGTACGCCAATGAGTCCCTCATGCAAGCTGGACAAGGATGAAGAAGGTAAGAAAGTAGATCAGAAGCATTACAGAGGTATGATCGGATCACTTCTTTACCTAACTGCAAGTAGGCCAGATATCATGTTTTCTGTTTGCTTATGTGCAAGATATCAATCTAATCCTAAGGAATCACATTTATTTGCTGTTAAAAGAATCTTTAGATACTTAAATGGAACTAAAAATGTAGGATTATGGTATTCTAGAGACTCAACCTTAAAATTGATTGCTTATTCTGATTCTGACTATGCTGGTTGTAAATTAGATAGAAAGAGTACAAAGGGGCATGCCAACTTTAGGAAGTAACTTAATCTCTTGGTTTAGCAAGAAGCAAAATTCGGTTGCATTATCCACTGCTGAGGCAGAGTATGTTGCAGCTGGAAGTTGCTGTGCTCAAATCCTTTGGATTAAGCGACAACTTGAAGATTATGGTATCACACTTGATAAAATTCCTATTAAATGTGATAATACTAGTGCTATTAATCTAACTAAAAATCCAATTCAACATTCAAGAACTAAACACATTGAAATTAGACATCACTTTATTAGAGAACATGTAACTAAAAAGATGTTTGTCTTGAATATGTTAATACTAATGATCAATTAGCTATTTTTACCAAACCTTTGAGTGAGGAAAGATTTTGTTATCTTAGAGGAGAATTAGGAGTTTGTGATCCTTTAGAATGATTTTCTGAAACTCTTAAGGACAACAACTATCTAGACTTCATTAATTTCTTGAAAATCCTCTATGTCCAATAAGGAAATTATCTAGAAATTTGATTCATTGTTTCCCCAATTGTTAAGGAACACTTATCTAGAGTTTGATGATTAATTTGATCAGTTTCAGATCCTTGAAATTTAAATTTTTCTCTGAAACTGTTGTGGAGTCGACACCTGCAGTTTGTGGAGTCGACACCTTCATATTTTGATGTTCTGTCTGGGCAATTAGAGCCGACTCTGGCTTCTGTAGAGCCGACTCTAATTCGGCGCTGATAGATTCTCTGGTTCGGAGCCGACACCTCGTTTTGGGAGTCGACTCTAAGTGGAACTAGGTCAAAATAAAAAGGGCGGAGTCGACCCCAAACGAAACCTATCGTCTCCAAACCTTTCTAAAACTGTTCCAAACTGATTCCAACCCCTTCAAACTCTTCAAATCCCTTGATTACTCATTCCAATCGAATCCCATGGCTCCCAAAAGGCGTGCTATCATTGGTGGTTCGACTGTTCCGCCGAAGCACCGTTCAAATCGGAGGCAACCTTCGTCATCTTCTTCATCTGCCACTCAGGATGACTCTCCACCCTCACCATCTTCTCCACGAGTTGACCAATTAGCGGGTAAGGCCATTACTACCGGAAGAAAAGTAGATTTTGACTTTTTTGTTTCGGAGGGCTTTGCTATTGGACGCCTGTTGAAAGAAATGGGATGGGAGAAGGTCTGTTCTTTGGATGTCCCTACTTACCCTGCCCTAGTGAGAGAATTTTATAATGATTTATGTAGAGGAGAGGGAGGCTTAGTGAGTGTTGTAAGAGGAACTAAAGTAATCATCACGGCTGAAACCCTTGGAAATCTATTGGAGATGCCTACCGTTGGTTTAGTTGAATATCAACATGAAGACAGAGGAGGTGCCCTATCAAGGATGTTAGGGAGAGAAGTTTCTGAGTTTGAAGAAATCTTGGCCAATCAACTTAATTTGGAACTCAGATTACTTCACAATATTTGTGGAAGAATTTTATTTCCTAAAATCGGAAGGTTTGAATATGTCTCGGAGCGAGACATCTTATTGATGGACTGCATTCTCACTGGAAGACCTATCAATCTTGCTGGTATGATGATAGGCTATATGGCGGAGGCAGCAACCAAGAAGAGATCTACATTGCCATATGGTATGATTTTGACATTGGTATTCAGAAGCCAAGGTGTACTTATAATGGATAATGAGCCACTAAGAAAATTAAGGCATACAGATTACTATAGTGTCTCTACAATTCACCGATGGGCTTCAGAAAAGAAAATGAAAATTGGATAAAAAGAGGACATAAGGCCAGAGCTGAAGAGGTTAGAGTTGAGGAGGTCAGAGGAGAGGACATTCCTGATCCATCTATTCCTGAACCATCTGCTGGACCTTCTTCTGCTGGACCATCTGCTGGACCCTCAGAAGTTGGACCTAGCTCTCACCCTTCACATCAGTCACATTAGCATCTGGAAGATTTTCTGAGGAGCAAATAGGTCAGCTCAGAGCTTTACTGGCTGAGTATGATAGTCAAAGGACAAATGATTTGTGTAAGTTGAGAGAGGAGTTCAATCAGTTGAAGGATGAGATCAATTCAAGACTTGACATGATTTCTTTTTCCATTAGCAATTCCGTAGAATCCTTTAGCACTGATCTTCATAAGATTTTTGAAAGGATGGAAGGCATTGCAGACGGTTCTGGAACTTATCTTCATGCTACCAGTCAACTAAAGAAAGATATCGACCTCGCCGTCTCTCAAATTGAAGCTTGTCTTGAAAGTTTTAAGAAGACTCAAAAAGATGATATTATGGAAATGATTGGACATTTAAAGAAAATTGTGTATAAGCATATTTGATTTTGATATCCTATCCTAGGTTGTATCTTAGGATTTCTTGCTTTCTTGCTTTCTTAGCATGTATCTAGAATTACATACTTGAATATGTCTTTTTTTTTAAACACATGTAATGAATCTTGCTTTGGAATACAATTACACTTTTATTTCAAATTTGTCTACGATTGATTGATTGAATTTCAATGAATGAGTTTACTATCTTTATGATTAATTGAACCAACAACCCCGCTCTGATAACATTCTTTATTGCTTTTAAATTCACCTTATTGCTGATAACAAAAAAGGAAAATTGTATATGCATAAAGGAAATAAGAATGGAAGAATATAAGATTAAAGGAATATAAGATTTCAATCAATTGGCATATCTGAGAGAAATTTTGAGATTTATAAATTCTAATCAATTTGTATCAAAAATGAACAATTAATTTCAGGGGGAGTTATTCAATGCAGGGGGAGCTTAATAATTTCTCCATATAAAAGTTAAATCATCTTGATTGATGTTTATAATAGAACTCAAAACTCAAGTATGTTTTTAAAGTTCATTTTGAATATTGGCATCAAATTTTTGTTAGGAAGTCTCAAAGCTTTAACAATGTCTATAATTCTTCATTCAAATAAATTTTTAATGCATATACTCAAAGTTTTTGTCATCATCAAAAAGGGGGAGATTGTTGACCCAATTGAGGATTTTGATGATTAACAAAACTATTTGAGTATAACATTTGAAGTTACTAATGATTTTGATTAAGTTTTTCAGATTATAAGTCGATTTAATAATCAAAATCAAGAGTCAAATCAAGTTCTGGTTCGAATCTAATGTCAAGGTAAGATTGCAGACATTAGAGTCGACACATGGAATCGCAGAGTTGACTCCGGAAAATGGCACAGACTTAGAGTCGACTCCGGGACTGTTAGAGCCGACTCCAACAGAAAAGACAGAACGATGGTTTTTCAGGCTATGACTTAGAGTCGACTCCAGAAGAATTTTGTGTCGACCCCAGAAAAGTCAGAGACGACTCCAGATCGAGCGGATTAAAGAATTTCGAGTTAGAGCCGACTCCAGAAAAGTTAGAGCCGACTCCAGAATGTCAGACACGGCTCCAGAACTGTCAGAACGACTCTAAACTTTATCTTTATCTATTTTAATCCCAACGGCTATTGTTATTTATGGATCTAATCCTTCTTACACTTGTTTCTAACGGATAGTTTCTAACTATTTATGGATTAATCGGGATCTATAAGAAGAGGGTTTGTTGCATCCAAAAGAAGAGACAAGAGAGGCAAAAAGAAAAGAATAGAAACAAATTCTTAAGATCTATCAAAAAGAAAAGAGGGAAAACTTGTAAGGAAAGATCATACTGATTCCCCAAAAGAAGAGAGAGAGATTCCAAGCTTTTGCTGTTCTATTTCAAAGAAATCTCAAGAGAAGAAAGAAGCCCTAGTTTTCTGATCTTCTGAGTCTCAAGAGCATCTTGAAGGAAGATCCATTCAAAGGAAGAGAAGGAAGAAGCCACCAAGATCTACGAATCAGGCTTTGATTCCTATCCTCTTATTATTGTTTCATTATTGTATATTTGCTCATTGGAGGAGCTGTTTATCTTGTAAAAACAAATATTGTTTGCTGGGTCAATCTGGTGATTGATTCAGTTGAGGCTGTTAGCCTTGTGCAAGCATTAGCTTGTGGTGATAGGTTTTGTGCTGGTGAGCCTTGAAAACCAGCTGGGTTCGTTGTGCACCCGGAAAAAACAAGTTCGAGTTGTGAGCTTGCAAAACAACTCTGCTGTAATCAGTTTGATTATAGTGTGGACCCAAGAGGTACTTGGGAGTGGACGTAGGTGTAGGTACACCGAACCACTATAAAATCTCCTGTGTTTGCCGTGA
This sequence comes from Calamus simplicifolius, assembly GCA_900491605.1. Lineage (NCBI taxonomy): Eukaryota > Viridiplantae > Streptophyta > Magnoliopsida > Arecales > Arecaceae > Calamus > Calamus simplicifolius. The sequence goes on along the minus strand of UESW01004215.1, from coordinate 266,317 downwards.
TTGTCTCTTTATCTTCAACTCTCTATTTGTGCTTGTTCAGTCTTAATTTGTGTGAATCTAAGTTTTTATTTCCGCTTGGAGTTATCTTTCAAAAGAGTTTAAATTTTTGAAAAACCCAATTCACCCCCCCCCCTCTTAGGTTGCTATTTGGACCAACAATGCGCTGCCCCAGTGCCTGTGTGTGCCGCCACCTAGACGTGAGGTTGTCGCGCAACCTCAAGTCTGGTGGTGGGGTGCTACGCCCCAGCCCTTCGCCGTCTTGCCTTGCCCCTTGCTGGCACGAAACAAGGACGTCTACATCTTCGGATCAGGATGCCTCCGCGATGAGGCATAACCTCGGCCTTGGCGTTAATGAAGAAATCCATGCCTAGCACCATGTCGAGATTGTCGAGTGGCAGAACCTTCATGCTGCAGCACTCTCACCATGAGCCCACCTTCAATGTGGCCTCTGCATGGCCCAAAGACTCCATCTCCTCAAAGTTTACGAGCTTCACCTAACAAGGCTTGGAAAGCGCTCCTAGACCCAATCTCTGCGCCGCTTCTTGGCTCACGAAACTGTGCATCACGCCGGTGTCAACCAAGGCCCGTACTGTCCTCCCGTTGACCTGAGCCCTTACGTGCATCAGACCTTGGCTTTGCTCCATTGCGGTCAAGGTTCCAATCGCTATTGGTGGGGATAACCTCACTATTGGCCCTTCCTATGAAATCTCATATGCCTTGTCTTCTTGGTTAGTAACGGCGGCTACTATCGTCACTTTCCTTGGACACTCCCATGCCAGATGCGGTCCTCTGCGTATGAAACATCCGGTGAAATTTGCTCGTACCTTCGGTTTTGCTGCTGCATGTGCTGACACATCCTCTTTATTGCCTACTCGACTCCGCGATGGTGACGCACTCTTGCGCTTATCCTTGCCCTGGCTACCGCTACCCGAAGTCGTAATGCTATGAAAGTCCACCAATGCCTCTGCTGCTGCGAAGGCTGAAGGAATATCCCTCACCTCCTTCCTGCGAAGCTCGACCTATGCCCACCCTTGTAGGCCTACGAGAAAGTTAAAAAGCTTATCCTCCTCCAACATGTTGGACACCTCCAAAAGTAGCATGCTGAACTGCGCCACGTACTCCCGGATGCTCCCTGTTAGCCGCAGCTTCCGCATATTCTTCCGAGCAAGCCATCCTGCATTGCACGGTAGGAACTGACCCTTCATATCCTTCTTGAAGACCTCCCATATCTCGATCCTGGGATGCCCCGCACAATCATCCTCTATCGTCCTGGTTTTCCACCAGAGTTTGGCGTTGCCCTCCAGATACGTCAAGGCCTGATCCACCGGATCGACCATTGGGATCTTCGCCGCACGGAAGTAGACTTTCATATCCCATATGAAGTTCTCAACCTCCATCGTGCTCCTGACTCCGCCAAAGGCCTTAGGCTCCTGGACCTTCGCTTCCTTTGCCGGAGTGTCGACCATATTAATTGGACTCCGTGCCTCCTACTTTTGTCGGATCAACTCCTCCTCCAAAGCATGGATCCAAAACTCCAATCTCTCCTCCATGGCTAGATCTGATCGTTGCTGTTGAAGATTTCAATGCTCGAGGTCACGAATCAACCTCTCGTGCGTCTCCATCAGCTGATTGTATGAAGTCCGCAACTCGGTCAACTGCAAGCTCAACTCCGTACATATAGCTACCAAATTCTTGGTTGATCCATCTCCTGGATTTTCCACAATTCCCTCCAAACGGAATTGTGCTTGGAACTCGCTTCAACAGGACTCTAATACCAATTGTCACCGAGCTTTCGATCGGCACGTGCAAGCGCTCCCTATGGCCACTAGGTCCTTGCGTTTACCGGTGATGACGTTAGAAGGTTCCTCTCCTAACCAGCCTAGACCCTCCCAACAATGAAATAAAAATCCCAAACCAAGTCAAACACAAGATATACGGAAAGCAAAGCCTTCCCAACCAAAGAACTTTCAACTAAGTAACTTTGGATACAATAAGGTTGCCCGTAGGCCAAACACTTCGCTCTGTCCCTTACAAAAATCACTCAATGTGCCCGCCCAACCTCACTTAAAAAAAACACGAAACTGACCCTAGCGCCTCGCACCCGTGCACCTTCTATGCGGCCTAGTCTCGTCCGCGTTCAAGCCCGCCTGGCCTCTACCTCTGCACTGACTTGATCTTCACTAATCAAGCCGTATGATCAACTGAATTAATTCCCATGAAGACTCATTGCCTTTCTTTTTTATAGCTTGGCCACCGCCTTGCTTTGCGTGTCAAAACCATGTAGCCCACCGCTCAAATCACCACCTAAAAGCCTTCATCAAGCATGACTCTCCCATGGCCATTGGATGCTCGGATGAAGAGCTGAGATCTCCCAAATCCATCGTATCAAAGCCTCCAAGAAAATACGGCAATGTGCAAGGCTGGTTGGAGGAATTCATCCAAGGCTGCTGCCAGGCTGGACGCATGACCGCGCTGGGCCGCGTGCCCAGCTAGGCCTCGCGCTCGCGCGCCAAGCCCATCCCCCGCCTGGACGGGCGGTGACATGGACTCCACTTCTTATGATTGAAGCTAATAATAATAAAAGGTAGAGATGGAAGTAAGGAAGATAGAGATAAACCATTGAAAACGTTACCAATCTCTTTCACGGTCAAGGTGGAAGGAGCAACCACATTGATAATAATAAAATGTAGAGATGGAGACAAGGTGGAGGGGAGGCTGGAGAGGCCCGCAATGGCCTGGACAACCATTGAAAACTATGCCAATCTCTTTCACGGTCAAGGTGAGAGGAGCAATCAGTCATCCTTTCTCAAAGATGTCCATTGTACTCTGAAGCACAGCTAGTTGATTCCAAAAATCATCACTAACCATCATGCAGCCAGAGAGTTGCAGTCTCACAGAAGGAGAAAACATCTATCTACGAGTTCTTCAAAAAAGGACAGCTTATTTGCAAAGCTTTACTCACAAGCTCCATTTCGGGAGGAAGCCTCCTTTCACATCATTGATTAAAGATGCAAAGAAGCCCTCACATGAATGAGAAACCACAGCTTTCCATCAGAGCAGGAGAATATAAACTAGAAATAAAAATGAGCAAGAGGCCCTACAGATAGAGGAACCGCAGCTTTCCATCGAAAAGTAAAGATAGCTTGTGACCTTTTTTCCACAAAGCATCAATATTTGTTCCAGCTCATGGAAAACCGACCAATGATAGCCTACTTAATTTCTAAGCAAAACTGGTATCGAGAGCCACTTCCACCATCCATCCACATCTTTCCCACCTCTTTCTTATCTCCTCTCATTTTATCCTTCATTCTTCTATCCAAGATGGTTCTTCTTTAAATCACCTTGTTCTATCTCAGAAACGAAGTCCAGGAACCGTTATCAGTAACCCATCCATCAATAATATTACACAAAATTCTGCAAAATGGGATCATTCCAAATGCCTGTTAATGTTCCAAGTGGTTCATTGCCAGAGTACTCTTGCGCCTATCTACTCCAAGAATTGAAGGTTGGTTTGTTCTGAAATTTAAGATTCCTGATCTTTCAAAGAAAAAAGTTCTGGGTTGAATATTGAATATTGTACTGATTTCTTCTTGCTAAATTTGATCAACTGCTCAAACTGAAAATAGATGATTTGGGATGAAGTCGGCCAAGATCAACCAGAGAGAGAGAGAGTTCTCCTTGAATTGGAACAGGAATGTCTGGAAGTTTATAAGAGAAAGGTTGATAGTGCTAATATCTCTAGAGCTCAACTACATCAAGCATTGGCTGATTCAGAAGCAGAATTCACTAACCTTCTGCTCTCCCTTGGAGAACGATCATTCCCGGCCAGGGTGAGCTATAACAATGACCTCTTTTATATGCATCAAACGCATTAGATACCATTAAACTAAGACAAGTTTTGTCTTGCATGCACTAAATAATATATCTCATCCACAGCCAGAAAAATTGACTGGGACACTAAAAGAACAGCTTGATTCAATCACGCCTGCCCTTCGAGAAATGCAGCTGAGAAAAGAAGTCAGGGTGAACCAGTTCCAGGAGATTCAGGCACAAATTCAAAGGATTTCATCAGAAATTGCAGGTCACCCAGAGTATGATAGCATTGTTGTGAATGAAGGTGATCTCTCACTTAAGAAACTCGAGGAATATCAAAATGAGCTTCAAAGACTTCATAAGGAAAAGGTATCTGGTATTAATCTTAAAAATACTTGCACATCTCTAACTGTAACATAATATATTCTGTTTTTCACTCTTAAAGAATGATAGGCTCCAAAAGGTAGAGGAGAACCTACGTGAGCTGCAGAGTCTTGCAGAAATAATGGGAATGGATTCTTCCAAAGTCATTACTGATGTTCACGCAAGCTTATTGCATGGTTCAGGAAGACAGCAATCAAAGAACGTCAGTGACAGAATTTTGGACAGTCTCAAAAGCACAGTACAGAAACTCAAAGATGAAAAGCAAAAGAGAATGGAAAAGGTGCTTATCATTCCTTCCTATTCTTTTCCATTTATATGAGCATAGTAGTAAGATAGCAACAGGATGTAGGAAATGAGAACTGTCCCTTGGTGTCATAAAAATTATTAAGTCTGTAAACTGCTAAGATCACACAACAGATCCATAGTGTACCAATCTGTAAATACAACAACCACTATCTATTCATATTGTAACTACATGCAAGGTCATAAGGTATTCATAAAGTGCAAAATGGCTGTAGGCCAGTGGTTGCAACTCTCTTCCAAATGGGAGGATGATCTTTTGTAACTTGAAAGCATCCAAATAAATGGTTCAAAATAAGTCAGCTCATAAATGTCTGGATCTAGTCACTTTACAGCAGTGCACCATGTTGTGAAATTATGACGATGGTTAACTGCCAAAATAAATCAAGACAAACAAAATCAATATCCATTAGAATTATTCCATAGAAATAAATAAACCAAGATCTTTTGTAACTCTTCTATATCATTATGATGGATAAATTTGGTATCATCAAAAAGATTAGATGTAAAAGTTTGGAACCTTGCCCAAAAAAGATAGCCAAAAAGGCATTATTTAGGCATCTTAATCTTGTACAAATACCTAGGATATCTTCGGTATATAGCAGATGTAAGAACGAACAATGCCAACATTGGTTCTCATGTACTCCGTTTTAAGTCCTGACATCCTCACCAGATTAAAGGTATAACTCCAAATCCAGATCCAATCATAAATACTATGATTGACATGTGGTCAGCCCTAAAAGAGCCCATTTGTAATGTCTCTTAATCTATATATAGGCTATGAACTGAATCAGCTTTGACCCAGGACCTCATCCAAAAAGGCTAGCCAAAAAAGTATTATTTGAGTTCCTTAATCCTGTATGAATATCAAGATCTTCTCAATATACCATTGATGTAAGACTAAGCACTAGCATAGGCTTTCACATCAGTAATATTCTATAAAATAAATAGGTATGAATTTTGTTGCATAAGATTGAAATTACACTCTTCAAAACAGGGTGTAAATCATGTTGCAAAAAGCACTCCGCTACTTTCGGCTTTGGGAAATTTTTGCACTGAGAAGATGTTGGTTGGTTATAAACGTTGGCAAATTTTCTGATCCCAAAGATATAGATTACATTATGATAAGTGTCCACCCCCGGTCCTCCTCCATCCTTTTTATACACTTTCTTCTGCTCAACATGCGCATTATTCTCTAATTCAACTAATAAATTGGGGAAAGTCTTTGATTTCCTCCCTCATCTCAAAAAAAAAAAAAGAACACAATGTTTAACAGACTCAGAGTTTAAAATTTTCTTAAATTGAAATTTTTTAAAATGGTATTTCTCTTGTTGCATGTGCAAGATACATTTATCAGGCATTTCAAGATTCAAGATTATTTTCAAGACAGATTTAACGTTATGATCACAGAATTTCAAGATTGAAGGTTAAATTTGAGATGAACTAGGTTAATGTCATACAATGCACAAACTCAATGTTACTGAATTATCAAAAATGGAATGGAACAAAATTTAGTAGCAGAGTATCTATATGATTAATTGGCTAGCGTGAGATTCCAATCTACTTTTGCTGGTCATGAAATTTTTCTTGATCATAATATTTCAAAAATTTAGTCAATTGCTGTAGATACTAATAATAGTACATTATGCAACAGTTTCAATTGAAAATTACAAAGACTACATATTTGCAGCTTTACAAGCTTGGGAAAGCATTGGCAAATTTATGGAGGCTTTTAGATACACCCTTGGAGGACCAGCAACCATTTTTTCATATCAAAATTTTTTCATTATCAGCCTCAGTACATTACACCTTAGGCCCTGGAAGCCTTGCCCTCAACATCATCCACCAGGTACAGGCACTTGCATCAAAATATTTAAGGCTTAAAAATATGTTTCAAGTCTTCTTTCATATATGGTTTAGTAGTTAGTCTATATTGGTTGTTAAATTTGTCTAGAGTTGCTTGAAACATAATCCAGGGTGAGTCTGAAGTAGAGAGATTGGATCAGTTGAAAGCAAGCAAGATGAAAGAGCTCTTCTTTAAAAAGCAAATTGAACTTGAGGGGATATGCAAGAAATCTCACATGCAAATACCTTCTCAGTCAGAGATGGATAATATTATGAAACTCATTGTATCTGGTTGGCCTCGTGCTTCCCTTTTTTCAATGCTTCAATAAATCTCAATGGTACCTTCAATAATCCAAAAAATTTTCATGCATTACCTGAAGGCGAGATGGACCATGCTGACCTCCTCATGTGTATGGAAGAACATATATCTAGAGCACAAGAAGAGGCTTCCAGCCGGAAAGACATAATGGAGAAGGTTGAAAAGTGGATGACTTCATGTGAGGAGGAACGCTGGCTGGAAGAATATAGCAGGGTCAGGGTCATTCCTTTTTTAATCCATCAGTATACATATTTGTCATGCATCATGCTTGACGTACTAGGCTCTAATATCATGCCACTTTGATAAATGACTCTTTACAGGATGAGAACCGTTACTCGGTAAGCAGAGGGGCTCACAGAAACCTGAAGCGTGCAGAGCGTGCAAGAATTATGGTCAATAAGATTCCAGGTAAGAATTGATGACAGTAAATCTAGAATGATGATTCAGCATGAACTGATATGATCTAGTGCAGATTTGGTTGAATCACTGATGACCAAGACTAAAATTTGGGAACAAGAAAGGAAGAAAGTTTTCTTGTATGACGAGGTTAGACACAAAGCCCTTTGAGTAGCATACTTTCAATTTTATCCTTTTTTTTCTGTTGAGATCTTCCATGGATCTTGTTCAGGATTTCCCATGAAGCATCTTTTATAACCCATTATGAAGATAAGATATTTAACTGCCTCCAAACTTAACAAAAATGAGAAAAATTCAGACAGAAAATTTTAACTATTATCATTATTTCCTATTTCAACTAAGCTGCATGCAGCTTTAAGCATTCAAAAGGTTCCAATGTTTTGTTTCTATGTGGCTCAAGATATGCATTTTGTTTAAATATATTGTTAAGACGACACAAGCAACATTTTCATAATAGCTAAACCACGTAACAGCATTGATATAATACCATTAAAGAATATGACTAAAACAGTAAGCCCCAATTGAAGAATCACTTAAACACAAGCAATAGAAATGCGCATGCTCATGTTAAGATAGATATATGGTAAAACTTTAAAAGATAAAATTAAAAATAAATATATATGAGAAATGATATGAGTAGTCTCAAATGAAGATAAAATAAGAGAAAATTGATTAAGATGGTTTAGACATATACAACGAAGACCTTTAGATGTTCCGGTTAGAAAGAGTGATTTTTTAACAATCCATGGTAATGATAGAGGTAAAGGTAGACCTAAACTAACATGGACAAAATAATTAAAAAAGATATAACTATTTGTAAATTGAGTATCGACTTAGCCCTGAATAGAGCCAAGTGGAGGAAGCAGATTTATGTAGCCAACCCCATATAGTTGGAAAAAGGCTTAGATGAGTTGAGTTGAGTAGTACTAAAACAGTAAGCAAAAATTATATCGATATGTCTAACTATGTATCATTTTGAGCTATAATCTATTGCAATTATAATGGTAAGTGAATTTTTAGTACTAGGTGGCTGAGTAAAAATCATTTATTATGGTGCAGTGCAATTTTTCTATTGCAATTGCTTCAATTTTGTCTCTTAATCTGTAATGATTGGGATGAGGCATCATGCTCTTTCTTCCCAGATGTAGACTTCTATTCCAATGTATTTTGCTAATTTCACAAAGTAAACCAATATTTCTGTGACTTGGCAGGCACCCCTTTTGGCTACGCTTCAGCAGAATTCCTTGTGGAGACAGGAAAAGGAGGAGGAGAAGTACAGGCAAAGAGTATGTTCTTTTTTTCTAATAACTAAAGATGAAAAAAGAAGCTATAGAAGAGAATTTGAGAAGAATAATAAGCTCTGTAATTCAATCTTCATCTTAATGCATATACAAAGGGGTTGATATAAAGGTTGCCAAATGATAATATGCAACAAATAAAGGGTATTAGGTGTACCCCTTTGAGAATTCCCAATCTTTGCCCGTGAGCCTGTCAATGCTAAAATCCAAAACAGCAACTCCACTGAGTTCCCTTGCTTCTGCATATGCTCCAATCTCATCCAAGATTGAAGGAACGGTTACTAGATTTCCTCATTAAGATCTTATGTTCAGAAGTCCAAGGGTAACAATGGTGGCAATTCTAGAGAAAATGCTAGGAGAGACATTGGAGAGAGCCCTCGAAAAAAAAAAAAAACACAAAATTTTTCCCAATATTCTTCTCAATTTTTGCTATGGAAGGGAGTTACCCAGATAACTCTCAATCTACATAGGAGAGTGGATCGTTACAACTAAACCACCAATAACTATCTATCCATGTGGGTGGATCATGGGTCCAGATCAAAAAACCCAAGCCATATATTAATAGTGTCTATAAGTAAATATATTTTAAGAGTACAAGGAATATTCTGGAATGTATCTATAGTTAAACATAGTAAGAGCAAAGATGTCTACAGCTAAATATAATACGAGTAAAGGAATATTTTAATATGAATACAAGTATGGGCATTAATATTTTTTATGAAGGATATAAAAGAAAATCAAAAGGACATCTTATAATGATCCTTCCTAGGATAGCCTAGCACTCAAACCAAGATTGTCACTTTGGCAATAATACCTGCAAGTAAAATCATTTCTATACAGGAAAGAAAGAAGGTGCAAGCTCAGGTTGCAGCAAAGCAGCACAAGTTGTTTGGATCGAGGCCAAAGACAAGCACCAGTCATCTTCCAAACAGGAGCTTAGATAGCAGTTTCAGCAGTTATTCCCCTTCGCATAGGATGCTGTCCAGTATGAACCAACATCTAAGCCCAAACAACAATTCTGCAACACAAGGACCAAACTTCAGCAAAAAGGGTAAGAAGACACAGGTGAAGAGGTTGTTGGTGAAGTGCAGTCATGCCCCCAATTCTAGAACAGATACAGCATCAGAAATCTCAGCCACATTTTGAGGCCCATCATCTCCTTGACTTTTCTTAGCTATAATAAGATCATATCAGAAGAGAAGGGGGCAAAATGTTGTCTGGAAAATACAAATTATTGTGAGAGAAAAATTCTGTATATAATGTAAAGTTTATAAGACATCATGTCACTACATCTTGCCCGAGGACCGACGTCTCAGCCAGTTTCTCAGGAATTTGTGATTGCACAAGGGAGTGAATAAATTATGTGCCAACGTAACAATTATTATTGCTGGATATACTGTTACTGTTCCACAAAGTCATTTCCCCTTATGAAACCTAGAATTTGCCACATTATGAAAGATGCTAACCAGTTCTGGTCAATGGGTGAGACTAGTGCCATGTTTTACGCGCACCTCTGATGTGGCATAAGATAAGTGCTGAACCATTGGGTGACTCGTGACAAGAGAAATATTCTTCCAAAAGCTTAACTCAATTCCAAATAGGAATAAAGATAACCTTGAACACCCATTGATAACCTTGAATGCCTATAACTTCAGGCAAATGAGGACTCTAGAATCTCCAAATCCTACAAAGATTCATCCAAAGGCTCCTAGGCTATAGGAAAACTAAATTCTCTAGTTATAAATAGATACGGGGCGATACGTGCACAACTTTGCAGGATATAATTTGGATAATTGCTCTCTGCCTTCTTAATTACTTTTTTTTCCCTTCAAATCTATCACTAACTTGAGCATCAAAGGGTTCCTTTGAAGAATAAATTCAGACTCTTACAAATTTCTTATCTTACTAGTAGAGCTTTCAAGCATTTTCTCATCTTCTTCGGTGGTTGAAATATGAAGCTAATTTTAGATGACAACAACCTTCATTGTTATTTTGATACAATACCTTTGAAACGAATTGATGTATCAAGAAAAATAATCAACATGAAGTTAAACAGTAAATTTTAGCAAAACATTAGATGTTTCAATTAGAAATAGTGATCGTTTAACAATCTATGGTAAGGATAGAGGTAGACCTAAACTAACATGGACAGAAATAATTAAAAAAGATACAACTATTTATAATTTAAGTGCGACTTAGTCCTGAATAGAGCAGAGTGAAGGAAACATATTCATATAGCCGACCCCATGTAGTTGGGAAAAGGCTTAGATGAGTTGAGTTGAGAATTAGATGGTAAGTGTAGGAAATCTCGGATGAGCAATCCTAGGAGGATTTTTAGGAAAGTTTAGTGAAGAAAATCAAAATGAATAATCTGAAGAAAATCAAGGTCAATAATCTCTCCAAGTTTAGTAAAGAAAATCAGGGTCAATAATCTTTCCAAGTTTAGTGAAAAAAATTAGGGCTAATAATTTGGAGAAAATCAAGAACAATAATTTGTTCCTAAAGTTAAGGAAATTAGCTATGATTTTTTTTCTTATTTAGTGTAATAAAAAGTATATATATATATATAGTAGAATGTATTATAAATTTTTCATACAGAAATAATAAAATTCTTAAGCTTTTTTTTTCTTCTTCATGGTATTAGAGCCCTTGGGTTTCACACCTCTGGGATTTTTTTTTTTTGGCCTTCATTACCAAATTTTTGCCCGCTTCTTTTCGGCCTTCATTGCTGACTTATTGGTGGCCTTCATCGCCGATTCAACCTTTCTCTATTCCAACCTTAATCGCTGGTTTCTTTCTCATTCTCTTCAGCCTTCATCGCTTATTTTTTTCATCTTTATCCTGTCTTTATTCCCAATTATTGTTCGGTCCTTTTCAATCATGACGGATGCTATATCTTCAACACCATCACCTCAATTATCTTCAACTGTGAAGAAAATTAAGAAGCTTAAAGGCCTATTGGGAACTATTGAAAAACCGGCAACAAATAGCAATCCTCAGCCGATGAATCAGGGTATGTGTTCGATGACGCTTTCAGGTAAGGCTCTAATCTCTCTTGAATTGAATGCTCTAGGTAATGAGTTTAGAAATGCCTAGATACTTAACTCCAGTGCTACAAATCATATGATCCATATTTCAAATAAATTTAAAACCTATAACCCTTGTCCTAGCAATAAAAAGATTATCGTTGCTGATGGTTTTACAACAACAATAGCAGGAGTAGGAGATGTCCAAATTATTCCAAAATTGGTTCTTTAAAATGTTCATGTCCCTTAATTATCCATAAATTTGGTTTTCATACAAAATATTACAAAATATCTAAATGGTTGTGTTATATTCAATGCTTCCTATTATGAATTTCGGGACCAGATTTCGGGGAGAAGGATTGGATTTGCTGAGGAGCATAATGGACTCTATTACTTAGATACATTAAGTCAACCGGAATTGAATAAATCTGCTTTATCTAGCTCGTCTTTCTCTTCCAATAAAGATGTTATTTAGTTACATCATAGGCATTTAGGTCATGTGTCTTTTCCAGCTAAGGATTTGATATTCAGTCTTTTCATTGTGATGTTTGTGAGTATGCGAAATACACTCGTGTACCATTTTTAATCAGTAATAAAAGATCTTTTCCTTTCTTCTTAATCCATAGTGACATTTGGGGACCATCAACTATTCCAAATAACTCAAGATTTAAGTGGTTTGTGACATTATTGATGATTGTACAAGAGTCTCTTGGATCTATTTACTAAAAATAAATCTGATGTGAGTCATATTTTTTTTATCTTTCATACAATGATTCAAACTCAGTTTGGTATCAAGATAAAGAACTTTCGCTCGAATAATGCTCGTTATTACTTCAATCAGACTTTGACCCCTTATTTCCAAAAAGAAGGAATCATACATGAATCATCATGTATCACCACTTCACAACAAAATAACGTGGCGAAAAGAAAAAACCGACATCTTCTTGAGTGCACTAGAGCCTTATTGTTTCAACAAAATGTACCAAAATTATATTGAGGAGAAGCTGTACTCACATCAGTTTATGTCATAAACAGAATTCCTTTTAGGGTATTGGGGTTTCAAAGTCTATTTGAGGTCTTGTTTAAATTATATCCTGACATACGATCCACCTTCAATCTTACTCCTCGAGTTTTTGGATGTACATCTTTTGTTTATGTTCATAGTTATAACCAAGGAAAGTTAGATCCTCGAGCTCTTAAGTATGTCTTTGTGGGATACTCCTCCACTCAGAAGGGTTATAAATGTTATCATACGCCCACTAGGAAACTCTATCTCAGCCGATGTTATATTTATTAAAAATAAGCCCTATTTTTCACTCTTATTTTCAGGAGTTACCTATACTTGAAGATAAGGAGTCAAAATTTTCACCACTAAAGACATCCCCTATCTGAGTCATCCAAATCTACATATCGAGAGTCAATTTCACAGTCTGAGGAGTTGAAAGAAAAAAGAAAAGAAGATGGTCAAATCTTTGAATCGTTTCAATTTGATCAAATGTATGCAAAGAAAAGAGATCCCATCAGGACTACAAGGCAAGAACAACCTTCTGAACCAAACTCTAAAAATGAGGTAACAATAAGTAAATTAAACCTGAATTCTACACCAAAAATAGATTATCTTTTTTCCAATCCTAAACCACCTTGTTTCGAGCCTCCTAACCTTGATCAGGATCTACCTATTGCTGATCCTGAACCACCTTGTCCCGAGCCTTTTTAACCTTGATCAAGATCTACTTATTGCTATGAGAAAAGAAACCCGAGAATGTACCAAAAGACCTCTATACCCATTATCTCACTTTGTATCTTTTGAGAGGTCTTTCTCAAACTATCGAAGTTTTCTTTCAACCTTAAACACAGTTTCTATTCCTAATTCATTGTCTGAAGCATTATCAAAGAAAGAATGGAGACTTACTATAAAGGCAGAAATGAATGCATTACAGAAGAATGGGACTTGGGAATTGATTGATTTACCTAAGGATAAGAGAGCAGTGGATTGTAAGTGGGTATTTGCAGTAAAATTTAAGGCAGATGGGTCCCTAAAATACTACAAGGCGAGGCTGGTTGCAAAAGGATATACTCAGACATATGGAGTAGACTATCAAGTAACGTTTGCTCCAGTAGCAAAAATGAATATAGTGAGAATTTTGTTGTCCTTAACTGTTAACTTTGATTGGGAATTACAACCGTATGATGTGAAGAATGCCTTTCTTCATGAAGAATTAGAAGAGGAGATCTATATGAACATTCCATCAGGATTTAGTGAGATCGATGAAAATAAAGTTTGTCAATTAAAAAGGCATTATATGGGTTGAAATAATCCCTGCGTACTTGGCTTGGATGGTTTACCAAGGTAATGTTAGCTAGTGGTTACAAACAAAGTCAAGGAGATCACACGCTTTTCATTAAGCATTCAGCTTTAAGGAGAGTCACTATATTAATTGTGTATGTGGATGACATTATAGTGACAGAAAATGATGAAGTAGAGAAGGAAGCCTTAAAGCAGTGTCTAGCCAAGGAGTTTGAGATAAAAGATTTGAAAAAATTAAAATATTTCTTGGGAAATGAAGTGGCTCGATTAAGACAGAATTTTCATTTCTCAACAAAAGTATGTTACGGACCTACTCAAGGAAGTGGATATGATGGATAGCAAACTAATTGGAACTCCTATTGAACAGAATCACAAATTAAGCGAGGATTTTGAAGATAAGGCAGCAGACAAAGAAATATATCAAAGGCTTGTTGGAAAACTCATCTATCTTGTGCATACTAGGCCAGACATAGCGTATTTGATCAATGTTATCAGTCAGTTTATGCATGATCCTAGAGAAATTCACCTACAGGCAGTCTACCAAATTTTTTATTACTTAAAGGCATATTCAAAAAGGAAATTCTATTCAAGAAAGAATCTACAATTAATTTGCCAGTTTACACAGATGCGGACTTCGCACAATCTTCAATCGATAGGCGGTCAACGTAAGGCTATTGTACCTTTCTTAAAAGAAACTTAGTATCTTAGAGGAGCAAGAAATAGAATATAGTAGAAAGGTCAAGTGCAGAAGCTAAGTTCAGAGCTATGGCAGCAATAGCATATGAATTACTATGGATCAAAATTATTTTAGAGAACATAAAGATTCAATGGAGCAAACCTAGGAGACTATATTGTGATAACAAATCAGCCATAAGTATAGCTCACAACCCAGTGCAACATGACCGAACAAAACATATAGAGATAAATAGATACTTCATTAAGAGAAGTTAGATAGTGGACTGATTTGTACTCCGTATGTACCTACAGGACTTCAACTGGCAGATGTGATGACAAAAGGGCTGTGTAACAATATGTTTCATGAAAAATATTAGCAAGCTGGGAATGAAAGACCCATATTCACCAACTTGAGGGGGAGTGTAGAAAATCTCGAATGAGCAATCCTAAGAGGATTTTTAGAAAAGTTTAGTAGAGAAAATCAGGATTAATAATCTAAAGAAAATCAGGGTCAATAATCTCTTCAAGTTTAGTGAAGGAAATCAGGGTCAATAATCTTTTCAAGTTTAATGAAGGAAATCAAGATCAATAATTTGGAAAAAATTAAGGACAATAATCTGTCCCTAAAGTTAAGGAATTAGCTATAATTTTTTTTCTTATTTAGTGTAATAGAAAGTTGTATATATAAAAAAAAAATGAATTGTAAATTTTTCATATAGAAATAATAAAATTCTCAAGCATTTTTTTTTTTCTTCAGTAAGTTCAAGATTCAAGACATATGGTTCTAGAGAACTTTGTTGATGAACATTGATGCTTTCAACATTTCTATATGCACACATGTTAATGTCCCATTAAAAAATTTGTCATAATAAAATAATTCATAAATGAAGTTAGCCAAATACTTATCATTAACAATGATTGAATTAGTTAATGATCTAGCTATAATTGTGAATTAGGCTTAGCAAACTACAAAAGGCCAGTATGGATGCATAAAAAGTACTGCCTGGTCTTTCTCAGTTAGAATTAACAACAAATAGCTGTATCATGTTTGACCATGCAGAGACACTTCAAGATAAACAGGGAAACCATTTAATTTGAGTGAAAACTCACCCACATTATGAATTGATCATCCAATAAAAGAAAGAGGGTATTTATTGTTAATAAAGTCCAAGGATAGTTTAAGTACTTTCTTTTTATCATTTCATGATTTTTAGACAAATTTCAGGATGTGTCAACCATGCAATCAAATTTTCTTTTGTCACATGACTTTGGAAGTGACCATGAAAATCATGACTTTTTTAAAATTGATGCCAGAACTCCAATTTGTGTGAGAAGTATCAAGAGAATCCATGGTTTGATGAAATAACTATTGTTGAAGCCATTACAAGAGACAACATTTATCTAGCTCTATTGGTATAGTATAATGGTAGAAATAAGTTTGTTTCTTTGGTCATGTCTCTACTAGAAAATACCTTTATCATGCAGGCATTAGAAAATACCTTTAACATACATGCATGTATGATAAGCATGGATGGATACAAAGTTACAAACATACATATATACATACGTATCTACTTACAAACACATGTATAGATATAGATATTTATCTATCTATATAAGGCAATGTAGGTAACTTGCAACATTTTGATCATCTCCCTCTATGCATAAGTATTCAGCATTTGAAGCCATATCTGCCACGGAAAGCTTGTGATTAGATTTAATTGGATTTGCATTTGTGCCTTTAACCTAATGAGGATGCCAAGTCTTAAATGAGGAAAGTATGTGAGAACTCATGTTGACACATTTAGTCCCACATCGACTATACACTTAGACGATCCTATATACCTATACAAGGTCAAAGAACCCAAATATCACTTTCAAGTTAGCTATTTTGGGTGAGATCATAGGTTGTTGTAAATATTATCAAAGAGAACTAAGCCATAGCCCATGTGAACTAAGGACATTGTGGATGGATTCTTCTGAGGCTGACCACCAGTAAATCGCACCATTTGTGATTGTGATTGAATTTGATTATGCTTGGATTTGCACTCTTAGGCAAGTGAGGATATCAAGGCTTAAATGAGAAAGTATGTGAGAGCGCATCCAGACACATATTTAATCCCATATTATCTATGCAAAATATACACTTAGGTCCTTATATAGGGCTAGAGAATCCACATATCACTATGCAAACCACAATCAATTGTAACATTTAAACCTTAAAGCAAGAGACCAAATAAACATTACATTATTAATGAAAGGCCACAATAGATATGATTTGCTACAGTAAAGGAAAAGAATACCAGCATATAACATTAACAAATCTTGCATGACTCATGACTGGCCTAACAAAAGGCTGACCTAAGGCAACATTCCAGATTGCCATGCTATATATAGAAATTCATCAAATTATAAGCATGATAGAGAATAGAGAGGATAAAAATTCAAGGAAATGAAATTACCTCCCATCGCCACTCATGGCAACCAATACAGGCCCCCTTTGAAGCCAGCGAGCACTATTTATACACGATCATGCTCATCAACATGGCTGTATACAATCAAATTTAAAAAAAAAAAACACCAAATATGTCATTGTATATGACAAATATATATCAAAGTAGAAGAAAAAACTATATAATTGAAATACATAAAAGCATATACAACTTTTCATATCGATCTGATCGGCTCGGCCCATATGTAAGACATGTTATGATAACAACCTCCCAAAAAAAAGAAAAAGAAAAAAAATCAGGGGAGTAATGGAAGTAGAAGCCCACTCATCACACCCTTAGTCTTGTAAAAAATGGCTGGCCTGTCCTGATTGGAGGTGTAACTAAAAAAAAAAAGGATAGCCCACTCATCACACCCTTAGCATGGGCATTTCAGCAATTACCAAGAGCATAACAAAAAGCAAAAAGATCTATTTCAAAGACAGGGTTCTATCCTTTTCCTTTCCTCTACTTCATAGGCAGAGCACCGACACCCTATTACCTATTCATCGGTTCATCATGAGTTTGGCTTTGTGGTTCTGTCCCCAACCCTTGAGGGCCCTTGTACTCTTTCACCTCATGACCTACCCACCATTGGCACAGCCTTGTGATTGCACCCTCCTGATCACGAAGGACCTTACCTACACTGAACAGTTGACCTATCATTGGACCTAGAGCACAAATTTAAATTTAAATTAATGAAAATTAAAATCAATGTCATTCATGTAGGCAGACAGCTGCCGAACTCAAGGGAAGTGAGCTTGGGTTTGCTGTTGATATTGGTAAGCATCCCCTATGTCTTTCCTGTCAATAGCATCTGCATCAGTAGTTTGAAAAGTTACTCCATCCTATTTGAGACCGCAAGTTGTACATGTCTTATGTGCCGTAACATGACATTACTAAAAAAATTTGAATGATCTTTGGATTTATTTCCATAGTCAGTATGATACTCTATGACATAAATGAGTGGAATGATTTATTAAGATACATACATGATTGGCATGAATCACATGATTCATGTTTTGAAGAAACTATGTATTTTTTTATACATGTCTAGCAAGATGTGACATGACATAAAATGGGTTAGAATGATATATAGAGCTATATGCATGACTAGCATGGTGCAGCATGATATCATTGGGTTTGAATGAATTATGGACATAATAATAAACTATTGGACTAGCCATGTACTGAGTTAGCTGCACCTTAGACAACTGACAACCATTGACAACATAAAAATTATAACCTAAAATGTTGTGTTGGCAGACCAAAGCTTTAGAGCCTTATAATGCCATTGATAACAAGCTATACAAACTAGAAATACATGAGTAATTTAGATACCTTTAGTTCCAACCGTCGCATAGTCAAGTAATTAAATACAATTTATGACTAGCAAAGAAAAGATGCTTCAATATAGTGTATGCAACATGAAATTAACCATAATTATCTGCACCTATATGGAATGATATATTTTAGAGACTTGAAACCATAAAAAATGATAGCATGGATGAAGCAATCTTTCAGATTAACAAAATTAAATTTCAACATTTTTGAGCTATCTTACCAATTTCAGGTTAAATATGGAGTCATCAAATTTTACTAGTTTCAAAGCTTGATTCCTAGTTATACGAATCAGCAGATAATAAGTAATAATTCATAAAAACTGTTTGAAGTGATAACCAACAAGCCTGCCTACCAAACATCAGTTTGTTTATTGAGCTTACCATTTGTTTTATCACTCTCCAACTTTCTGAAGTCAGCACAATGCAACTATCCAAGCATTTGCTTAGAAATAGGCAAAGCATTCATAATTAAATGGCCTATACTACTTCAACTGGAACTTGCACCAATGTTCACAATACTTGAGGCAGCAACTAGAGGTTCTATATTAAATTCTTGGAAGGTGCAAGCCTGAGAATCTAGACCTGGATAACAAATGATTGCATGGATCACCCTCTCTCAATAAAATAAAGTAAAATAACATAAATGAGCTATGTCTCAAAGTAATATCCCCCAATATATATTAATACGAATCACAATAAGCTCAACCTTTTTGCCTAAGAACAGCTGATAACCATATTGAACTCCTCATGAAGGGCTCCATTGTTTAAGAATACTGCATCCTCTGTATCAGAAACGAAGTGTGAAAAAAAAAAATTTGTTACATAAATTCTCTGTTTCAACTCATACACTAAATGAATCCACAATTAAAAGCATCTGGCTGATCTAATAGCTTTCTGCTACAAGGCATCACTCAAGATCTGCCTCAGTAATTTACTTTCCTGTAACTCATTAACTGATATCTTTATCACATTCCCTCACCATAACAACATTGCAAGAAACCAGATTGACCACTTACTCCTTAACCTCCAAGCTCATTTCTGTCTCTGTTTTTCCAGCAAATTATTGTCAGTCAGCAGCACTTGTATCTACTGCATCTAAGGCATAAAATATCATAGCACATGACGAAGAGAAGGAGCACGGGGAACAAATGCACCGCATTGTAGCATAAGCAGTTCTATCCATCTCTGATAGAGAAAAAAGGCCAAAGAGAGAGAGACCTAGGGCAAGGATTCCGTGGACGCAAGCACTACTCATGTAGACCACACGCCCGCCCGGTGTTTCTATCTATTCTTGCCGGCTCGTCTGGCCGGTCAGGCTTGTGGTCGAAGGAGAGCGGGACGGCAAGGGCACCGCTCGCCACAGTTGGCGCTGACGATGGCAACCACCGCGGTGGAGAATCCCCGACCGCTCGCACCGGCACAGCGGATGCCGCACACGCACGCCGTCAGCGCCATCTCGTCCATCCGCCAGAGGCACCGCGACACTGCCGCCCTCTACCGCCGCCAGTATCACGAGCATTTGCTCCCTGCTCAGCGCCACGGGCACGTGGGGACCGCCGTGGCCGTTGAAGACGGCGAAGAAGTGCAGCAGGGTCTGCAGCCCGGCCGCACGAAGATGGCGTCCTTCGTGTCCCGCAACCGGCCGGGCCGGAGCTCGACGCGATCGCCGGAGCTGCAGTTGCTTCATCGGGCGAAGCAGTCGAAGGAGAAGAGGACGACGCCGAGGACGGATGAGCCAGCGGGGGAGGTGGCCGCAGAAAGACATCCCCGTTTCGGAGGCGTGCTCCAGCGAACTGCGATCTTCCGCCGTCGATCATCCCCTGGGTGGGTTGGGGTTCGGGATGGGGATGGGAGGCGTAGCAGCCGAGAGCCCTACTCAAATAGGAATTTTCCGACATTGGACAACGCATTCCGTAAACAATTACGAATGAATTCCCACAATATATTACGATAATATTAATACATAAGCTTTGATAGCCGGCGTACAAGTTTCCTCGAATGCCAAGTTTCTTTCCCTATTCTCTCGCTCCTCGCCCATAGATCGGCGATCGAAGGCTGTTCCCTTGCCCCCTCCTCTCCACTCCTCGAATCAAGGTAAAAAAAAAAAAAGCGAGTTCTTGACGGTTTGGAATGAAGAATGGTAAGCGACATGTATTTACAATACACGAGCCTCTCCGGAATTTTTTTTTGTGTGTTTTTGAGATATTTTATCAGTTTTATCCTCTCTGTTTCAAAGATAGATTCCTTTACTCTGTTTTTTAGCCTCTCCGGATTCTTTTTTTTTTTTATGTTTTTGAGATATTTTATCAGTTCTCTCTCTGTTTCAAAGATGGATTCCTTTACTCTGTTTTTTCCTCGGTTATTTTCTTTATTATTCTTCTAAGCAATAGAAGCTCTTTGGATAATTTTTATCTTGTTTTAACTTCATCATCCTCAGACTCTCTGACAAGTTTTCACGTTATAGGAAGAATTTTAAGGTGCTGACGAAGGAGTACCTAGTTCGTTGAAAGAATTGATTGAATTTGGCTTTAAGGTGTAAACAACACTTGGTTGATCCCCAAAGTGTCGAGGAGAAGGCTAGCATAGGATCGCATCTAAGGCTATGTGGAATAGCATAATTGATCGAAAGTTGCTCAGATGATCGTTCGGATCAATGGTCCCGTTATATGGCTCAATGGCAAAGAGTTTAATATGTGACGAGACTGCTTCCTTCATGATTTTATCAACAAAGGATGAATCCTGTTCTACCTGTGTCTCTGACTAAGATGCATGCTTGACAACATCTTATTCCAGTATCTCCTGGATCTTCCGCCCGACAGCTTCATCATGCATGGATGGAGAGTAGATGGGGGACCGATGCTTAGGCGCCAATCCATTGTGAGAAGAAACCGAGGACAAAGAACAAGCCCGGTGGAGCTGTGGAAGACCCCTATCTCCGGCTCTCGATGGTATTGGCTCTTTCTCCCCCATTCCATGGCCAGGTTGTCGTGGGGGACTTGTGGCCTTGAGGTGATCGGGTGGAGGTGTCGTTGGCTGGTCCAACACAGTTACCTCGACGGAAGGTTGCAGACTAGGTGCAGTTGGAAGACGGTCTTCTTGGAGTCCCTGCACCAATTGAGTCAACGCCTAGACCTGTTGGACCAACATGCTGAATTGGTTCTATGTAACTGATGCCGCAAGTGGCGGCAGAGCAGTGAGCTGGGACAGTTGTAAGGATACCGTATTTTGCGAAGGATCAAGCTCTTAAAAGGCGGTCTAATCCAGAGCATCTATGGTCATCCTTTTGCGATTCGCCATCAAAGATGTGTCCTTCTTGTTTAAACCTTTTCTCCTATATTTTAAAGTTTTTAGGGACTTGAAGCCCTTCCTCTAGCACCAATCTGTTGCCATAGATTTTCGTTCTTCAATCTGATATTGAGGTGTTAACGCATGTCAAGATCCGGATAACGTTCTTTCGTTCTCATGAATTTGCAAAATAATCCTTGGGCAGGGATTGAAGTAGATGGTCCCCTCAATCCTTGCACAAGATATGGATGGTTCCCTGCGCAAGATCCCTGCGCAAGACTGTCCAATGCCCAAGTTATTGGAGACCTTGTGCCACAAGTAAGGTGGAGAAGATTGTTTAGACAAATGTTAAAATTAAAAAACATTATTTTTTAAAATTTTGTAAATTAAAATTCTAAATTATTATAAAAAAATTGTTTGTCGAATTCCATTTGTCCATTGAAACCCAATTTATAGAAAATTAAAGCATTGCATACATTTAATTTATATTGATATTTATAAGATGAAGGCTGATAATATATTGACAATTCGATCAACGTACAAACTTTATTTTGCTTAGCTGATATCATTTTTTAAAATTAGTTATTTAACTTTATCTTCTTACACAGTAAAAAAATCAATGAAAAAGAAAAGAACTTAATGTGAGCGTTGCTTCTTGGGAAGAGAGAAAGCACTTAAGGGATTTTTGGTTCGTGGATGTAAGAATCCATCTTCATATCACATCATGAGACATGTGATTCTAAAAATTTAAATAACTAAACATATAGGATACCTACGATTAGTTCATGCAATAATCTAACTATAGATTGTTAAGCATCTGCATTAATATATTTGGTTGACAAATTAGATTGAAATTTAGGTAGAAAGTATGTTAAAATTTTAAAGAATACCCTTTTTTAATTAAAAAAACTAAAGTAAATAATATTTTTATATATAATAATTATATATTATAAAATATAATAATTAATTATATTATTTTCTACATATGATAAAGCTATTATTAATATTATTATATAAAATATATAATTAACACACAATTATAAAATATGTTATAAATATATAATAAATTATATAAGTAAATAATATACATATTATTATAGGTAAATAATTATTATAATGATTTAATACCATTAAATATTACTAAATATTATTATTAATGTTAATAATATTAATAGTATAATAATTAGTATATAATATTAATAATAGCTATATATTTATTGTATTAACAAAAATATTAATATATTTACAATATAAATATATGTTATATTCATAATATATATTACTTATTATGTTATAAACTAAATATAATATAAAATAATAATGTAGTAAATACTAAATATTACAAAATACTATTGTTAAAAATACTGATAATTCTATATGTAGTGTAATAATTAATATATAATATTCTCATAATAATAATAACTTTATATATTTGTTATATTAACAAAAATATTAATATATTTATAATATAAAATGTATTATAGGCATAATATATACTATTTATCATATTGTAAAATAAATACAATAAAAATGATAATATAGTGTTATTACAATAATTTAATAATATTATTAAATTCTATTAATTGTATAATTATTTTAACATTATGTATTACATTATTATATTGTTTTTCATTAAAATATTAGTAATTTATTATTATATATATTTCAATAAAATAAATTTTTATTATTTATATTAATATGGAATAAAATTTAATGAAATTTTAATACAACATAATATATTAAATAGGCTCTATCTCTCTCATGAACGATGTCTATATTGAGGGGCAATTTCAGTAAAAAAAGTTAGATGATTCCTACTTTCTGGCAATCTAAGATTTCCTAATATCCCTTAATGGATTAAATTGCTATAAAATCTGTTAATTTGATTTGAAAATAGTCTTATATCTATCAACTTTTCTAGATTTATCAAACCAAATGTAGAAATGTAATATTGCCACTGAAAGATTGCTAGGAAGCTGGAAAGATTCCATAAACCAAATGCTTTCTTACTGTGATCTTTCCTACTTTCTAGACAAGGTGTTTTTAATTGGAATTGATGTTAGGTTGAACCAAACCAAGTTTTCCTTAGCCTGACCAATAGCAGTATTTGATAGAAAAATATTATTCATGAATAAGTGTATGAGATAGAGTTTATTCTTTAGCTATCCCTAAGGTAGTGTTTGATAGGAAAAATGTTATCCATGGATAAGTGTACGGGATAGAATTTATCCCCTGGCTATCCCTAGGGATATCCCTTGGCTATCCCATTGATCATATCAAATGCAAAAAGATAAATCCATGGGATAACCTTTTTTACTCTTATTTGGAGGGATAACCAGCTATTCCTGCATTCTCTAGGGAATAAATTGAGGGGATATCCCATGGTTAACCATGGTTAACCATGGATTATCCCTTTGGTTAACTTTATTCCCTGCTATCCCTTATAGTTATGGCTTTTGGGAATAAGAGGGGATATCCAGAGGATATCCCCTCTTATCCCCTATTTCAAACACTACCTAAAGATATCCCTTGGCTATTCCATTGATCATGTCAAATGCAAAAAGGTAAATCGATAGGATAACCTTTTTTTACTCTTATTTAGAGAGATAACCAGCTATTCCTACATTTTTTAGGAATAAATTGAGGGAATAACATGGTTAACCATGAATTATCCCTCTGGTTAACTTTATTCCCAGCTATCCTTTATAGTTATGGCTTTTGAGAATAAGAGAGGATGTTCTCTAGATATTCCCTATTTTAAACACTACCTAAGTGGGCTAGGCCATAATTTTGGATAACATTTTGTTGTCACTATTATTCTAGCAACCTAATGCTCTAGCCTCATTTAGTATCCCCATTAGTTGACTCTTGGGAAGCTCAATCCATGCGAAGACATCTTCTCATCTCCTACTTAAGTTACTTCTTTTTGGGTAATGGGCTTCGACCGGGAGCTTCTATTTTCACCGCAAAAATTGCTCTCTACACTTTCGAAATTTTTTTAAAAAAATTATTTTTTCTAAACTACTCTCCACCCCCACCTCCCTCGTTCGCTTCTGCGGAACCCCCCTCTTTCCATTCGCTTCGATAGCCCCCCCTTTCCGTTCGCACCCCCCTCCCTAGCTTCTCCCCTTCCTCTGTCGATGCACACCCCTCTGGTGCTTCCCCTTTCCCGTTCGCTTCGGCACCCCCCTCCCTGGCTTCCTCCCTTCCCCGATCGATCCCCTCCCGAGCATCGGGGTACCGACCTCCCTCGCCGACTTTTCCTTACCCGGGTGCTCGGGGAGGGGAGGGCCGGGGATCGGAGTGACCGAAAAAAGGGGGAAAGCCGGGGCGAGGGGGTCCATTGGAGAGAACGGAGGGGCGGTTGCTAGAGCGAACGAGGGGGGCAAGGGCGCTGGAGTAAACGTGAAAGGGAGGGATGTTGGAGCGAACGGAGGAAAGCCATGAGGGGATCCGTCGGAGCGAACGGGGGAGGCGTAAGAGCAAACAGGGGGGAAAGCCGGGAGGGGGTCTATCGGAGCGAATAGGGGGAGGCGCTGGAGCGAACGGGAAAAGAAGGGAGGGAGACGAGGGTTTTAAGGGTAGTTTAAAAAATTAAAAAATTTAAGGATACAGAGAACAATTTTTACGGTCCAAATAGAAGCTATCAATCAAATACAATAGGGTGTTAGGTTTTTATATAAAATGCATTTTTTTTCCTAGAAAGACCATGGCAATCAAATAGAATCTCTTCGTTGATTGACTACAATTTCATCCACTATGCTGGCTAAGGAACAAAATAAGTTAATAAATAAATAATAATAATAATTTTTATTATTTCATAAAATAATAAATCAATTGTTAAATTTCATTTATAAATATTATTTTTAAAATCTATAATTTTTTGATTATTTTTATTTTTAAATATTTTATTAAAATAGTGATATACATCGTATGAGCATGTATCTAATTAAACATATTAACTTGATATCTCAATTAATAAGGTGCTGCAACATTCGTACCGAAAAAGATGAATGCTGCAATCTTCGTGGTTGTTCTTGTAATTCACTACTTTTGTTGATTATTAAAGTCCAAGGACAGAGGGTAAAGAAAGGAAGGTTTTCAGGTGTATTAGACATGGATGAATTGAGATCAAAGATGGACTGACCTAGTTCATATAAGGCACCATTCTAACCCCACAATCACCAACAAGACTATCAATGAAATCTATATAGTATGTTAAAAATTCAGCCTTCTCGGCAGGAGTATGCATTGGCTTGGCAAGTATGAATATTCAATAAATTCTTCATTCATCGTATAATAGTATTTCTTTTTGCAACATGATAATATTAATTAAAAAAGTCTAAAAATACATATATTTTAGCTTCCTTCAAAGGCTCTCTCCTATTCCATTATAAATAATCCCCAATCTATCTCTCTTCTCTCAGACTCATTATCCTTTTCCTTTACATTTTCTACCTTGTCTTTTCTTTTTGTTGCCGGGCATGTTTGATTCATGAAAATAGGACTCAGGCATAAAAATTGAAATCACTTATTCCGATTTCAGCTATTTGTTTAGATGGAATTAGAATTCATGTTTTAAAAAAAAATAAAAATCTAAATTTTTGCTTAAAATTGTGATTCCCATTCTACTAATCATAATCATTCTCACCTTCTTACCCACCCTCTCTTCTCGCTCAACACCATCTTTTTTTTTTTTCTACCCATGATCTCTTCTATCACAATGTTACTCTTCTTCTCCCTTCATAATAAGACACATGGATAACAAATAACAAAAGTTGAAGCTGAAATAATTTTCTTATCAAGTATATAATATAATTATACATTCAAAAATACAAAACTCTAGTGAAATCCTGTAAAGAAAACCTTTGGGATTTCTCTTTGTTTTTTTTGCACTCAAGGGCTTAAACTTAATTCTATTTTATTTATGTAATCATAATATTGATGTCATTATATTATGGTTTTACTATAATTCATCTTTATTTATTAATTTTTAGATTTTTTGTTTATAAAATGAGTTTTAAATTGAGTATGTGTGTGTGTGTGTGTGTATAACAATCAAATTTTAAAGCTTTTGGCTCAGAAATAAAATTAAAAGTTCATACTAATTCTAATTTTGAGATTTAAGCAAACCAAATAATAAATAAGAATCTAATTGATTTTGATTCCTATATATACCAAACAAACGAAGGAAATAAGCAATTTTGATTCCGATCCTAATGTCGAATTAAACGAATAGGTACTTTATTCTCTCTCTCTCTCTTTTGTTTGTTCTTGTCAACACACACACACATATATATATATATAAAGAGATTAAGAGAGGAGTAGTTTTAATTATATTTGATTATAGCTAAGTTTAGAGCTGGTCACTTTTCCATTTTGAGATTCCATAGTTCATGGATCTCAAAGATAAAAAAATAAAAAAGATAGGATAGCTCTAAAATTCATGTGAATCCAAGGATGAAAAAAGTGATCGAATGCTAAACTTAGATACCTTTGAAATTTAGTTACCTTCTCCACTCTTGGATCCATATAGATTCTGATGGTGCCCCCTACTTTTTTTCATTTTTGAGATCCATGAATTGTATGAATTTAAGGGCACAGAAAAGTGATCGAATATATAAAACCAGACATGGCTACATTCAAATGTAGCTAAGTCTAACTCTCTCTATATAGAAATGAGCTTAGCTACATTCAAATATAGTCAAGTATAAAATCTAGCCATCTTTTTTACTTTTAAATTTATATGAATTCTGGAGCCACTTCATCTTTTTTATCTTTTTAATCTTTGATGGTTATAAACTATATTGATTCAAAGGTGGAGGAAACCATTAGATATAGACTTATTGTATTCAAATTTAGCCAAGCTTTCTCTCTCTTTCTCTCTCTATATATAATTAGGTTTGATTATATTCAAATATAGTTAAGTTTAGGATTCGATTGCCTTCTTTACTCTTAAATATATGCTGATTTTTGAAGCTATTCTTTTTTTTTTTTTTTTTTTGAGATGTGTGAATTGTATTGATTCAAGAATGAAAGTGATGATCTAATCTATATATATATATATAGTTAGTTTTTTTTTTTCACTCTAAAGATGTGGTTGGTTTGCAAGGAAAAAAATCATTGCATTCCACTGGACCCACCTCCCATTCTACCTTCCTTCATTGAGGGTCGTTTTTTAAATCGGTGCCTTTTGGCACTGATTTTAGAAGAAAAGGATGGGAACGAAGCTTATTGCAAAAATAATGTTAAAATGGAAAAAACCATTTTTCACTTTCATCTTCCACTTCTGCTGTGCTATGCCAGCGGAAAGCTGACTAGAAATCGCCACTTGAAGTGGCGATTTTAGTGTAGAAATGTGAAGTGGATTTTTGCACTAAATCATCACTAGTAGCGACATTTCAGTAGAGAAAACGTTACTTTAAGTGGCAATTTTCTTTTAAGAAGTAATCGTTTTTTTTCTTTTGAAGAAACGGGCTTGCAGCAGTTGAGGGCAACAGAGTGGAAGAGAGGGAGTTCGTGCGCCATGATGAGGCTGTGGAAGCCCTGGAGCTGGCAGTGGAGGTTGACCATCCAATGGTGCTGGTCAACCTCACATCTCTCACGCACTCTCTCTTTTTTCTTTCTTTTTCCTATATTTTTTTTTCTCATTCAAATGGCGTGTTAGATTTTATGAAGTTGATGATGCTGGAAGGACCTCTGTATGATTCTTTCTCTTTGTGCATGGAGTGGAGGTGAACGAGACTTGTTGCAAATGCTTTGCAAAGCACTGGGTTATAATAATTTTTCATTTTATTTTGGTGCAGTTGGCTCATTCGTAGGGGCGGTGCGTTGATTGGCTGAAAGTGGGTTTCTCCGATGTGCTGGAATTGGGGCTATTTCTGGAGCAGTAACTCCTCACATCTCTTTCCATTTCTTTCTATTACCCCTTAGATTAGGCAACAATTTTACTCTCCTGAAAGAATGGAGGCAATTATTCCTCTTCTCTTCTTCTTCATTTCCCATCATTCACCTCCTCCCAAACAGACCTAAGGAAAAAACCAGTGAATTAACTTGACTGTAATAAAAAGAGTCCAAGACTAAATACTACATATATGGCTGTCGCAAAGAACAGAGAGCTGCAATTCATATCCCATAACTATCGAGGCCCAGCAGAAGGGGAAAACAAAACTTGTGTAAAAGAATTAAAAGAACCAGATTCATAACAGCTCGCATATAAGTATCTCATGCTCTTGTCATTTACAGGGGAAGGATCTATAAATGTCCCTTTTGCATAGAGGGCAAGAACCATGTCTAGTGAGCCAGTCATCTATGCATGGCAAATGAAATATGTGCTGGCACTTGGGCAAGCTCCTTGCTGTCTCTCCAATTTGGAAATCCTACACAGGGAAATCAGGTCACTTACCCAATAATAATTTGGAAGCTAACTCTCAATCAAGTGATGACTGCTCCAGAAACAGTTGCCAGGCCAATTAACGCACCAGTCACAGCCCCTACTAATGAGCCAACTGCACCAAAATAAAACGAAAAATTATTATAACCCAGAGCTTTGCAAAGCATTTGCAACAAGTCTCGTTCACCTTCACTTGATGCACAAAGAGAAAGAAGAACCATACAGAGCTCCTTCCAGCATCACCAACTTCATAAAATCTAAGACGCCATTTGTTGCCGCAGAAATCCATTCTCCGACTCGGGTGCGCTTTCGGCTCCTGATCCGAACGCCGATCTCGTCGCCTTGGGATGAAACCTGCAAGACAGTCCGTGCGCAGAGGGTGCTATGGGGATTGCCCTTTGCGGAGGACCCTCCGACGCCCAAGTCAGTGAAGATTCACAGCAAGCAGATGTGAAGAGAAGACTCTCACAGAAGAGCTCTCATAGATAGGTGTTCTCTCTCGAGAGCTCCGAGCTCAGATGGAGCTGTTTTCAGTGTGATGATGAGTGAAAATGAGTGAGTGTTCAAGCGTGCGTACCTGAGAGGTTGGAGGGCAGTGGTATTTATAGGGGATCACCTGATTCCTTGGGCGCATCATGAGGGGAGGTCTGAAAGTCGTTATGATCCGAAACGGATTCGAATCAAGTTTGTTATGAGGTTAGTAGGATCCGTATCTTGTCAGTTAGAGGATCGACGGCTGGAAGAGCTGGTTGATGCCTTGAGATTCAGTGATTGCGTAGGTTTTAAGCCACTCCCGTAGGTCCTAGGCCACTCCTGGGTATGATTCCTCGTTTGGAATCTTATTCAGTCATAGTGAATTCGCACTCTCCCGCGCCGGATTCCGCAGAGGTATTCGAGTGCCTCGGTCCGAGGCGAGGGGCAATTTGGTTTTCTGAGGTATAGAATAGCTTGGTCTGTAGAGGTGTGGGGACGGCTCGGGCTGCCGAGGTATAAGAATGGCTTGGGCTACCGAGGTATGGATGGCTCGAGTTGCCAAGGTATGAGAATGGCTCGGGCTACCGAGGTATGGATGGCTTGGGTTACCGAGGTATGAGAATGGCTCGGGCTCGAGCTATCGAGGTATGGCTCGGGCTTGGGTTGCCGAGGTATGGAGGTTGCCGATGAGAATGGTTGGGGTTGTCGGGATGACCTGACGCCGCTGAGGGCGATTGGGCTTCGCTGCTTAGTGGGTTTGACAGCTGGCCGACGGAACGTTGGAATTGGACTAGACCCAATTATCGATGTGTGCGGTCATTAATACGATGACGATTTTACCCCTCATCACATGCCCCACACTTCCTAGTCCGAAGTGTAAGTTTGGATATAGGGAGTAGAGTTCTGAAACAATCTTGTTTGGGGGATTCGAAAAGGTGGGCAATGATAATCTCGTAAATGATGGGCGCTGTTTGGTCATCATTTTTCACCGTAGCTCGAGGAAGGAACGTCTCATTTCCAGCAGGCCGCGATAGCGGGAATTCTACGTGGCGGGGCTCTTTTATTTCTGGTGCCCATATCAGAAGTTTTAGCATCTTTGGCTTTCCTTCTGAAGCATTTATTTAAAGAGGGCTAGGGCGATGCCTTCTGCAACGCCTCTTCGTCCCTGCCATAAAGATTTTCTATTCTTCCCTAAGCCCTTGCTTGCTTGTTCGTATTCCGCCTCTTATTCAGCCAATATGAAGGGTCCTGGCGATGTTGCCTCAGAGGTAACCTTTGACGATCTGGATAGAATCCGTCACCATTATAGGGTTCCTCGGGATGTAGCCTTATAGGTGCCGAGGGCTGAGCACCGGGTTTCGACCGAGTTAAGCCATGGAGTCTTCTTTTATGAGGAGAGCTTAAGGGCAGGTCTCCGGTTCCCTCTTCACCCGCTGGTATAGGAGGTGATGAGGTTCTATAATATATGTCCAACAATGGCAGCCCTAAATAGCTGACGCAATCTTATTGGGTTCATCTCGATGTGCAGTCGCGTTGGGGTGACTGCGACCCTTCCTACATTCCGAGTCTGCTACAACTTGGTTTCCGGGAGGAGCTTTGAGTGGCCCTACATTGGTCCCCGGAAGTCGTTCAAGATGATTTCTGATAACTCGTCTTCGATAAAGGAGTGAAAGTCTCGATTTTTTATTGCCGAAGGAAACATCAGTTCAAATTTTCCGAGGGGATGGGCGAGTTATGTGAAGGATTCGGAGGCGCGCCCGAAGTTGAGCGAGCAGGAGAAGAGAGATCTGGTAACCCTTTGCAGTGGTCAGGAGGTATGAGCCAGCACTTTGTTATCAAGGATGCCCTTTTCGCCACCGGGCTAGTTCTATCGACCCGCAAGGTGAGTCTTTGCTCTGATGGTCAGTGTGTTTATGTAATTCCATTACTATTTAACTGAGCATCCGCTGTGTTTTCAGCCGAGACGTCCGCATTCATGGGCCAAATGAGGAAGGAGTTGGGCAAGCACCATAGGGGCTCTGGCTTCAGAGATAAGCACAGGTCCGAGAAGAGGTCTCGTCCTTCCGAGTCTCACCCAAAGGAGCCGAGGAGAGACGGCGTTGGCCGCCACTCTTCCACCCCTAAGAGGGGGGAAGCATAAGCATCGGTCGTGGCTGGTAAGCCCCCCTGCTGGAGGGGGACACAGTAGTGGGGATGGAGAGTACCATTGGGGAAAACTTGGAGAGAGCCATATAAGTTTTTCCCTCTCAAGTAGTGATTGTGTCAGATGACGCTGAGGAGAAGTCGCCGGTCCGTTCGGTGATCCTCCTGCCAGAGGTTAATCATCTTCAATTACCAGCGGGGGGGAGCCCACTACGCGTGGAAGAGGCCCCTGCTCAGGTGGAGGGGTCAGGTGGAGCAGTGGCAGCCGCCGAAGCTCGAGTGGAGCCGCCTGTTGAAAGGTTGGTGGAGGTCAAGGTGCCTCCTGCTGAGGATCTCTCTCTTATGGTACCAGGGGATGTCATGAAAGAGATTGAAGTTCAGGTGGAGTTTGTCGGAGATGAAGCAGCAGTTGGAGAGGAAGAGGAAGAAGAAGAAGAATCACTGAATGAAGGGGACACTCGGGCCGGGGTTCGCTCAACCGGGGCCGAAGCATCCGAGGCCCTGCAGGCTAAAGTTTTGATGGAGAAAGCCGAGCAGATGGCAGTTCCTCCGGCCGAAGTCCCTCAGGTCGGCTCTTCGGCCATAAGTTCTCTTGTCCACAGCCCAGAGGTGGATGACATGCTCACCGCCTTGATGCGGTTTGTACTGCGTGCGGGGGGGAGTTCCTCGACGGACGAGCTTACAATTGGGGATATTATTGATGCAGGTTTTGGTCAGTCTGGGGCGTCGAAGGATGTTTACCTTCTCTTCGAAATTAGTAATGCGACTCTTATGAAGATCGCTACAAACTACGCCTCCTAAGTAAGTCATTGTAACGAGGTCATAATTCTTAGTCGGTCAGTTCGGCCGTAGTTTTTCACTTGTGCTTTTTCTGCAAAATGCCTTGATCATGAGGGCGCTGAATTGGCACTTAAATTTGCCCACGGGGGCTTACGCCCAGGCCAGGAAGGAGGCGGCCAACCTTCGGACAAGGGTGGATTCAACCAGCCGGCTTTCCAGGGCCTTGGGGTACGTTCAGGTGGACCTTGACAGGATGGGCGAGTGCTACCGAATCACCGCCGAGAGGGCCTCTCGGCTTGAGTTTCAAGTCAAAGAGCTCCAGGATTTTCATGAACAGTCGGACAAGGCTTGCCTGGAGTTATCCCAAATTAAGGCTAAGCACGCCGACGAGGTCAATGCCTTGCAGCGGCACTTTGAGAAGAGGTGGGGCCAGCTGAAAAATAGCCATACCGAGGAGAAGAATAATTGGAGCAAGAGGCTCAAGGAGAGGAACGTAGGTGCCGGTGGCAGCAAGATTAGCTTGCTAGCCTAAATAAGAAACTCGCCGATAGGGAAGATCGGCTGAAATGACAGCATGATCAGATTGCCAAGCTCACCATTGATCTCAACCAATCTCAGTGGGATATCGAGGACAAACAATCCAGAATTGATGACCTTAAGGAGGGTCTCCAACAGAATAAAGCGGCCAGATTAAAGGCCCTGGAAAAGGTCCATGAGCTGAGCGATAAAATGGCTCGATGGGAGGAAGAGGTATAGTATCTTTTCATCTACTTGTTTCTAGCACTTTTCTTTTGTTATGGCCTCAAGCGACCTGATGCTTGCAGATAGGCAAAATCGAGCTCGAGGCGCAGGAGCAGCTTAAGGCCCTAAGGGCAGATTTGGCCTCGAGTCGCCAAATGAATCTTGATCTTGGGGGTAGGCTAGCCGAAGCTAATGACCGAATTACCTCGGCTATAGAGGAGTACAAAAGTTCTATTCAATTCTTTGAGGAGCATAAAGAGGCTTGTGCCGATGCATTCTAGTTCGGTGAGGAGGAAACTCGAGCGAAAATCTTTCGGGTGTATCCTGAGTTAGATTTATCTTTTCTGGATGCCGAACTTTTTGACACTCAATACCCCGGGGACCGAAGAAGCGGAATATGAGGACATTTCTGATGTCGATCTTGATGCTATACTGGGTCCTAAAGAGGCCATGGCTCCTGAAGAATGCCTTCAGCCTGCTGCCGAGGAACCCGAGGTCTCTCTTCCGACAGCATTCGAAGTGGGTGAAGCGAGTCAAGTCGTACTGGATGTTACCGAGGAGGTTCCCGGTATTAGTGTATACCCTAGATCCAATTAGATTGAATGTTGTATACATTCTATGAATACAAATCAAATAAAATAGTTTCTTTATCTATCCAGATGTCTTTTATTTGATATATTTGTCTGTGAGATAAAGTCCAAAAGAATGTGAACCATGCATATGAAATTTGTAATAGAGATTACAAATTGTGAGATTCAAATTGCACGTTATGGTTTGATTCTTTAAACGTCCCTAGTCGATGTGTAGATGGGACTGGATACCATCGAACACCATAAGACTAGCACACATTGCATATCCTCACCCTTGGAGTGAGCAACTGATTTCACAAGCTGAAGTATGAAGATACTTGAATAGGTGTGTGGATGCTCGTTATTGTAACGATGCATTGGATGATCGGTACAGAGATCCCATATGGATATTCTATATAGTGTCGATGGTTGATCTCTAATGACGGTGGTATGAGTGATCCTTTGACTTGAGATCTTCATTGCATCTCATGTGTGGAATGTCATGCTTTAACGGCATCCAAACATTGCTCTAGCCATGGTGACAAATATGGTGTCGATTGGGTATGACATGAAGGACATGAAGATGGTGTTTGATCAAGACAAGATTCGTCTCCCTTGATAGAAAGGGTTATATCCCACGGTCACTTGATGGATTAAATTGATTGTTAAATCCTTGCAAGGTTGAGTTGGAATTCAAAATGGTTTCGAAGTTCTAATTCATATGAGTCAATTTTTCCTGAGATCAAGTAAACAAAGATCAATTACAGGATTGACACATTTCATACAACTGATTGATCTGGGATATGTGACGAAAGGATTTGATCATACGGTAACCGTTCATGGACAAGTGTTGATGGTCACGTCAACAAAACCTTTAGCAGTTGGGTGGTCATGATGCTTTGCTAGAGGCCTCTCATGATCTATAATCATGTTGTTGACTTGGATAAAGAGTTGTCCAATCATTCCTAGGGTCTATGATTAGGACATGATTATTGCCAACATGTTAAAGGGCCTAATGGGTCACACGCATTAAGAAAAATTTTGGATGAATTAAAATAAGAATTAAATTAGATTTAATTTAGATAAGATAATCAATTAAATAATTAGGTAAGATCCAATTTAAAGAAGATATAATAATAATGGATATGATCCATTATAGTAGAAGGAATGTTAAGGAGAAATTATTTGTGCATATGATGAACAAATAATTGGATACCCAAATATGACTTGATCCATGTGATGGATGGCTCTGATTATTCAGGTATGAATGGACAATCTCAGCCATGTGAAGATGGAATTATGCCCATGGGATGAGACATGATGAATCTCTATGGTTCGATGATGAACACGTACAAATTGCGGCATGTAGTTATGAGATAACCAACTCCTAATTTCAAAGGCTGAGATTGTGACACTTGGATTAACGTTACCATGAGAATGGGAGTTTCTTCCGTTTCCTTGGATTAATGTTACCATGATGCTACCATGAATATGGGAGTTTCTTCTGTTTCTTTGGATTAATGTTACCATGAAAAGAGGTCTCTTCTTCTCCCTTGGAACATTTCCTTTTCCCTATAAATATGGTTCCTTCCTACTAGGAAGGTAGAGCATGAAAAGAAAAAGATAAGATCTTTCTTCAAAAATATCTTCTGTATTTCTGTAAGGGGATTCAAGAGGCGCTAGCACTCCTCTCTCTCCCGTAGTGTCATCTTCATACCTTTGAGGTCTTCATCCCCTCTTCACCGCATTGATCACCGTTAGAGGTCGGACACGTGGACGGCTAGTGACAAAGGATTAACCGGCTTCATCCTCATCTACATCGATAAAGGACTCATGTATGAATAAAATTAGATTTTATTTGAGATTTAATGAATCTATTCCTAAGGATCCTGGGCATCTAGAAATTTTATATTATATCTTCCATAATGTTTTCATGAATTTGATTCATATCTAGTATACATAATTTCCAACAGTAGTATCAGAGCCCCCCTAGGCTACAGATTCATTAATCTGATATGATACTTGAGTCAATATGATTGATAATATGATTTTTTATTATGCTTAAAATCATGAAGAGTTTTCATATGTTGATAATAAATCTAAAATATAATAAAATGTTTATTATTTGATAATAAACAATATTATTTAGATTTATCCATGTTCATTATCATGTTAAAATAGAGTACTTTGATATATGATATCAAAGGTAAAGATTTATTATATGATAATAAACAATAATTAATTTAGATTTAATCATATATGTATCATGTTAAAATAGTAATTATTATTTATGCATGATAGATACTATATGCTGAAATCCTAGAAATCATGTTTAGAATTTAATTTTAACATGATTATTGATATGATTAAGATTTGATATTCTTATGATAATGAACATTGAAAACTTAGTTTGGATATTTGGAGCAAGATAAGATTGTGATTAAATGTAATCATATAGAATTTAAAATTTTATATTTTGAATCTAAAATCTTATCATGAGAAGAATATGATTAGGGTTTGTTAGAGGCATTAGGATTTACATGGGATGTGAAACCGACATGTCATAACATGTAATTAAATGATAAGAAAATTTAAAATTTGAATTAAGAACTCTTATCATAACATCCTAGCTAGATCACTATCTATAGTTATCATAAAATATAATAGATGATAAAGATTTAGGAAACTTAGACTTAACCATATCATTGTTTGATCCTATGATCCCATAATTGATCTAATCAATTGGGCTTAACTACATTGGTGTCTAGAAAGGTTTGATCATGGTTTTTAATTGCTCCATTCACTGCCTGGAAAACCCATTCAATGGGATCGAAGGGTATGCTAAATAGGACCCCATTGATCAGCTGATCTGGCCATTGTTAAGGAAAGCTCTTAATTGATTAAATCAATTAAGGTTGATCAGGATGGTAGCAATTGATTTGGTCACATAATTAGGGTTCCTAAATTAGATAGTGATCAGGATCCTAATTTGATTAGGAGTCCCAATCATAAGATTGGATCTTATGAAATTAAGGTTAATTGAGATTAATCTAAAATCTATATAGGATATGTAACCTAGCATAGTACAAATGTTGTAGATGTAGATGGGACCTATATGCGCTAAATCCCTCCATGAATATTAAGTCATAAGCCTTCCATTGTTCACATGATACAAAATCATTAGGTCATGAGATTTGTCGTGCCAAAGCCGAGGTCGAGTGTACTTATGAGGAGTTGATTGTGGAACAATGGGTTGACTTAACTAGATTAGCTGGCATAATTGGCCAAAGTCAGGGTCAGTCTAATCTAGAGGCAAACTTTAGGGTGATCACATATGGATGTAATTGACAAGGCAATGTCCCCTAAATGATCTAGGAGTCACATTAGATGTGATTGATGATAATCTACCAAATTTGGCTTACCGAGATTTGTTGTGCCAAAGCCAAGGTCAAGGTAATTCAAATGAGGATCCTAGCCCACTAAGGAAATTGAATGCCAATTTCTTGAGATTAATAGAGAGGGCTATTAACCTTGATAAAATAGTGGGAGAAACCAACTTAATTAAAAATCTAGAATTACCATATTAAGTTGGTGATTAGTATTCATAGTAATTGACTCGTTCTAATTTTATGTAGGTTATCAGAGAAACCATGAGTGTAAACATCAACTTAGGAATATTTTAGAATCCAACAAATTGACTGACTCAACTTCCCTGATTGGCTAAGGAATGTAAGGATCGTTCTTTGATCTAAGAAAATTCTTTTTGTCCTAGATGAGGTTGCACCGGAGGTCCCACCAGCGGATGCTCGACTGAGGTTCATGTGGCATACAACCGGTATAAAGATGCTGAAGACATGGCCACATGTTTGATGTTGGCCTCGATGTCACCTGATCTTCAGAAACAGCATGAGCATATGAATGCTCAGGAGATTTTGATGCACTTTCAAGAGTTGTTTGGTGCACAGTCTCGATATGAGAGGTTTCAAACTTCTAAAGAGCTATTTTAGTGCAAAATGACTGAGGATTCATCAGTGGGTGCCCACGTACTGAAAATGATCAATCTGATGAGAAGTTGGCACGATTGGGTTTTGTGATGGATCATGAACTAAGTATTGACTTGGTTCTACAGTCATTACCTCCCAGCTATTCGCAGTTTGTTCTTAATTTCAACATGAACAAGCTAGAGACATCTCTACCTGAGCTCGCGAATATGCTGACGAATGTCGAGCCCAACATTAAGAAAGAAAAGGGGCAGGTTATGGTCGTAGAGTCTTCTGGTGCTCGTAAGAAGCGGCCAAAGAAGAATAAGGTCCAAAAGGCCAAGGCGACTAAACCAAATAAGGGCATTAAGAAAAACAAAATAGCCAAGGGAAGTGTCACTTCTGTGGCAAGGAAGGGCACTGGAAGCGAAACTGCAAGGCTTATCTGGCTAGCCTGAAAGAAAAGAAACATACAGATGCTTCTACATCAGGTATATTTATGATTGAGATATTTTCTTCTGTTACTTCTTATTCCACTTGGGTATTGGATACCGGTTGTGGATCTCATATTTGTATTAATATGCAGATGATAAGAAGCAGTAGAAAGCTAAAAAAGATGAAGTGATCCTGCACATGGGAAATGGAGCAAAGGTTGCTGCTTTAGCTATAGGATCTTGTTCTTTGTCTTTGCCCACTGGGCTTGTAATGGAGCTTAATAATTGTTACTATGTTCCAAACATAACAAAGAACATTATTTCCGTTTCATGTCTTGTAAATGATGGATATACATTTGAAATTGGAAATAAAGGAATTTTAATTTTTAAAAATGAAATGTTCTTTGGTTCTGCTGAAATGTTCAATCGGGATTTATGTTTTGAATTTACAATGCCCTATTCTCAATGTAGAAACTAAGAAATTAAAATCAAATAATTCTAAGAACTCATTCCTATGGCACTGTCGTTTAGGCCATGTAAATGAAACATGTTTAACCAAGTTACATAAGATGGCTACTTGGGCTCATTCGATTGGGAATCGTTTGAGGAATGTGAGTCATGCTTACGTGGCAAAATGACAAGTCATCCTTTACTAAAAAGGGTGAGCGAGCAACTGAATGTTTAGGACTAGTACATTCGGATGTATGTGGTCCTATTAATATTCAGGCAATAGGAGGTTTTTCTTACTTCATCATATTTATAGATGACCATAGCAGGTATGGTTATGTATATCTGATGAAGCACAAATCTGAAGCCTTTGAAAAGTTCAAAGAATTCAGATCCAAGGTAGAAAAACAAAGTGGCAAAAGTATTAAGATACTTCGATCAGATCGAGGTGGGGAATACTTAAGCCATGAGTTCTTAGAATATTTGAAGGAGAATGGGATTCTATCTTAGTGGACTCCTCCTGGTACGCCACAACATAATGGTGTATCAGAAAGGAGAAATCACATTATTAGATATGGTGCGATCAATGATGAGCCTTGCAAATCTTCCAAAAATGTTTTGGGTTATGCCCTACATACAGCCGAATACACTCTAAACCGAGTTCTGTCTAAGTCGGTCAGTTCCACTCCCTATGAGATATGGTGTGGAAAGAAACCAACCCTTAGTCATCTAAGGATTTGGGTTGCTACGCTTATGTAAAGCGTAATGAGTCAGACAAGCTGGGAGCTAGATCCGACAAGTGTAATTTTGTGGGATATCCTAAAGAAACAAAAGGATATTACTTCTACCATCCACTCGAGCAAAAGGTTTTTGTCTCAAGGCATGCCATATTCCTAGAGAATGAGATTTTTCTAAGAAACGGTAGTGGAAGAAATATTGAGATTAGTGAAACTCAAGAACCACAAATTGACACAGACCGATTAGATGACATGGAGCAAATGTCAAATGCAGTGGGAGTTGAGCAGGAGACTCAACTCACATTTAGGCAACATTTACATGAGCCTCTATCAGAAATGATGGAGCAACAGGTAGCTCCAAGTACACATCAACTACGTAGGTCTAGTAGAATACATCATATTACTGAGAGATATGGATTTCTTATAGAAGATGATGAGCCTACTAACTACGAGGAAGCAATTTGTGACATTAACTCCAAGAGATGGCTTGAAGCCATGAAGTTTGAAATGGACTCCATGTATGACAACCAAGTATGGACTTTGGTTGATCCACCTGAAGAGATAAAACCCATTGGGTGCAAATGGGTCTTCAAAAGAAGACAGACATGGATGGTAATGTGATTACCTATAAGGCGAGGCTAGTTACAAAAGTTACAAGCAAGTCAAGGTATTGACTTTGATGAAACCTTTTCTTCTGTAGCCATGCTTAAGTCCATAAGGATTTTGCTTACGATTGCAGCCTATTACAATTATGAGATATGACAAATGGATGTCAAGACTGCCTTCCTAAATGGTGATTTAGTGGAGGATGTGTATATGACACAACCTAAGGGTTTTGAGTCCATTAATTCTTAAAAGGTATGCAAGCTGCAAAGGTCCATTTATGGACTTAAGCAAGCCTCTAGAAGTTGGAACATCCATTTTGATGAAACAATCAAAAAGTTTGATTTTATCAAAAATAAGGATGATCCATATGTGTACAAGAAGGTTAGTGGGAGTGTTATTATTTCCCTGATATTATATGTAGATGACATATTATTGATAGGAAACAATGTATCCTTGCTGCAAGAAGTGAAGGAATGGTTGTCCAGCAAGTTTTCCATGAAAGATTTGGAAGAAGCAGCCTACATACTGGGTATTAAGATCTATAGAGATAGATTTAGGAGGTTGCTTGGATTGTCCCAATCAACGTACATAGATAAAGTGCTAAAACGGTTTAGCATGGAGGAATCCAAGAAGGGATTCTTGCCGGTATCGCATGGGATACATCTCTCCAAGGACATGAGTCCTAAGACCCAAATGGAGAGAGAGCACATGAATAGGATTCCATATGCCTCAGCAATAGGATCCATCATGTATGCGATGCTATGTACGAGACCTGATATTTCTTATGCATTGAGTATCACTAGTAGATACCAGGCAAACCCTGGTGAGAAACATTGGATGGCCGTCAAGAATATCCTTAAGTACTTACGAGGGACTAAGGATATGTTCTTGGTTTATGGAGGACCCGAACTCATAGTTCAGGGTTATACAGATTCTAGTTTTCAGTCTGATAAACATGATTATAAATCTCAATCAGGCTATGTCTTTACACTCAATAGTGGTGCAGTCAGCTGGAAGAGTTCCAAGCAGGAAATGACTGTCGACTCTACAACCGAGTCTGAGTACATTACAGCATTAGATGCAGCCAATGAAGCAGTTTGGATCAAAAAGTCTATCACTGAACTTGGTGTGGTTCCAAGCATTGCTGATCCAGTATACTTGTATTGAGACAATAATGGAGCTATTGCGCAAGCTAAGGAGCCAAGGTCTCATCAAAGGTCCAAATATGTACTCAGGAGATACCATGTAATTAGAGAGATTATTGGTAGAAATGATGTAAAAATAGAACGAGTCCCCACTGAGGATAATGTAGCTGATCCGCTCACTAAAGCCCTGCCGCAGCAAAAGCATGATAATCATGTTAAGTCACTCGGTATTAAATACATGGGTGAATGGCTCTAGTGCAAGTGGGAGATTGTTAGTGTATGCCCTATATCCAATTGGATTGAATGCTATATACATTTTATGAATATAAATCAAATAAAATGGTTTCTTTATCTATCCATATATCTTTTATTTGATATATTTGTCTGTGAGATAAAGTCCAAAAGAATGTGAACTGTGTATAAAATTTATAATAGAGATTACAAATTGCACGTTATGATTCGATTCTTTAAACTTCCCTAGTCGATGTGTAGATGGGATTGGACACCATCGAACACCGTGAGACTAGCACACATTGCATATCCTCACCCTTGGAGTGAGCAGCTGATTTCACATGCTGAAGTATGAAGATACTTGGATAGGTGTGTGGATTCTCTTTATTGTAACGATGCATTGGATAACCCGTACAGAGATCCCATACGGATATTCTATATAGTGTCGATGGTTGATCTCTAATGACGATGGTGTGAGTGATCCTTTGACTTGAAATCTTCATTGCATCTCATGTGTGGAATGTCATGCTTTGACGGCATCCAAACGTCGCTCTAACCACGGATGGCAAATATGATGTCGATTGGGTATGACATGAAGGACATGAAGATGGTGTTTGATCAAGACAGGATTCGTCTCCCTTAATAGAAAGGGTTATATCCCATGGCCACTTGATGGATTAAATTGATTGTTAAATTCTTGCAATATTGAGTTGGAATTCGAAATAGTTTCAAAGTTCTAATTCATAAGAGTCAATTTTTTCTAAGATCAAGTAAACAAAGATCAATTACAGGGTTGACACATTCCATACCACTGATTAATCTGGGATATGTGACGAAAGGATTTGATCATAGTAACCGTTCATGGATAGGTGTTGATGGTCATGTCAACAAAACCTTTAGCAGTTTGGTGGTCATTATGCTTTGCTAGAGGCCTCTCATGATCTATAATCATGTTGTTGACTTGGACAAAGAGTTGTCCAATCATTCATAGGGTCTATGATTAGGACATGATTATTGCCAACATGTTAAAGGGCCTAATGGGTCATACGCATTAAGAAGAATTCTGGATGAATTAAAATGAGAATTAAATTAGATTTAATTCAGATAAGATGATTAATTAAATAATTGGATGAGACCCAATTTAAAGAAGATATAATAATAATGGATATGATCCATTATAGTAGAAGGAATGTTAAGGAGAAATTATTTGTGCATATGATGAACAAATAATTGGATACCCAAATATGACTTGATCCATGTGATGGATGGCTCTGATTATTCGGGTATGGATGGACAATCTCAACCATGTAAAGATGGAATTATGCCGATGAGATGATGCATGATGAATCTCTACGGTTCGATGATGAACACGTACAAATTGGGGCATGTATTTATGAAATAACCAACTCCTAATTTCAAAGGCTGAGATTGTGACACTTTGATTAACGTTACCATGAGAATGGGAGTTTCTTCCATTTCCTTGGATTAATGTTACCATGATGTTACCATGAAAATGGGAGTTTCTTCTATTTCTTTGGATTAACGTTACCATGACGTTACCATAAAAAGAGGTCTCTTCTTCTCCCTTTGAACGTTTCCTTTTCACCCTATAAATATGGTTCCTTTCTACTAGGAAGGTAGAGCATGAAAAGAAAAAGATTAGATTTTTCTTCAAAAATATCTTTTGTATTTCTGTAAGGGGATTCAAGAGGCGCTAGCACCCCTCTCTTTCCCGTAGTGTCATCTTCATACCTTGGAGGTCTTCATCCCCTCTTCTCCGTGTGGATCACCGTTAGAGGCCGGACACATGGACGGCTAGTGACAAAGGATTAACCGGCTTCATCCTCATCTACATCGATAAAGGATTCAGGTATGAATAAAATTAGATTTTATTTGAGATTTAATGAATCTGTTCTTAAGGATCCTAGGCATCTGAAAATTTTATATTATATCTTCCGTAATGTTTTTATGAATTTGATTCATATCTAGTATACATAATTCCCAACACCCGGGACCGACCCAAACCCTGATTCTTAAGGGTTGCCCATGTATTTTTTTTTTTTTCAACTTGTAATCTGATCAGAATTCAATGAATGAATCTTTTAATTTCTTTCTGCTTCGCCTTATCACTTTGGTCATTGTATTTTCAAACAACCTTTTTGCTGGGAGTTCCTTCGATGATAGATGAAACGCACTTTAAGGTCGGATAGCCCTTGGGGGTTCCGAATCAAAGATTCTGCTCAATCGAAGCCGGATTAACTGGTTTTGCTGATGCACAAAATTGTTTGGTTTTGCCGCGGAACGTAACTCCGACTTTGCCTCGGTTTGGGCCGAGGTTAGGTGCGCGCAAGCTTACTCGGTTCACCGAGGCACGAAATGGTTCGGCGTGAAATGACCGAAAATGGCTCAAATACCTCGGCTAGGGCCGAGGCTAGGTAGTTCGGTTCGTCCGAAGCAAAAAGTTGATGCATCTTTCGCCGAGGCATATAAAATAGCTTTGCCGAAGGATGTTTCATTTCTGCCTAAGGCATTTATCCCGTTGGCCTTTTCCAATGCGGATCTCTTTAACGTATGCGATAAGCACTCGATCGCCATTGGACGGCATCGTTTTCGAAAGGGGATTTCCAGGCCTGCGCATATCTCAAGGACCTGCGGTCGGT
This sequence comes from Calamus simplicifolius, assembly GCA_900491605.1. Taxonomy (NCBI): domain Eukaryota; kingdom Viridiplantae; phylum Streptophyta; class Magnoliopsida; order Arecales; family Arecaceae; genus Calamus; species Calamus simplicifolius. The sequence goes on along the minus strand of UESW01004215.1, from coordinate 222,476 downwards.
TTCCTGCATTTAAGACTCTTGATTCGAAATCAGAAGAAAATCTTTGTCTTCCGTCATGGCCTGGGAGGCGCGTTTGGCGCGCTTTGGAAAGCGCCCTTTTCTTTTGATCTACCACGTGGCAGCGCGGTCCTGGCATTTCAAATTCCGGGGCTCCCTTCTTTAATGGTTGCTCCCAGTTCGCTTGTCTATAAAAAGGGCAGGGAGCGGACTGTGTTAGGCCATCTCCCAAGGCCTTCTCTTCTCTGTGAGTTAGTAAGGGCTTTCATGGCACCTGTTTCATTGAGAACGAAGAGATCGAGCTTCCCTTTTGAAAGCTTATTTGTCCCAGATAGCTGGGGTGATGGAGAAGCTGCTAAAGAGCAAATAGTCCTCAAGGGAGGAATTTCGGAGGTCATATGGAGAGCGCACGAAATGCCCACATAGGTCATATGGGGAGCGCATGTATGCGCTTCCTGTGTGTCCTTTGTCACTTGCCATGGGGACCATAGGAAATGCAAAGCATACGTACTCCCCATGGAAGACATAGAGCTCACCTCCTTCCTTAATTTGGATCCCTCAGTTCATCCGCCTGAGGAATCTTTTTCCATGTGAGGAAGGAGGAGAGTGGTGTTGGTCTGCTGGTTCCCTGCCTATGTGCTTGGGCAGTGACTAGCAGCCTAGCATCCCACTCGGGGAGGAGGCATCATTGGCATAAGCATTCACATGTCTTTGACCTGGTTAGGATCCGTCAACATGTTCGTCCGAGGGATCCATGGATGGCTTACTTTGTTCTTTGGCATTAACCAGTGGCCCAATGGAGCCGATTGGTTTCTGCGATTTTTTGGGTTGGATGCAAAAACATCGTTATCGACCAAAGTTGCTCAGTCGAGCTTTTATTCATCTTTATTTCCTGTGCTATAATGCACTTGTAATGCCTCTCAGGATGTTGTAATTTTTTATCAATAAAGAAAGCTTTTTAATCTTCTTCCTTCAAGTATTTATTTCTTTTTCCAGTTTGGTTGTGCTGGGAGTTTCTTACTCACATCATGCTTTCTAGATTGTAGCATAGTTTACTAATTTAGCAGCACTTTTGCTACGATATTTAGTCTTCTGAGGAGGAAGCATTCACCTCTGTTTAGGTCAGAGGAGGCCTAGGCAGCCCTATGAACTTTTGATGCATACATGATCCTACTCGAGGGGACGAAAGAACTTGTATAATTTTGTCGGTAAGTGAAGGAAGGTTACTTACCTTTGTCGAAGCATGATAGGATGCCTTAGTCGCATCAGAGTATTTGAGAAATTGCCCGATCAGGCTGAAGCTTTAGAACTATATCGTTCGGTTTGGCCGAGGCTTCAAAATTATTCAGAAATATATTACTCGGTTTGGCCGAGGCTTCAGAAATTATTCGGAAATATATCACTCGGTTTGGCCGAGGCTTCGAAAATTATTCAGAAATATATTACTCGGTTTGGCCGAGGCTTCAGAAATTACTCAGAAATATATCACTCGGTTTGGCCGAGGCTTCGGAAATTATTCAAAAATATATTACTCAATTTGGCTGAGGCTTCAGAAATTACTCAGAAATATATCACTTAGTTTGGCCAAAGCTTTAAGATTATATTTTACTTGGTGCGGCCAAGATACGAAGACCGTCATTCGGCTTGGCCGAGGCTTCAAGATTATATTTTACTTGGCACGGCCAAGGTATGGAGACCATCATTCGGCTTGGTCGAGGCTTCAAGATTATATTTTACTTGGCGGCTAAGGTACGAAGCTCTCTCGGCTTGGCCGAGGTTTGTCAAATATATTTTACTTGGCATGGCCAAGGTACGAAGATCGCTTGGCCCGATCGAGGATTTAAAAGATTATATTTTACTTAACGCTGCCAAGGTACGAAGACCGTCACTCGGCTTGGCCGAGGCTTCAAGATTATATTTTACTTGGCGCTGCCAAGGTACGGAGATCGTCATTCGTTTGACCGAGGCTTCAAGATTATATTTTACTTGGCGCGGCCAAGGTACGAAGCTCTCTCGGCCCGATCGAGGTTTATCAAATATATTTTACTTGGCGCAGCCAAGGTACGGAGATCGCTCGGTCCGCCGAGGATTTATAAAGATTATATTTTACTTGGCACTGCCAAGGTACGGAGACCGTCACTCGGCTTGGCCGAGGCTTCAAGATTATATTTTATTTGGCACGGCCAAGGTACGGAGATCGCTCAGCCGATCGAGGATTTATAAAGATTATATTTTACTTGGTGCTGCCAAGGTACGGAGACCGTCACTCAGCTTGGCCGAGGCTTCAAGATTATATTTTACTTGGCGCTGCCAAGGTACGGAGACCGTCACTCGGCTTGGCCGAGGCTTCAAGATTATATTTTACTTGGCCCGGCCAAGGTACGAAGCTCTCTCGGTCCAGCCGAGGTTTGTCAAATATATTTTACTTGGTGCGGCTAAGGTACGGAGATCGCTCGGCCCGGCCGAGGATTTAATGTATAGTAAGACCTGCTTCTCATTGCAGCTTCCAAGGAGAGTTATAAGAATTTTGCGAGTCTTTGAGAATTAAATTTAATTCAATGAACAGAGTGAGTTTAGCAAGAGTGTACTTTTACTGGTGATATGAGCGGAGATTATCTGAGTTCCATGTCCGAGGAATAGATTTTCCCTCCAAATCTTGGAGTTTGTAGGTACCGGGTCTGATTACTTTCGTCACTTGGTAGGGACCTTCCCAATTTAGGGACAATTTTCCTTGTTCCAGTGGTTTCGAGACGGATGCCTTTCGAAGCACCAGATTGCCGGGGAGGAAAAACTTTTCTCGGACTCTGGTCGAGTGATAGCGAGCTACTCTTTGCTGGTAGGTGGCCATCCAGATTTGGGCCTTCTTCCTGACTTCTTCTATTAAGTCGAGATTAGTTCGGAGCTGCTTGTCATTAGATTCTTCTGAATAGCCTTCCACACGAGGGGAGGGGAGTCCGACTTCTATAGGGATGATAGCCTCTGTGCCAAAAGTCATCTTGAATGGGGTTTACCCTGTGGGTACTCTTTCAGTAGTTCGGTATGCCCACAACACATGGTGGAGTTTCTCAGCCCATCTGCCTCTCGCCCGGTTGAGCCGAGCTTTAATTCTCTACATGAGGGTACGGTTGGTTACCTTGGCTTCTCCATTAGCTTGAGGATGTCTGACCGATGTCAGGCGATGGAGAATGTCGTGATCCTCGTAGAATTCTCGAAACTTAGGGTTATCGAACTGCTTCCCGTTGTCGGTGATGATAGTGTGGGGAAGGCTGAAGCGGCAAATGATGGATCTCCATATGAAGTTTTAGCTCGAGCTTCGGTTATTTGGGTGATTGCTTCGGCTTCAACCCACTTAGTAAAATAATCAATTGCAACAAATAAAAACTTCCTTTGCCTCGTTGCAAGGGGGAAAGGGCCAAGAATATCCATTCCCCATTTGGCGAAAGGCCAGGGGGATGATATGGAAGTCAGGTGTACCAAGAGGAGCCTCTGGACATTTGAGTGCCTCTGGCATGAATCAGAAGCTCGAACGAGGTCATTGGCATCTTTCTACATCATCGGCCAATAATACCCTTGGCGCAATACTTTGTGGCATAGGGCCCGACCGCCAAGATGATTGTCACATATGCCTTCATGGACCTCCCGAAGAGCATAATCGACCTCTATTGGTCAAAGGCATTTGAACAGCAGCATTGAAAAGGACCGCTTGTATAACCGGTCATCAATTAGGAATAATGAGTCGATTGCATCTTCAGCTTCCTTGCTTTCTTTTTGTCAGTGGGCAGCAACCCTTCTTTAAGGTACTTGTACAGGGGGTCCATCCAGGATGGATCGGTGTTGACTTGCATCATTTGGTCAACATTGGCGATGCTGGGCTTCTCCAGGACCTCCAGGTGGAACTTCTACTCGATATCCATTGACTCCATAGTCGCCAGGCGGGATAGGAGGTCGACACGCAGGTTTTCAGCCCTTGGGATCTGGATAATTTTAAATTCATCAAAACAGGAGGATAAATCGTGCACCTTTTGGAGATACCGAATCATACTCGGCTCTCGAGCCTCAAACTCCCCCTGCACCTAGCTAGCCACCAACTGGGAGTCAGTGTAGGCAATTAGTTTTTTGACTTTAAACTCGTGGGCGATTCAGAGTCCGGAGAGTAGGGCTTCATACTCTACTTCGTTGTTTGAGGCCGGGAAGGAGAAGCGGACGCCATATTCGAAAGTTGCACCCTCTGGACTAGTGAGGACCAGACCAGCACCAGAACTGCCCATGCTAAAGGATCCATTGGCATGAAGCAACCATGGGGCGCTGGGCTTTGGTCGTCCGAGGTGTTGACCCAATTGAGGATTTTGATGATTAACAAAACTAATTGAGTATAATATTTGATGTTACTAATGATTTTGATTAAGTTTTTCAGTTTATAAGTCTAATTGATGATCAAAATCAAGAAGGAAAATTAAGTTCTGGTTTGAATCTAATGTCAAGGTAAGACTGCAGACATTAGAGTCGACACATGGAATCGCAGAGCCGACTCCAAAAAATGGCACAGACTTAGAGTCGACTCCGGGACTGTGAGAGTCGACTCTATCAGAAACAACAGAACATTGGATTTTCAGGCCACGACTTAGAGTCGACTCCCAGACTGTTAGAGTCGACTCCAGAAGAATTTTGTGTCGACCCCAGAAAAGTCAGAGACGACTCCAGATCGAGCAGATTAAATTATTTCGAGTTAGAGCCGACTCCAGAAAAGCTAGAGCCGACTCCAGAATGTCAGACATGGCTCCAGAACTATCAGAACGACTCTAAACTTTTACTTTATCGATTTTAATCCCAACGGCTATTGTTATTTATGGATCTAATCCTTTTTCACTTGCTTCTAACGGATAGTTTTGCACTATTTGTGGATTAATCGAATCTATAAGAAGAGGGGTGATTGCATCCCAAAAGAGAAGAGAGGAAAAGACAAGAAAGAGGCAAAAAGAAAAGAATAGAGAAAATCCTTGAGATCCATCAGAAAAGAAAAGAGGGAAAACCTGTAAGGAAAGATCATACTCATTCCCAAGAGAAGAGAAAGAGATTCCAAGCCTTTGCTGTTCTACTTAGAAGAAATCTCAAAAGAAGGGAGAAGCCCTAGTTTTTCCAATCTTCTGAACCTCAAGAGCATATTCAAAGGAAGATCCATTCAAAGGAAGAGAAGGAAGAAGCCACCAAGATCTTCGAATCAGGCTTTGGTTCCTAATCTCTATTTATTGTTTCATTATTGTATATTTGCTCATTGAAGGAGCAGTTTGCTTTTGTAAAATCAAAATATTGTTTGCTGGATCAATCTGGTGATTGATTCAAGCTGAGGCTGTTAGCCTTGTGCAAGCGTTAGCTTGTGGTTTTAGGTTTTGTGCTGGTGAGCCTTGAAAACCAGCTGGGTTCGTTGTGCACCCAAAAACAATAAGTTTGAGTTGTGAGCTTGCAAAACAACTCTGCTGTAATCAGTTTGATTATAGTGTGGACCCAAGAGGTACTTGGAAGTGGACGTAGGTGTAGGTACACCGAACCACTATAAAATCTATTGTGTTTGCCGTGATTGTCTCTTTATCTTCAACTCTTCATTTATAGTTGCTTAGTTTTAAATCTGTGAATCTAAGTTTTTATTTTCGCTGGGGGTTATCTATTCAAAAGAGTTTAATTTTTGAAAAACCCAATTCACCCCCCCTCTTGGGTTGCTATCTGGACCAACAATTGTATCAGAGCTAGTGCTCATTTGATTTGATCTAACGATCAAGAGTCAAAGATCCACATGGCAACTCAAGCTAGTTCATCTTTTTCCGAAGGTCAATCTACTAATAGACCACCCTTATTTAATGGTTCTAACTATGGTTATTGGAAAGCTAGAATGAAAATATTCATTCAAGCACTTGACTATGATCTATGGAGTATTATAGTCAATGGACCACACACACCCACTGCTAGAGTTAATGGCATGGAGATTCCTAAACCGGAAACGGAATGGGATGAACATGATAGAAAATTGGCACAACTCAATGCCAAAGCAATGAATATCTTATACTGCTCATTAGATGCAAATGAATTCAATCGCATATCTATTTGCATTTCTGCTAAGAAAATCTGGAATAGACTTGAAGTTACTCATGAGGGAACAAATCAAGTCAAGGAATCCAAGATTAACATGCTAGTTCATAAATATGAATTGTTTAAAATGGATGCATGTGAATCTATTGCTGATATGTTTACAAGATTTACTGACATAGTTAATGGTTTAAAAAGTCTTGGTAAATCTTATAATAATTCTGATCTTGTGAGAAAGGTCTTGCGTTCCTTGCCTAGGACTTGGGAAGCTAAGGTGACGGCAATACAAGAAGCAAAGGATCTAAGTACACTACCCCTGGAAGAACTGTTGGGATCCTTGATGACTCATGAACTTCAAATCAAGCAACATATTGATGAAGATGAGTCAAAGAAGAAAAGAAATATGGCTCTTAAGATTTCTGAATATATGGAAGAGCCTCATGAATCTGAGGATGAAAGTGATGATGAGGACATGGCACTCATCACAAGAAAATTTAAAAGATTCATGAAGAAGAAGAAGTTTGAAAAGAAAAAGCTCTTTGCAAGAAAAGATGAGGACAAGGGCAAAAAAAAGGAAATTATTTGTTTTGAATGCAAGAAGCTGGGTCACTTTAAATCTGAATGTCCTCAACTAAAGAAAGGCACCCGGAGGTTCAAAAAGAAGGCAATGATGGCCACATGGAGCGATTTGGAAAGTACAAGTTCTGAAGAAGAAGAAAAGAGTGAAATGGCCAATCTATGCTTCATGGCGGACAACGATGAGGAGTGTCTTGCAGCCATCAGACTGAAAAGAAAATGGTACCTGGACAGTGGTTGCTCAAGACACATGACGGGTGACAAAGATCAATTCATCACCCTTGAATCAAAAAGAGGTGGAGTAGTTACTTTTGGTGATAATGGTCAAGGCCATATCATGGGCATTGGTAAGATTCAAATTACTCCATCTACTCATATTGATAATGTTTTATATGTTAATGGACTTAAACATAATCTAATAAGTATTAGCCAACTGTGTGACAAAGGTTTCAAGGTCTCCTTTGAAGCTTCTGTTTGCACTGTTACTAATCCCATTGATAATAGCATTATTCTTATTGGTAAACGCTATGGCAATATGTACTTAATTGATTTGAGTAATTTATCTCCAAGTAATCATTGCTTAGTTGCTGATAATGCTAGAATGAATGAGATTGGTTGGCTGTGGCATCGTAGATTAGGTCATGCAAGCACACCTAATTTCTAAATTATTAAAAATGGATTTAGTTAAAGGTATTCCTAGTCTAAATTTTGAAAATAATCGAATATGTGATGCATGTCAATTTGGAAAACAAACAAGAACTTCTTTCAAATCTAAGAATGTTGTTTCAACTACTAGGCCACTAGAGCTACTACACATGGACCTTTTTGGACCTACTAGAACCACAAGTCTAGGAGGAAAAAAATATGGTCTAGTGATAGTAGATGATTACTCTAGATTCACTTGGGTAATGTTTTTGGCTCACAAAGATGAGACTTTCTCAATATTCATGAAATTTGTTAAGAAAGTCACAAATGAGAAAAACACTACCATGCTATGTGAAATTTGTTAAGAAGTGATCATGGAACTAAATTTGAAAATCACTTATTTGAAAAATTCTATTTTGAAAAAGGCATACATCATAACTTCTCTGCACCTAGAACACCACAACAAAATGGAGTTGTAGAAAGGAAGAATAGGACTTTAGAAGACATGGCCCGTACCATGCTATGTGAAAGCCAACTTCCAAAATATTTTTGGGCGGAAGCTATAAACACAGCTTGTTACATTCTAAATAGAGCCCTAATTAGACCTATCCTTAAGAAAACTCCCTATGAACTTTGGATCAATAGAAAACCAAATTTAAGTTATTTTCATGCATTTGGTTGTAGATGTTTTATTCATAACAATGGTAAGGATAATCTTGGGAAGTTTGATGCAAAGTCTGATGAAGGTATCTTCCTAGGATATTCTACATCTAGCAAAACATATAGAGTATTTAATAAGAAAAGCTTAGTTGTAGAAGAATCCATTTATATAGTATTTGATGAGTCTTTAGCATCAAGTTCAGATAAAATTGATGATGAAGAAGATACATCTTTGATTGAAAGAAATATTGAAAAATTAAATGTATCTTCAGATCAGGAACCTGAAGTTAAGGATGATGACTCACCTAAGGATGATGGTATTGATACTGTTCAAAATAATCAAGATCTACCTAGAGATTGAAGATATGCTTATGGTCATCCTAAGGACCTAATCATAGGTGATCCATCTCAAGGTGTAAGGACTAGATCATCAATGAGAGATATCAATAATCATCTTGCATTTGTATCTCATATAGAACCTAAGACTATAGAGGAAGCCGAAAAAGATAGTTATTGGATGATAGCAATGCAGGAAGAGTTAAACCAATTCACTAGAAATCAAGTCTGGACCCTAGTTGAAAGACCTAAAAATCACCCTATAATAGGATCTAAATGGGTATTTAGAAATAAATTAGATGAAAATGGCATAGTAATTAGAAACAAAGCTAGACTAGTTGCAAAAGGATATAATCAAGAAGAAGGTATAGATTTTGATGAAACTTTTGCACCTGTTGCTAGATTAGAAGCCATTAGGCTACTACTTGCATTTGCATGTCATATGAATTTCAACTTATTTCAAATGGATGTTAAAAGTGCATTTCTAAATGGTTTTATAAATGAGGAAGTTTATGTTGAACAACCTCCTGGTTTTGAAGATCACGAATTTCCAAACCACGTCTTCAAACTACACAAAGCACTTTATGGTTTAAAGCAAGCACCTAGAGCTTGGTATGATAGATTAAGTAAATTTTTAATTGAAAATAACTTTTCTAGAGGAAATGTTGATAAAACATTGTTTTTAAAAAGAAAAGGAAAGGATTTACTAATCGTTCAAATTTATGTTGATGACATTATATTTGGTGCTACTAATAATCTTCTTTGTCAAGAATTTGCTAAGCTAATGCAGGGAGAATTCGAGATGAGCATGATGGGAGAACTAAATTTCTTCCTTGGACTTCAAATCAAACAAGAGAAAGCAGGAATTTTCATTAACCAAACAAAGTATACAAAGGAAATACTCAAGAAATTTGGTATGGAATCTGCTAAATCTCTTGGTACGCCAATGAGTCCCTCATGCAAGCTGGACAAGGATGAAGTAGGTAAGAAAGTAGATCAAAAGCATTACAGAGGTATGATTGGATCACTTCTTTATCTAACTGCAAGTAGGCCAGATATCATGTTTTCTGTCTGCTTATGTGCAAGATATCAATCTAATCCTAAGGAATCACATTTACTTGCTGTTAAAAGAATCTTTAGATACTTAAATGGAACTAAAAATGTAGGATTATGGTATTCTAGAGACTCAACCTTAAAATTGATTGCTTATTCTGATTCTGACTATGCTGGTTGTAAGTTAGATAGAAAGAGTACAAGTGGGGTATGCCAACTTTTAGGAAGTAACTTAATCTCTTGGTTTAGCAAGAAGCAAAATTCGGTTGCATTATCCACTGCTGAGGCAGAGTATGTTGCAGCTGGAAGTTGCTGTGCTCAAATCCTTTGGATTAAGCGACAACTTGAAGATTATGGTATCACACTTGATAAAATACCTATTAAATGTGATAATACTAGTGCTATCAATCTAACTAAAAATCCAATTCAACATTCAAGAACTAAACACATTGAAATTAGACATCACTTTATTAGAGAACATGTAACTAACAAAGATGTTTGTCTTGAATATGTTAATACTAATGATCAATTAGCTGATATATTTACCAAACCTTTGAGTGAGGAGAGATTTTGCTATCTTAGAGGAGAATTAGGAGTTTGTGATCCTTTAGAATAATTTTCTGAAACTCCTAAGGACAACAACTATCTAGAATTCTATAATTTCTTGAAAATCCTCTATGTTCAATAAGGAAATTTATCTAGAAAGTTGATTTATTGTTTCCCCAATTGATAAGGAACACTTATCTAGAGTTTGATGATTAATTTGATCAGTTTCAGATCCTTGAAAATCTGATTTTTCTCTGAAACTATTGTGGAGTCGACACCTTCAGTTTGTGGAGTCGACACCTTCTTATTTTGATGTTCTGTCTGGGCAATTAGAGCCGACTCTGGCTTCTGTAGAGCCGACTCTAATTCGGCGCTGACAGATTCTCTGGTTTGGAGCCGACACCTCATTTTCGGGAGTCGACTCTAAGTGGAACTAGGTCAAAATAAAAAGGGTGGAGTCGACCCCAAACGATTTCTATCGTCTCCTAAACCACTTTTAAGCTGTTCCAAACTGATTCCAAACCCTCCAAATCCCTCAAAACCCTTGATTACTCAGTCCAATCGAATCCAATGGCTCCCAAAAGGCGTGCTATCATTGGTGGTTCGACTGTTCCGACGAAGCGCCGTTCAAATCGGAGGCAACCTTCGTCATCTTCTTCATCTGCCACTCAAGATGACTCTCCACCCTCACCATCTTCTTCAAAAGTCGACCAATTAGCTGGTAAGGCCATTACAACCGGAAGGAAAGTCGATTTCAACTTCTTTATTTCCGAAGGCTTTGCTATTGGGCGATTGTTGCAAGAAATGGGATGGGAGAAGGTCTGCTCTTTGGATATTCCTACCTACCCCGCCCTAGTAAGAGAGTTTTATAATGATTTAAGTAGAGGAGAGGGAGGATTAGTAAGTGTTGTAAGAGGAACAAAGGTAGTCATCACAGCCGAATCTCTTGGTAATTTATTGGAAATGCCTACTGTTGGACTTATTGAATATCATCATGAAGATAGAGGAGGAGCACTATCAAGGATGTTAGGAAGAGAAGTCTCTGAGTTTGAGGAAATTTTAGCAAATCAACTTAATTTGGAACTCAGACTACTTCACAATATCTGTGGAAGGATTCTTTTTCCTAAAATCGGAAGGTTTGAGTATGTCTCGGAGCGAGACGTTTTATTAATGGACTGCATACTCACTGGTAGACCTTTAAATCTTGCTGAGATGATGATAGGCTATATGGCGGAGGCAGCTACTAAGAAGAGATCTACATTGCCATATGGTATGGTTTTAACTTTAGTTTTCAGAAGCCAAGGTGTTCTTATAATGGACAATGAGCCACTAAGAAAGTTAAGACATACAGATTACTATAGTGTCTCTACAATTCACCGAATGGGCTTTAGAAAAGAAAATGGAAACTGGATTAAAAGAGGACATGAGGCCAGAGCTGAGGAGGTTAGAGTTGAGGAAGTCAGAGGAGAAGACATTCCTGAACCATCTGCTGGACCTTCTACTGGACCACCTGCTGGACCCTCAGAAGCTGGACCAAGCTCTCAACTTCCACATCAGTCAGCAATGGCATCAGAAAGATTTTCTGAGGAGCAAATTGGTCAGCTCAGGGCTTTACTTGCTGAGTATGACAGTGTAAGAACAAATGATATGTGTAAATTAAGAGAGGAGTTCAATCAATTAAAAGATGAGATTAATTCAAGACTTGACATGATTTCTTTTTCACTTAGCAATTCCGTCGAATCCTTTAGCACTGATCTTCATAGTATTTTTGAAAGGATGGAAGGGATTGCTGACGGTTCTGGAAAGTATCTTCATGCTACAAGTCAACTAAAGAAAGATATTGACCTTGCCGTTTCTCAGATTGAAGCATGTCTTGAAAGCTTTAAGAAAACCCAAAAAGATGATGTTATGGAGATGATCGGACATCTAAAAAAAGTGTACAAGCATATTTGATATTCAATCCTAGGTTGTATCTTAGGATTTCTTGTTTTCTTTCTTAGCATGTATATAGGACTTAAATACTTAAATCTGTCTTTTTTAGAATACATGTAATAGATCTTGCTTTGGAGTACAAATGGTTGAATGAATATTACACTTTTATTACAAATTTGTCTTTGATTGAATGTCAATGAATGTCAATTCCTATCTTTATGACTATTCGAACCAACATCCTCGCTTTGATAACATTCCTTATTTGCTTTTAAAACTCACCTTATTGTTGATAACAAAAAAGGGGGAGAGATGAGTGTATAATGCATAAAAAGGAAAAAGAGAAAAGAGTATAATGCATAATGCATAAAAAAAAAGACAATGAAGAGAAAGAAAATGAACAATTCTGAGAATAGAAAGAATGAGAGATTTTTTTAAAAAAAAATTCAGTCTATCTACATAGGGGGAGTTATTCAATGCAGGGGGAGCTTAATAAATTTCTCCATATAAAAGTTGAATCATTTTGATTGATGTCATGTTTTGTTTATCTTTATTCATTTTAAATGTTGGCATCAAATTCTCTATTACAAGTCTCTAAGCTTTAACAATATCTATAATTCTCAATTCAAATGAATTTCTTTAATGCATATACTCAAAGTTTTTGTCATCATCAAAAAGGGGAGATTGTTGACCCAATTGAGGATTTTGATGATTAACAAAACTATTTGAGTATAACATTTGATGTTACTAATGATTTTGATTAAGTTTTTCAGTTTATAAGTCTAATTGATGATCAAAATCAAGAAGGAAAATCAAGTTCTGGTTTGAATCTAATGTCAAGGTAAGACTGCAGACATTAGAGTCGACACATGGAATCGCAGAGCCGACTCCGAAAAACGGCACAGACTTAGAGTCGACTCCGGGACTGTGAGAGCCGACTCTATCAGAAACAACAGAACGTTGGATTTTCAGGCCACGACTTAGAGTCGACTCCCAGACTGTTAGAGTCGACTCCAGAAGAATTTTGTGTCGACCCCAGAAAAGTCAGAGACGACTCCAGATCGAGCGGATTAAATTATTTCGAGTTAGAGCCGACTCCAGAAAAGCAGAGCCGACTCCAGAATGTCAGACACGGCTCCAGAACTATCAGAACGACTCTAAACTTTTACTTTATCGATTTTAATCCCAACGGCTATTGTTATTTATGGATCTAATCCTTTTTCACTTGCTTCTAACGGATAGTTTTGCACTATTTGTGGATTAATCGAATCTATAAGAAGAGGGGTGATTGCATCCCAAAAGAGAAGAGAGGAAAAGACAAGAAAGAGGCAAAAAGAAAAGAATAGAGAAAATCCTTGAGATCCATCAGAAAAGAAAAGAGGGAAAACCTGTAAGGAAAGATCATACTCATTCCCCAAGAGAAGAGAAAGAGATTCCAAGCCTTTGCTGTTCTACTTAGAAGAAATCTCAAAAGAAGGGAGAAGCCCTAGTTTTTCCAATCTTCTGAACCTCAAGAGCATATTCAAAGGAAGATCCATTCAAAGGAAGAGAAGGAAGAAGCCACCAAGATCTTCGAATCAGGCTTTGGTTCCTAATCTCTATTTATTGTTTCATTATTGTATATTTGCTCATTGAAGGAGCAGTTTGCTTTTGTAAAATCAAAATACTGTTTGCTGGGTCAATCTGGTGATTGATTCAGCTGAGGTTGTTAGCCTTGTGCAAGCGTTAGCTTGTGGTTTTAGGTTTTGTGCTGGTGAGCCTTGAAAACCAGCTGGGTTCGTTGTGCACCCGGGAAAACAACAAGTTTGAGTTGTGAGCTTGCAAAACAACTCTGCTGTAATCAGTTTGATTATAGTGTGGACCCAAGAGGTACTTAGGAGTGGACGTAGGTGTAGGTACACCGAACCACTATAAAATCTATTGTGTTTGCCGTGATTGTCTCTTTATCTTCAACTCTTCATTTATAGTTGCTTAGTTTTAAATCTGTGAATCTAAGTTTTTATTTCCGCTGGGGTTATCTATTCAAAAGAGTTTAATTTTTGAAAAACCCAATTCACCCCCCCTCTTGGGTTGCTATCTGGACCAACACGAGGGTATCCGAAGCAGAGCCATCTTCGGGTATGGTGCACTCGAGGAGGAAGTCCACCATAACTTGGGCTTTAATGGCTGGACGAGGCAGATATTGAATGTCATGCTCGCTCAACTCGACAGCCCATTTGGTCATTCTCCCGATGCTTCTAGACGATAGATAATTGCCTTGAGAGGTTGGTGGTCAGGACGATGATAGTGTGCCTTGGAAGTATGGCCGCAACTTTTGGACCGATGTTACTAGAGCTAGGACCATCTTTTCGACTCGAGTGTACCTCGTTTTAGCGTCTTTGAGTAGTTTGCTGACATAATAGATAGGTCTTTGGACTCTGTTCTCCTCTTTGATTAGCACCGAGCCAACACGTCTTCAGAGACCGCCAGGTATAGATTCAGCACTTCCCCTGGCTTCGGGCTACTAAGGAGAGGTGGTGAGCCGAGGTATTTCTTGAGTTCTTCGAAGGACTTCTGGCAATCTGGGGTCCATTGAAAGTTTTTGGCCGACCGAAGCACTTTGAAGAAGGGAAGGCATTTCTCGGCCGACCGAGCAATGAAGCGGCTAAGGGCTGCTACCCTCCCGATGAGGCGCTGCACGTCCTTGACTGACCCTGGTGGAGCCATTTGTTGCAGGGCTTGGATTTTCTGAGGGTTTGCCTCAATGCCTCGCTGTGAAACCATGAAGCCGAGGAATTTTCGGAGTTGACTTCGAAGGCACATTTGGTGGGGTTGAGCTTCATTTGATATTTTTGAAGTGTAGCGAAGCTCTCCGCAAGGTCCTTGATGTGCTGGGATGCCTCCTTGCTTTTTACCAGCATATCATCAACATACACCTCCATGTTCCGACCGATTTATTCCTTGAAGACTTTGTTGACCAGCCTTTGGTAGGTGGCACATTCATTTTTCAAACCAAAGGGCATAACTCGGTAGCAATAGATACCTCGGTCGGTGATGAAGGCGGTTTTCTCCTGTCTTCGAGTGCCATTCGGATCTGGTTGTAGCCGAATAGGCATCCATAAAAGTTAGCATTTGATGGCCTGAAGTTGAATCCACGAGTTGATCAATCCGCGGAAGAGGAAGCTATCTTTTGGGCAGGCCTTATTGAGGTCAGTGAAGTCGATGCAGATCCTCCATTTGCCATTCGACTTCTTCACCATGACCACGTTCGCCAGCCAGTCGGGGAACTAACCTCCCGGATAAACTTGGCTTTGATGAGCTTATCCACCTCTTCTTCGATGGCCTTTTGCTTAATGGGCCTGAATGTTTCATCCATGCTGAGGTGGTGGACCAGACGTCTGGGCTAATTCCAAGCATATCCGATGCAGACCAGGCGAAGACGTCGGCATTCCTCCGAAGGAACTCAATTAATTCTTGTCGAAGCTTTCCTTCTAGTTGCGATCCGAATAGTTCGGTCAGGCCGAGCCTCGTCAAGTGGTACCTCCTCCAGTTCTTCGGCCGGCTCTCCTCGTTGCTCAGCGAGATCTTCCCGAGCATCTAGCCTGTCCACCTCAGGCTTTCTGGATTGAAGGTCAGCAATAAAGCAATGCCGAGCTATGATCTGACTTCCTCGAACAACCCCCACTCCTCATTCAGTGGAAAATTTCATGGCGAGATGGGGAACGAAAATGATGGCTTTGAGAGAGATTTGCCCCGGTCTACCGAGGATGGCGTTGTAGGGAGATCTGAGCTTGGTCACGAGGAAATCCATGAACATGGTAGCCATGCAGGGCCAGGTGCCAGCTCGGACTGAAAGAGTGATGACTCCTTCAAGGATTATGGAGTCACCTGTAAAGCCCACTAGGGTGGACTCCACCGGTCGGAGGCTTTCTACCCGAAATTTTAACCTCACAAAGGCATCGAAATACAGAACGTTAATAGAGCTTCCACTATTAACCAAAATTTGGTGTACATCATAATTGTTCATATTTAAAGATACAACCAGAGCATCATCGTGGGGGTACTGTACCTCCCCAAGGTCTTCATCAGAGAAGGTGAGCTCATCGACTCGAGCTTTCTTCGGCAAGCTTTCCTCCTCGCCCAGCCAAGAGGATGGGGATCCGGCCACGTTATCACATTGACATTGCCGAGGACCGGGGATTCGGTGGAGGAAGTTGGCGATTCTCCTCATCGTTCAACTCAGGGGGCCCCTGAATCGGTCTAGTCTGTCCCGCTGGATTAATCGCTTGATCTCATTCTTTAGCTGCCAGCATCTTCAGTATCGTGCATGTAGTCTTGATGAAAGCGGCAGTACTTGGTAGAGTCCCTCCGAGTTGCATTGCCTCGGAGAGGGGAAGGCCGAGAATTTGTTGCTCAATCTCCATCATGATCTATGCTCTTGCGCTAAGGGGAGTATAGCGGTCGAACCTTCAGGCCGAACTCCGAGTTCGGTCTCGAGGTGGCGATGGAGGAGCTCTGCGGTGGCGAGGCGGGCTAGCGCAGCAGTGGGCCCGCTGCTTGTCCGAGACCTTTGCCTCTTTCTTCTTCAGCTGCTCGGCCCGAGCTGACCTCCTCGATTCTTCCATCCTGGCATACTTGTCCGCCAGGGACATCATGTTCGAAAGGCTCTTCGGGTAATTAACCTCCAAAGCTAAGTAGAATCTCCCTCCTTGGACACTCCTCCGGCCAAGGCGGACATGGTCACCTCGTGGTTGAGATGGTCGACTTCTAAGAGGGCCGTGTTGAAGTGGCCAAGGTAATTCTTCAGCGATTCCCCCTCTCTCTGCTTGACCTCGAAGAGGGAATCGGATCTCTGTCCCTGGCGACGGCTGCTGACGAACTGGCTGATGAGCAGACAGCTCAGCTCGTCAAAAGAATCAATGGAACCTGGCTTTAAGCTATTGAACCAGGTTCGGGCAGATCCCCTTAAAGTGGAGGGGAAGGCTCTGCATATGATCGCATTGATGCCCCGTGGAACATCATGATGGATCTGAAGCTGCTGAGATGGTCATCGGGATCGGTGGATCCATGATACGGCTCAATGGTAGGGAGCTTGACATGAGGGGGAATCACTTCTCTCATGATCCTCTTGGAGAAGGGGATGCCCTGCTCCACTTTCGGCTAGGATGGAGGAGCTTGCATGGCGGCGTCCAACTCCCGACGCCATTCTTGCCGCATCTCCTACATCTGCAGCCTAATCCCCTCATCCAGAGTGGTAGGAGGGATCGGGCGATGGGAAGGCGGCAGTGGTGTCGAGTTATGGGAAGACACCGAGGAAGGGGAGCGAACCCGCCTAGATCTGAGCGGGCTCTTCCCTCCAGCTCGCTGCGGCACTGGTTTTTTCTTTGCGGGCTGGCGATGATAATCCGCTACTTCCCGGTAGATTGAAGAAATTGCTGGCGGAGCAGGGGCAGCGGCCTCTTCATGAAGCTGAGGAGCGGGAACGATAGGGCCAGGGGTCGCCTGGAGCCTCTGGACCAACTGGGTCAATGCCTGGACCTACTGGACCAAAGTGGCAAACTGGTCTAACGTTACCACCGTTGCCGGTGGCGAAGGAGTTTCAGCCGACGGTGGCGGTGGAGGTATCGTACCGCTAATCGGATCAGGCCTTTGAGAGGCGGCCTGGTCTTGAGCTTCAGATGTAGATCTCTTTCGATTGGCCATTAGATGATGTTTTTCTCTGGTTCTTAAGTCTTGTCTCCTGGATCACAAGTTTATGGGACTTGAGGCCCTTCCTCTAGCGCTAATCTGTTACCGCGGAAATCCATTCTCTGACTTGGGTGCACTTCTGGCTCCTGATCCGGACGCCGATCTCGTCGCCTCGGGGTGGAACCTGCAAGACAGTCCGCATGCAGAGGGTACTGTGGGGGTTGCCCTCTGCGGAGGACCCTCCGATGCCCAAGTCAGTAAAGATTCACAATAAGCAGATGTGAGGAGAAGACTCTCACAGAGGAGTTCCCCTGGCGGGTGTTCTCTCTCGAGAGCTCTGAGCTCAGGGGGAGCTTCAATGGAGTATCAGAGCTAGTGAATAGCGTGAAAGTATGCGTAAGAACTGCATACAAAATTGGCATACCTGAGAGGTTGGAGGGCTGTGGTATTTATAGGCGATCATCTGATTCCTTGGACGTGCCCTGGATGGGGTCTGAAAACTGTTAGGATTCGAGACGGACTCGGATCAAGTTTGTTACGAGGCCGGTAGGTCCACATCTTGTCAGTTAGAGGATCGACGGCTAGAAGAGCTGGTTGATGCCTTGAGATTCAGTGATCATATAGACCTAGGCCACTCTTGCGGGTCCTAGGCCACTTTTGGGCATGATTCGCCGCTGAAATCTTATTCAGTTATAGTGAATTCGAACTCTCCTGTGCCGGATTCCGCAGAGGTATTTTGAATGCCTCGGCCCGCCCGAGATGAGGTGCAATTTGGTTTTCTGAGGTATAGAATAGCTTGGTCTGTAGAGGTGTGGGGACGGCTCGGGTTGCCGAGGTATAAGAATGGCTTGGGCTACCGAGGTATGGATGGCTCGGGTTGCCAAGGTATGAGAATGGCTCGGGCTACGGAGGTATGGATGGCTCGGGTTGCCGAGGTATGAGAATGGCTCGGGTTACCGAGGTATGGATGGCTTCGGTTACCAAGGTATGAGAATGGCTCAGGCTCGGGCTACCGAGGTATGGCTCGAGCTCGGGTTGCCGAGGTATGAGAATGGTTGGGGTCATCGGGATGACGTGACACCGTTGAGGGCGATTGGGCTTCGCTGCTTAGTGGGCTTGATAGCTGGCCGACAGGACGTTGGAATTGGACTAGACCCAATTGTTAATGTGTACGGTCATTAATGCGATGATGATTTTACCCCACATCACCATTTGAATGAGAAAAAAATATAGAAAAAAGAAAAGAAGAAAGAGAGAGTGCGTGAGAGGGGTGAAGTTGACTCGCACCATTGGATGGTCGACCTCCACTGCCAGCTCTAGAGCTTCTATAGCCTCATCAAGGATATGGCGCGCAAACTCCCTTTCTTCCATTCCATCGCCTTCAATTTCTTACGATGGATTGTGCTATGCAGGCGGAAGTGGGTGGCACCCTGCATCCGAAGCAAAGCTCTGACTCAGTTATGCTGGATAACCAGGGTGGCCTCCACCCCTCCCCACAATTGTAAATGAAAATCCTTATATGGAATGTCAGAGGAGCTCGAAAACCGTCTTTCGATCCTCTTTTGGTCGTCTACTACAAATTCATAATTTTGATATATGTATCCTTACGGAAACTCGTTTATCGGGAGATAGCCTGGTCCAATTCCGGAGACAGGCTGCCAGGACGTGGTCTTCATATGCTGTGGAGGCTGAGGGCCTATCCGGAGGGATTGTGGCTTTTTGGCGCCACTCTTTGGTGTCAGTTAATGCCTTTCATCAGTGTAATCAGCAGGTGGCTCTTCTTGTATCGGAAGGGTCTTCTGACCCATGGTTCCTCTCGAGGATTTATGCCAGCACTGATTATAGAGAAAGGCGTGTTCTTTGGGCGAGATTCTCTCCCTCCTTCATCAGGGTATTCCATCTATTGTGGCTGGGGACTTTAATTGTATTGTTGCAGCTAATGAAAAGAAAGGAGGCAGACGAGTCATGGAATCAGCAGACATCTCGGAGTTTAGAGCGTTTATCTCTTCTGCTAGCTTGTTGGATCTAGGATTCTCTGGACCCCAGTTCACCTGGTGCAACAACCGCCAGGGCTTGGCTCGCGTTTGGGAAAGGCTGGATAGAGCGTTGGCTACTACTCAGTGGACTCAGTTGTTTCCCTCTGCTACTATCACCCACCTATCCAGAATTGCATCTGATCACTATCCTATTTTGATTTCCACTGATTCGGTTATCCATCAGCAGCGATAGTTTAGATTTGAGCAATTCTGAACGTTCTACCCTTCGCCCGAGCTATCATATCCCAGGTCTGGCATTTACCTATGAGAGGCAATGCTATTTACCATCTTTCTAGACGGTTGGAGCTGGTCAGGCGTAGGCTTTTTAGATGGAATAGAGTGGAGGTTGGCCATCTAGTTAGACAGATTGAGCAAGCTGAAGCTGATATTGCCCTCATCCAAGCGAGGGAGGACCGGGATGGCTATCTATCTGCTCTTGACCTTTCCTCCCTTCGCTCTAAGCTTGATCTCCACCATTCCCTTCTTATGCAGTAGGAGGCCTATTGGAGACAGCGATCAAGGGTTCATTGGATCAAAGAAGGTGACGTAACACGAGGTTCTTCCATCAGGCTACATTGAAGCGTCGGGCAGCTAACAGAATTCGGAGATTAGTTGATGAGGAGGGCAATGCTCAGGACGATTTTGCTGTTATCCAGGATTAGCTCTTTCAGTTCTTTCAGTCTAGGTGGACCGAGTCTTCTGGAGTTGGGGATCCTGTGTTCGGATTCCCCCTTCTAAGAAGGTCACTGATTGCCATAATGATCTCTTGACCAGGGCAATCACTGATGAGGAGATTCGTATGGCTTTATGGGAACTCGGGCCTGATAAGGCTCCTGGGCCTGATGGATTTCCGCCTTTATTCTTCCGACATTACTGGGACATTTAGGGATGGCAACGGACCGGGGATGGTCCGGGCGGTCTATACTTTCCCCGTTAGAAAAAACATCCCCGTTCCCCACCCCGTTAAGCCGTTATAGTTAACGGGGCGGGGACGGGGATACCCGACCCCTTTGCCCGATTACATAAAAATAAAATTTAAAAAATTAAATTAGTTAGGATAAGATAGAGTATAATCGAGAATAATCAAACGATGATATTGATACGTATAAGAGATTCTTTGACTTTTGAAATGGTTTGATTTAGGCCTATTAATAAATGCATATTAGCTTTAACAAAATAACAAACTAGATAAAAAATGATCTATCACATTCTAATTGCATTTCAAGAAGAATAATCTATAAAAAAAAATTATAACTTGGTAGAAAACAATAAGCAACAACATTAAAAATATTAAACTATAACAATAAACACACACTCTATATTAGCTTTAATATAATAACAAATCAGATAGAAAATGATCTATCAAATTGTAATTGCATTTCAAGGAGAATAATCTGTAAAAAAAAATTACAACTTGGTAGCAAACAATAAGCAACATTAAAAATTAAATATAACAACAAACACACACTCTAAATAATAAAAATTTCATTCCATGATACTTGCTGAAGAAATGCATGATTCCTACAAAAAAGAAGAAGGATTTGTTAGTAATGTAACAAATACTAGTACTACAGACAACAAGGATAAAAATATATTAATAAATAACAAATACCTCTATATCGCTAATATCACCATCATCCCAATAATACAAGTAAACATCATCCGACTTTTCGATGTATCTAACAATTTACCAACACAAGATAACAAAGTAAGAAAATATTATCATATACTTAAAAAATAATATATGCAAGATAGATGCTTACCTTCAAATTGAGTCCACAACCAACTTTGAGCACACATTAAAGCCTCTAATATTGCAGGCAAAAGTCTACTACGATGAGGATTCACCACTCTACCACTTGTAGAGAAAGTAGATTCAGAAGCAACTGTAGTCATAGGAATAGCAAAGATATCCCTAGCAACCTTTTGCAACATGGGAAATTTCACTCCGTTAGTTTTCCACCAATTCAATACATCAAAGTCATCACTATCAGGTGTTATAGACTCTTCCAAGTAGAAGTCCAACTCTGTCTTGACTTTCTCCGCAGTAATATCTTGAGAAGCCAAAAATGCCTCATATCTACTTCTTTTCAGTGATGGACGATTAGGCAGAAGAAACATTGAAGACCCACTGCTCATGCTAGAACTCTTTTCCTTATGTTTGCCTTTGTCTCTTGCCTCATACTCCTTAACTAATTGGCCATAGTTGTCTGAACTTTTTCAATTTCCAATTTGGCACGCTCTTCCCCATAAACTAAAGGAAAATAGCATTCAAATGACTTCATCTTGTACCTTGGATCCAATACATTTGCTATGCTCAATATGCCTTGAATGTCATCCCAATACTTGTTAAACTTCTCTATTATTGCCAATGATATATCCTTTATTTCTTGTCTTGTAGATATCATCCACTCATAAAGTGACAACTTAATCTCAATGATCTCCATAAAAAAAAGATTAGCAGTAGGATATTTCAGACCAGAAAACAAAACAGTAACATTATAGAAATTCTCTAGTCTTTGCACAATTCACTAGCAACCTCCCAATCCTCCTCTGAAGGTAAACAAATATACTGAGAATCACGTTGCTTCAAGCGAGAGAAAACATCTCGATATTCTAAAGCAGTATTAAGCATCAAATATGTAGAATTCCATCTAGTTTTGCAATCTAAAACTAGTTTCTTAGTATATGCTATATTCAGTTGCCTTGCGGTTTCCTCAAATTTTCTATTCTCTTAGGGGAACTCATCCAAAACACGACACTATCACGCATATTTTCAATTCCACTCTCAAACTTGCTAAGCCCCTCTTTCACAATCAGATTTAAAATATGTGCAGCACACCTCATATGAAAAAGCTGTCCTCCCAAAATAAGTGCACCTCGATCAATCTTACTTTTCATCTTTGAAATCATGCTATCATTCGTACTACAATTATCAACAGTCAAGGTAGACAACTTACGATCAATATTCCAATCCAACAATGTCTCCATAAGTTTGTCACACAGAACGTCAGAGGTATTTGGAGCAGGCATGTAAACAAACCTATCAAATTCAAATAATTACAATATTAACA
>UESW01004215.1:102304-197990 GCA_900491605.1 Calamus simplicifolius | reverse complement strand
TGTTTTGCATTCTTGCTGGAGGAGTGTTTTGCATTTCTGGAGTTGAAGAATCTCTAATGGAGTCATCTAATGTGTTAGATGTATCAATATCATCATTTGGTTGTTCTCGATTGGTCTCCATCTTATCCTAAAAATTAATAAATTGTCATTAAGTACATAAGCTTCCAAACTGTTAACAAAAACAAAGAATATCAACCAAGAAATTCTACAAAAACAAACTTTCTAGTTGGCATAATTAAGAACATCTAACAATAAGTGAAGAAAATAGAATCGTCTATTAACAATTTTATTTTACATTATCAGGGCACTCTTTCCTCGCAAATTTGTTAATTTATGTTTTAAACGGGTAAAACTATTATGAATATTTTTGGTTAATTTTATGTTTTAAATAATCTTACTTTATGCAGAAAACCTAAAAAAATAGATACATTGTCAGGAAATAAGAAAGAATAAAAAAAGAAAGTGAATATCATAATCTAAGTGGCTAATAAAACCTAAGCTTATTGTCTAGTGCTCTATTCGCAAAAAGACTTGTCAATATACTTATGAAGCCATGCTATATTGACATGATTTTATGAACATGGGGCGTGCATAGCATGAGGCACATGGCATTTGATTCACATGAAACCCCCCTTTTGAGTGGAAATGAGAGTGGTTTCATTCTCTTACCATGAAAGGCAAGTGCTCGCTGATACTTCTAAATTTAGTTTTGTTTTTAGCCATTATAATTACCATCATCACACAACAAATCATCCATAACATCCTCTTATTATGAAACCCTTTTTAGCTGGAGTCAGGCGACTCAGGCCAATATTATGAAACCCTTTTAGCTAGAGTCAGGCGACTCAGGCCTATTGGCCTGGCCTCTTCGTGTCACGTATGTCATGCCTTCGGCCAGCTCCATGAAAAACTCATCAGCTATTAAATGTTATATTTTTTTTTTATTTTTAAAAGTAAAAATAAAATCTTCAGAATGAAACCAAGAGTTTACAAATAATATTTAAAAA
Organism: Calamus simplicifolius; assembly: GCA_900491605.1. Lineage (NCBI taxonomy): Eukaryota > Viridiplantae > Streptophyta > Magnoliopsida > Arecales > Arecaceae > Calamus > Calamus simplicifolius. The sequence goes on along the minus strand of UESW01004215.1, from coordinate 196,983 downwards.
AATCAACGAAAAGTAAGAAAGATCAAAGAAAACAACTAAGAAGGGGGAAAATCAAAAATAAAGATTTTCAACGCAACAATCGTAAAAAAAGAATACATTCAAATTTTAAAACAGAGATATCTTTCTTTTAAAAATAAAGGATAGAGATGAGCATACCAAAGAAAGATAAAGATGTTGGAAAACAGAGATATCTTTCTTTTAAAAATAAAGGATAGAGATGAGCATACCAAAGAAAGATAAAGATGTTGGAGGGCGTCGATGGGCAGCGTTTGATGAAGTAGACGATGGAGCTATCTGGTTTGATGTTCAGATTCTTCAAAATTTTAGATCAGAAAGAAGAGCAGGAGACGGTTTGCATGACTTGCGTGAAAAAGGAAGAGCAAGAGACGGGGACGGAAATCGATAAACGAGGATGGGGCGTTTAATATAATATATATTTTATTTTTTAATATAATATAATATAAGATTTAAAATTTAAATATATTATATTAAGGCTAACGGGGGGGGATGGGTAAACAGGGATGGGGCATTGAATACCATCCCCGAGCCGTTTACCCGTTTAGCTGTTAACAAAAAATCCCCGTTACCCATTAACCCGTTAAACCAGGGATTCTCCGACCCATTAAAAATGGTACCGACCAGGTAAACGGCTAAATGGGGAAAATTGCCATCCCTAGGGACATTGTTGGTGCGGAGGTTACTCAGGCTATTCAAGTGCTTTTCTTTCCAAATCCATTCCTTCTGTTTGGAATCACACTCTTGTCACTCTTATGCCGAAGCGTCCTAATGCCTCCTCCCCTCATCACTTTAGACCGATTAGTCTGTGTACTACTCTTTACAAGGTATGTGCCCGCCTTCTTGTTTCCCGGTTGCGGCTGGTGATTCCTCAGCTCATATCTCCTGAGCAAGGGGCTTTTATTAAAGGTCGAAGCATCTCCGATAATGTTATTATTGCGCAGGAGTTTATGCATGATCTTCAGAGAGCCTCGGTCAGGCAGAGTCTTATGGCAGTCAAGCTGGATATGGAACATGCATATGACAGGTTGAGCTAGGTTTTCTTGCATCGCACTCTGATTGAGTTCGATTTTTACGACCTGTTTATTGATTATCATGGCCTGTATCCAGAAGCCTTCTTTCTCTCTCCTGGTTAATGGAACTCAGACGCGGTCCTTCCATTCTACTGTGAGTCTGAGACAGGGCTGTCCTTTATCCCCGTTCCTATTTTTCTGGCTGCGGACGATCTCTCTCGTGCTCTTCATCAGGCTCAGCAGGATTGTCGTATAGTTCCTTTTTTGGCTGGCCCTTCGGGACCTCCTGTCTCTCACCTTCTTTTTGCTGATAACTGTATTCTTCTGGGACAGGCGTCTCCTCATAATGCTGCTAGTTATGCCTCTATCATTCAGGGCTACTGTTGTGCTTCGGGGCAGAAGATCAATTTAGAGAAGTCCACTATTTGCTTCAGCCCCAAGACCTCTAGGTCTACCAAGGAAGCTATTCACCATGCTCTGGGTATCTTTACTAAGTCTTCTGGTCTGTCTTATTTGGGAGTCCTAGTGTTGGGGAGGCATTCGCGCATCAGGATTTTGCTATCTTTGAGCGACGCATTCGGGATAGGATTGATGGTTGGCAGGTCACCGGTTTATCCATGATGGCCAGAATCACTCTCATCCGCTCTGTCCTTACGTCCCTTCCATGCATCTTCTTGCTAATGCTGTGGTCCCTATTACTTGTTTGCGAAGGATAGAGCGATACTTCAGGGATTTTCTGTGGGCTTCTATGCAAGATGGGCATGGCATTCATCTTCAGGCTTGGGATTTAATTTGCATGCCTTCGCATGATGGCGGTCTTGGTATTCAGTCCTTGCTGGTCAGGAGAGATGCTTTGCTGGTGAGACATGCTTCGAGGTTCATCTTGACCCTCACTATTTCTGGAGCTCCTTTATGCGAGCTCGTTATGGTGACTACTCTCCTTCTTTGGATATTCCTACTACTCGTCGTCATTCTTTCTTTTGGAAGGAGGTTTGTCTTCATGCTTCGGCTATTCTGGGCAATATATCATGGATGATTGGTGATGGCTCCTCGATCGACGTTGTCCAGGATCGATGGATCGCTGATCTCCCCCTCTCTCGTTGGCCGTCTTTTATTAGTATGGATATTCCACATCATATGCGAGTGCAGGATCTCATTACCCAAGATCTTTCATCTTGGGATACCCCTATGGTGATTAGTTTATTTGGGGAGGAGCTTGCTCGACGGATCCTTTCTATTCCTCTCACAGCTGGACACATTCCTGATATGAGATTGTGGAGGAGATCTTGTCTTTCCAGGGCCCCCACTTTGGACCTTATTGAGATATTTAGACCTCAGCCCCAGAAGTCACGGGATGCAAATTGGATATGGAAGCTTTCTGTTTATCCCAGGGTCCAATTATTCATATGGAAGCTTTTGTGGGACTGTCTACCTTCCTGCTCTCAGTTGTCGAGAAGGGGTCTTCATATAGAGGCCACGTGTTCGCTGTGTGGGCAGGAGGAGGAGACTATTGATCATGCCATTTTCACTTGCCCCACTTTGAGCGGGATTTGGACGAGGAAGAGTTATGATTGCAGAGTGGATGCTACTGGTTCCTCGTGTTCCCCATTCCTTGATGCTCTTCGGAGGACCACTAGACAGTGTAGTGCCCTGTGGGCTATTACTGCCTATCAGATATGGCTTATGCGGAACCGGTGTATTTTTTCGGATGAGACTACTTCCCCTTGCAGATTAGAGCGGAAGGTTAGATCTATGGTTGCTGAAAGTGAACTTCTTCCTACCGGGTTTGCTTCTTACTACCCTGGGCACTGGGGCTCCCCTGCTGTTTCGACAGTGAACTGTCAGACGGTTTATATTTCTTGGGAGCCCCCCCCTCTAGGGTATGTTAAGATCAACTTTGAAGGGAGTGTCGTGGTAGACTTGCTGGGTCTGCATTTATTATCTGCGGGACGGATGGAGCCTTGTTGGCGGCTGAAGGTATTGGCTCCTTAGATTCTTCTGTTCCCATGGCCGAGCTCTATGCAGCATGGGCTGATATCTCTCATGCTATGAGGTAGCTTCGTGTGTCATGCCTGTGTATTGAGGGGATTCTCTCTCTGTTATTCGGTGGCTTCGCTCGGATCCTAGAGATCATATCCCCAACAACCCTCTTCTCACCGATATTCATGCTGCTCTTCGAGGTGTTCATAGTATCCGCATCCGTCACATCACCGGGAAGCTAATTCTGCGGTAGATTGGGTTGTGGCGGCTGTGGCCTATCATGAAGGTTTTGGAGTTGAAAACAGGGTGATCCCAGTCCCTTTGCTCTTAAGCAGATTTTGTACTCTGATATCTTTGGGCTGACTCGCACGAGACTAGTGTGATTGTTCGTCTGTGTGATGATTTCTTTACTAAAATTATGTAATGATATCATCTTTTAAAGTGATAATTTTTTTACTGAAATCATCACTTCTTCAAAATAAAAACGCTAGCAGAAGGCTTTCGTCGACATAAACGCAACGAAAGTAAAAAAATAAAAATAAAAAAAATATTATTTTGAATAATATTTTTTAACATTATATAAGCTTCGTTTCATCCCCTTCTTGTAAAATAATGGGGAGCGGCGGATTGGATGCATTATATGCTTGCATGATTTTAAATAAACAAACGTATCCGAGGTTGTCTAGCCGCTGTACTCGGACGTCACGATTGCACAAAATTCAATCATATGCCAATAATACATCCAATTTATAGCTGCGAAAGGGGAGCGGCAATCTCAATCCAGCGGTAAATATTGCCTCATCAAAAAATCGTATCTGCAAGTGAGGATAAGAGGTGGGGGACGCGAAGCAACGCGAGTGACGATAAGAGGAGAAGCCTCCGATTCCGTTCGAATCCAAAGATTTGTTTGCTCGCACGGCACGCGTCCCGCTGGTGGCGCCACGCTCGCCCAAATACAAAAACCCTCTCTGCCTCGCTCTCTTCGCCAAAACCCTAGGCTTCTCCCGAGCGAGAGGGAGAGAGAGGAAGTGCTAAAGGGAGTTCTTTTGATCTATCCTGGCCTTGTCTTCGATCGCCGGAAGCCATGGAGATGCCACAGGACGAGTTGGAGCGGTTTGTCTTCTTCGACCATGCGTGCAAGTCCGCCGAGGCCGCCTACGCCAAGAACCCCCTTGATGCCGACGTTAGCTCTCGCCTCCCTCTTTCAGTCTTTCTTTCCATTTTTTTTTCTTCTTTTTTTTTTTTGGGGATAGATTATTCGGCTATGTCGGCGATTCGTGCACGGGAGACCCTAAATTAGCGGATTCGTTGAGACCCAATAACTTTTCTTATTCTTTTTCCCGTTTGTTTTGGCATCACTAGCTCGTTATTTGGATTTGAAACCCTAATATGAAAATACTCGAATGCTATATTTCTTGCTTTTCTTTATTCTTCGTTTTTTTGAAGAATTTAACGCGGTGGGGAGGCGCGCTTCTGGAGCTATCACAGTTTCAAACGGGAGGTGAATGTATAATACGGTGAAAGGTATTGTTGTTTTGCGTAAAAATCCTTTGTGTGTGTGGAAAATTTATTGTTAGGGTGTGAAAATCTATTTTTGATGCGCTCTTGTTAATGTGGAGGTGGCTCGATCTATTTTTTGTCTTTGTAGGTTTCTTTTACATTTTTTCTTTTTTTTTTGTAAATTTTGTAGATGCCATATCGAGACTGGAAGAAGCCTTGGACGTGGATCCGAGAAAGCATGACACACTCTGGTGCTTGGGAAATGCCCACACTTCTCATGCATTCTGCACTCCTGATCACGACGAAGCAAAGGTTTATTTTGCAAAGGCTACTCAATGTTTCCAGCAGGCATCGGAGGAGGTATCTGAGTTAATTTACCATAAAAGCTTTCTCGTTGTTATGTCTGGTATTTTGAGTGTTTGGATTTCTTGTAGGATCCCGGAAATGAGCTATATCTCAAGTCTTTGGACTTATCAGCAAGGTATGTTGAAATTGTTTATGCAAAACAGACTCTGTTTTCTAAATTATGTGCATGTAAATTGGTTTTGGAGGATCAATTTTTGTCTGCTAGTTGCTGTTCTGTTTTGTTTGCCATGTCTAAGATATCACCATCAGAAGTTTTGCTATTATCGAAAGATTGATTTTTCTGGGGTCTTCCCATGGTTACTAAATTATCTCAAGGATATAGGGGGTTCTTCTTTTACTAATAGTTTCTATTTTGGAATGGTTTAAGTGACTAGAATGTATACTAATGTAGCTGAAACAACTGGATTCTTTTGTTTTAAATAGTTTTTTTTGACCTGCTTCGGCATTGAATTTTTTGCTAAGTAAAAGACAATGATCTTAGCGATATCTGAGTTCTTTGAGGTGCTGTTTTGTTGTCGTTTTTGTTAATTATATGTTTTGTTGTCTGGTTATTGGAGCTTGAAAACTGTATTTATGTTTATTATGGGTAGGCAATAGCATGGGCATTTATTCCTATGCATCAACAAAAGGAATTTTTTTAAATGCGTTTGCAACAGATTCAGGCTAAGATCACTTTTATCAGTATGTGTGGGAAGATGGGGCATAATCATTGACTATATAGTTGAATATATAGAAGGTAACCAAGTGTTGCAATAAAGAGATACGCTAAAGTCAGATTTTTTGCCTATAATTTTATGCTAGCAGAAAATCATGCAAAAAAATTCATGCATCACTCATGATGCAAGTGAATCAGAACAATAAAAAATTTGATAGAGGAAGTCCTAGCGAACCTTGTTTTGTTCTCTTGTTTTTCCTGCCGTTTGGTGGTGAATACACTCGGTACGGACAATCTCTTCTTTTATTGCCAAACGTGTGTCCAACTCTTCTTTAATTTAGCTAGAAAAAGTAATTTGAGTTTGTTGCATTATTTGCTTGGGATACTGGAGGGCCATCTCTTTGTTCTTGAGGAACTTCATTGGCCGGCCAATTTGGTCAAGACATCTATGTGGGTGCATGAGGCTATGCATTGGGTGCGATAATACTTTTGTATAAAGCCCATGTAGAAACTGGCATGTGGCTGGCTACATGATATTATGTGTTCGGTGTGGTAATCCTTCTGTATTCAACAATTAAAGCCCATCTAGAAACAAGCAAGTAGCTGGCATGGCCTTAACTCGCTGGCCAAGAAGTGGTTACAGGAATTCATCTGACCCTGTTCCATATAATCTGATATTCATGTCAAGCACGTAGTTGACTTGCCTATTTGCCATAGGTCTATTCTTGTTATATATCAACTAAGTTATGAATTTATAAAGTTAGAACAATAAGATATTATGGCTTTTTGGACCACCTTTCTGTCATTGTATGATCTGAAGTAATATTTCAGTGTATACAAGTGCAGTTTGTGCCTGTATATTGGACTTGGCATTCATAACTCAGGAGAGAAATTTAGTAACTGCATTCTGATCATAGAAATATATAACCACACACTGTTCATATAAAAACATGAGTTTATACGACTAATGACATAGTGAGCTAAAGAAACTTTAACTGATATATGACTGCAAGACTATTCCAGTTTCTGTTGATACCAATTGTAATAGGGTTAATGAAGGGCTTCTAAACTAATTTCTTGAATGGTTAGTCCACAATCAATTTGTAAAAGGTATCACAAACATTTTATATAACCTTGAAATAAGCAGAAAAATGTATCAAGGATATGAAATGAATCTGGATGTTAGTGTTAGGTGAAGGTTTTTGTCGAGCCGATATATGTGACTAGTAGCAACATGTATATAGAGTCACCAGGATGAGGTATAATGAAAGCATGAGAATTTTATATTCGATAGCTGAAGAAGTGAAGATCCAGACAACGCATCAAGTGGGATAGTTGAGTTAAATACCAATGCAAGTGGGGGAACCTAGATAAAGAATGGTTGATTAATCATCCCTAAAATTTTCCTTTAGTTCCAACTTTTTTGGCTGTCATACTTTTAGGATTGGACATTTCTAGCCTGGCCTTCCCAGCCCAGTTTTGTGCCAACCTCAGTAGATGTTTCAGGTTGGAAAGCCCAAGCCAGACCCAGCTTTTTAAGTTCAATTGGAATTCAAGCAAGGCTCAGATTTTGTAATTATGGTTTTAATCCCTGATTTCTATTCCAGTGCCACTCCCAAAGCTGCCCAAAACCCTCTGTGGCTCTTTTACTTTCCTCTCCTTTTCCACCTTGTCCTTTGTTCTATCCAGCATCAACAAGCTCTGACCCACCAGGGCACTGACCTTTGATTTATGTTCAAGGATCCCAGTCCTCTCCCCTGTTTCTCTACTCTGCATCTCCTAAGCTGTCACCCTGATTTCTTTGTTGCAGTCATTATGTGTGGTCCAAGATAGAGCAAGGGTTAAGTTTCGAGGAGTCTTCAGCATGCTATTCTTCATGCTAGGAAATGCTACCAAAAAGATGAAACAGGAGGATGAGATAAAAGGAAGGGACAGGAGATGGAAGCGAGGAGCATGGGCAGGTGGCTGGGTTTGTCAGCTTAGTTCAGGCCCCATGGTTTGCTCTTGGGTTTCAGATTTTGGGATTGAAGTTGGGCTGGGCCAGGTTCTGACCAGGACCCCTTGTTTTGTTTTTTTTTTTTTTTTTTTTTTTTTTTGACCTGGCATGAACCTTGCTGAGATTGACAAACACCAAGGTTCTACCTCACAATGTTGTGTTATCCTTTTTATAAGCATGCGAGTGTTTCTGAGTTTCCATTTTATTTTGTTCTATCTGACTGGCACGGCAGTAGTTGCTGTTTTCTCTTGATTTTGTATGCATAAATCTATCTCTATCTGGTTTTCTAATATTTTCCAACATTTTGTAACACATGTACTGTAATTTAACTAACAGCACCTTTTTATTGTCGTGGACTTGCCTACATGACAACACTGAATATTAGGGAGTTTATGCATATTATTGCTTACATGCGTTGTTTCTGCAGCTGCCTTCTGTCAAATGTAATTTTAAATGTATAACATTGATATTTTCCTCAGGCACCTGAACTGCATTTAGAGATCCAAAGGCAGTTGGCTGGTCAACAGACTTCTGCAGGAGCGTCCTCTGCTTCAAATGTGAAGGTAATGTTTTTGTACTCTTGCTGTCAAAGGTAGTTAGTGTAACTTGCAATTTGTAAGCTTTAATATTTTCCTTTGTGCTTTAAATAAATATCTGAAAGTATATTCTTTTTTTCATGCTAATTGATTACAATTCTGTTTCCCATGGTTGATCTATTGATGATTTCCAAGCTGTGTTTTTAACCTTGTTTACTGTTTATTGAATTTCTTTGAAACGGAATACGTTTTTCTGTGAGGATTTGTCTATGTCCTTTATTCCACTTGTCTTCAAAATTAATGGCTACCCAAATGTCTCTTAGCATGTTATGCGTGCAATTTTTTTTTTTTTTTGTTTCTTTTCATCAGTAATAATAACTAAGTACAAATAATGTTGTAAATTTTCCTTGGCTTCAAATTTCACCCTTTTTTAAAATCAATGCAGACTACTTTGAGTTACTTGTTCTTACTTGTCTAGTTTGTAAAAGGGCCTCTTTGAGTACTCCTGTTGGATCCTTGGGATTGAAAACAGGATTTCTAGTATTACAAAACATGATGCCAGGTCTGGCCCATCTCAACGGACCCTCCCAGCCCATTTCTGGGGGGGAATAAAAACGTCTTGCTGAGGTTCTTTTTCCTCATGGGATTTGGGCTGGTTCATTCTGAAGACATTCCTATGAATCCCGTGAATATAGGCCTGGCCCGGCCATTGTCCCTTTTTCATTCCTGTGGATCCTGCTGTATTGCACAGGATTATCGAAACAGGCCCTAAAGTATGCTTATTTATTTAAAGTAAAATTTCTAGACCATAATGTGCAATGTCATGGCCCCAGTAAAAGGAAAAAGAAAATACAAGGGCACACTATGGAGCTGAATTTTATATTTGTTTTTGTTCCATTTATGTCTCAGATATGTAGCTTGGTAGCCTTAACCATTGGTGGGAACAGGAGATGCTTATGACAGGAAGATGGATGTTGTGATTCCCTTTATCATTTACATAAATTGATTAATATGCTTCTGCTTTTGGCTGGTCATATCTCTTGCTTCCCTGCCTTAAAGAACCAGCAAAAGGGGGGCATTACTTAAATATGGGTTTATCTATAGACATATGAGGGGTGCATTAATTAAATATGGGCTTATTTATAGACATATGAGGAGTGGTGGCATGGTCCTTCAGCGGGCCCCAGGTGTTTGTGTGATAATAATTGACATTTTTTTCCTAGCAGTTCATTTACAAATTTTAATAGTGAAAATATTATGGTCAAATGATAAACATGGTCTCAACTGTATGATATATTTAGATCGTTCTGTTTCTATAGAAAATTCTCAATCCTATAGTCATCATTGTTTCCCATAGGGTTCTGCTGAGAAACACATATACATGCATGTATAGCATACTTTAAGGCTTGTATGATATGTATGTATGTACACTCTGTAGATAGGTCAATGGAGAAACTGAAAAAGTAAAGGGACACAAATTCTGTGAGAAGACTTTTTCGTAGTGGGAGGGTGACCATTGTGCTGTAAAAGATTGGCAGAACTTGGGGCCCGTAGGCTGTCAAATGTTAGAATGGGGAATGTGAGATATAGTTAAAGAGGTTGATTTATATTTTAGCTTTTCGTAATATGTTGTTTTGACTTAAATATATTAGGATTAGGGTGTTGAAATGGGTTAGATGTATTTTCAGCATGGTTTGTCAAGTTAGGTGATTGATAAGCTTATTGTGTCATGGCCTGGAGAAGATGAGGTGGAGAGAATCACAAGCATTGGAGAGGCCAGGTTAAGTTGTAGCGTGGTTTCTTCGTCAGCTAGACTGTTTCATACTTCATGACATTAAACTTGTTTGAAAGATTCAATTTCAATGGAATTTATCAGTGCTTTAAATAGGTTAGCCTAAATTGTAGATGTTTGCTTCAGCAGATGTTGAAGCATTGTAGTTTTGATTGAACAGATATGAATGAGTCTACCATCCAAAGAAAAATATCAATGAGTCAAGTCTACCAAATTGCAAGTTGTTTCTTTCGAACCCGAGCTGATCTCTGCTTCAAATGAGTAAAACTAAGGCAATATATTGTCTTTCTTTAACATGAACTAGAAGCAACTCGTTTTAATTCTTTTACTTGGATGCCCCTTGAAAATGAATTTACTGTGAGGAAACTGACAATCATGTAATTTGTTCTGATAAGGTTCTAAATACTAGAACAATGACAAGGCACCCCACTGTCTCAGGAGAGGGCACGGTCTCGAGTGTGATGGCAAGGGACAGAACATCCATCCTAGGTGTCAGGATATGGGATATTCCTATCCATAGAAAACTAGGGACAGCCTTATCCCATGGTGTTTAAAACCTTGGTTCAGATCAGGCAAGTTCATGAATCAGGTCTCATGTTAGGTCAACTTATAGCTCACGAAAGTTTAGTTTTCTATTATTCCACGGTTGCCTGGCATCATAAAGTAACAAAAATCACATGTATTCTCCATCTATAGATCTGAAGAGATCCTTATGGAGAGATACTTATGGTGCCTTTTGCATACTCATGCTATAGTGAAAAAGTGGCAGCATGAGCTGCTGCTGAAATCCCTTTGCTTAGGTCCGACAACCTTGCCTTCTTCATATGCAGATTTGTTGCCCAACAGGTGTCTTCGTGGCTCATCTAGACCTTTGCAGCCTATATAGGTCGATATTACTTGAAGTATTTCAGTGTAAAGGTTATGTTACAAGTTCTGCATTTACAGTAATTCTTAACTAATTGTTTATTTTCAACTTCATACATTCGGATTGTCGTAGGCTGCACATTTGTCTAATTTACCTTCTTGTTCACATCCTACCTTGTGTATATTTTGAAGTCCTTCATGTTGCTTGTTCTTGCCACATTTTAGTAGGGCTCTAATTGTCTCATGGCCTTGCCTAGGCTCTCATTATGATGGCATTCACTGTTGTGGCTGATATCGCTCTAGCAGACTTGTTTAAGGAAAATAAAAAAAAGGGTTGGCTTTTTATGCGAATATATGCCATTTGTAATGTATCCTCTTGTAATTGTTAAAGATGCGTCATTCCTTGAATGGGCATCCTTATTTAAACAGTGCCATGTCACTTTCATTTAATATTTGCCATAGCTACTGATCATGTTGGTATTCTAAAATATTAATTCTTTGATTATGCCCTTGCATGGTCGTGTATTTCTGGTCTGTGTTCTATGCTCGCCATCTTCAACTGAGTCTTTTTTCATATTTCAGGCGTCCAACAAAAAGAAAGGCAGCGACCTCAAGTATGACATTCTTGGGTGGGTTATCCTGGCAGTTGGCATTGTAGTTTGGGTTGGGATGGCCAAATCTCATGTTCCTGCCCCTTCTCCTAGGTGAAGGGCCAGCTCTTCAGCTTGTTCCCCCAATGGAAGTCCACAGCCTTTTAGCTTGGACTCTTGAGTTTCCTAAGTAAATGAGAGGTTTTTTTATGGCTGAGGTGGATAAATAGCCTATACCTATAGCTGCTTAAATCATGTTCTGGCATTTTTATTCTTTCTTGAGCCAGTCAACATATACTATGTTAAATAACTTATGTTTTAAAAATTCCAGTTGCCATTATAATTTTGTTTTGATGCAAAGGAGCCCCTGTTGTATGGGTATGCTTTGTTTGCAATAATGATACATTGCTTTTATATTCACCAGTCTTCTGCGGCTGTAGAGCATCAGTGGACCATGATTTATTGGAATTTGATTTTAACATCATCAAAATGGGATATCTTTTATTATTGCAATGTTTTTAGTTAATCAGCAAATTCTTTTCTGAAGATGGCGATGCTAATGAATTTGGGAGCGGTTGTTAATTTGGTTTGGTCTCTAGTTGGAGGTGTTTGATGTTAGGTGATCCATTCAGGATCACAGATTATTTTCATGAAAATAATTATTGCATTTAATTATATCTTGATAATTTTACGGACAGCGATCTACATCTTCGCTTTTAGAATCACTATCAATTTAATATCCATCGAATGGACACCCTCAATAAGTAAGGTAGCCAAATTAGGAATCTCGAAGCTTTTAAATCTTGAGATATTAATTATTGTCACGCCTCATACCCTAAATTGGATCTAGGGGTGGCAACCTCGCATGCTGGGCATGCAAAGCGTCTAGAAATATAACATTTAATACAATAAGGAGTAATAATTATATTTCGTTTAATTTAAATGGTTCTTAATACAAATCATAATCATATGCTTTAGGCTACATGCCAAAATACATAATTCAATGGAGTTATAACAAAGTATTGGATTTAAGTCACTCTGATAGCTGCTCCAACTACTTCATATCCCCATCTTCAGTTCTATGGTTTTGAAAAACATTATGAGATTTAAATGAGCTCATACTCAATAAGTAAGCCAACTATAATATAATGTAATTACTTCATGCTTTTATCAACTCAAAATTTTCATAATAAACGTCTTGCCAAGCTTCCATAATTCAAATACATTTTACCATGTTATCAAAATATGCATCATGTGCTTAAAATAATTTTGGAAGCAATTGCCATATATAGCATATCATGAATATACAATTTCATGATAAAACCACTGTAAATAGCATGTAAAAGTGCATTTTTATACCAATGTCCCACGGTCACACACTATGTACACAGAATACCCCTCTCGGGTGTATCCTCCATAAATATCTCCTAGGAGTACCCTTTCGGGTGTATCCTTCATAAATATCCCCTAGGCTACAACACACTCCAAGAGTGTGCTCTCCATATACCCCCATATGGAGATGGGTCTCGGTGCCATGTGGCATAATATTGTCATATCCTGTCACAGCACACCTCTTGGGTGTGTGTTCTCCATATACCCCCTATGGAGTTGGGTCCCGGTGCCAAGTGAGTCATGCAACATATCACATCATATCATATCATAGCGGACCATGGTGGGACATATTAACATATACATAAAGCATCATTTTCATGTCATATTTGCCAAATGGCATGTATATTTATAAAACTTTTAACAATTTCAAAGGTCATGCCAATTGATCAGTTATCCATATAAATATCCAATTATTTGTAAAATATAATAAACAATAAACTAATCATAGTAAACGCTCATTTGCAAATATTAATATCAATCCATTTTTCTCATTTTTCAAATAACAATATAGCCTTTAAATACATAATTTTTATATTTTAATAATTTATAGAAATTATGATAGATGACTTACTTACCTTCTGGCGCTAATCTAAAAATGTAATTCGGCTATTTAAGCACCTGGGTACCTACAGCATAAATTTCCCAATTTTTAGTTCCCAAAAAATAGCATATTGAAATAGCTTTTAGCCTCTACCCAGTTTAATCCTAGGGTCATCTTGGGGCTTAAATATCTCCCAATACATAAGCCCAAATGGGAAGATAAAAATATCCCCAAAAACTAGAATCAACACTGATCCGGGGTATATTTTATTTTTCTATTTTCGACTCAATACAGGGTCCAAATCGTGGCCCAAAAATTGCTCGCGAGACGGCCCAATAGGGCCCAAAAGGGGGGGACGGCCCAAACCGGCCCGCTCCCCCAATCTCCCCCGCCTCCCTTGTTTCGTCCGAAACAGGGGAAGCGTGTGCCGGCGGCTGGGTCTGCCGCTGGCCACTTCCCGAAGGGGCCCAGCCGCCGTCGATCGGCCTGGAGCCGATCGCCGCCGTGGCCGAGCTCCTCCCCCTCTCTCCCTCTCTCAATCTCTCTTCTCCTCCCGATCTCTCCCGCAGCTTTTACCCATGCCGGTGGAGGCCATCGGCCGCTTGCCCCGCGCCAGTGGAGGCCACCGGCCGCTGCCCGGGCCTGGCGAGCGTGCGAGCACTCCGCCGGGCCCGAACCAAGCCGCAAAGCGGCTTGGTTCCGCGATGAAGGGAGGGCCGCCAAGCGGCCCTCCAATGCCCCACTCCGGCCGCCTCGAGCAGCCGGAGTCTCCTCCTCTCTCCCTCCTCTGGCCGCCTCGAGCGGCCGGTAATGGCAATGGGAGGAATCCCTCCCGCTCTCCCTCTCTCTGTCACTCCTCTCTCTCTGAAACAGTGGGCGGAGGGGGGGAAGTTACCTGCTTGTTGATGGAGATGGGTGGAGGGGAAGACTCCCTCCTCCCTCCCCATTTATAGCAGCGCGGGGAGGGCCTCCTCTGCGCTCGTGAGAAGAGGGGTGCCGCCCTCTTTGACCGGCGGAGCTGGGGAGCTCACATTCCTCCCTTCTTATAAAAATTTTGGCCTCGAAATTGATGTGGTTCATATAACATTTAGAATCCAAAGCCTTGATCATAAGAATAATTATCTTTTCATTTACATATACTAAGATACAAACAGATAAGGATATTTCTTTTTCACTTCCTCCCAGCTCCCAAGTAGCTTCCCTCTCAGAATGGTTACTCCACTGAACCTTGACATAGGGAATGCTACGCCGTCTTAAGACTTGATCCTTGCGGTCCACCTATCATTCCTTAACTGCATGGGTTCAAACTGTATCATATGGCTGGGGTCAGAAATGTCTTTCGGCTCTGAGCTGTGCGGAGTCGTTCTTTGATCAACTGTACTTTCTCTACTGTCTGCGAATCAGCTCAGGGCCCAACAATCTTCTCTCCCCCACATCATCCCAACATAAGGGAGATCTGCATTTTCTACCATACAAGGCCTCAAATGGAGCCATCTGGATACTGGCTTGGTAACTATTATTGTAAGCAAATTCCACTAAAGATAAGTGGTTGTCCCAAGCACCACCCAAGTCCATCACACAGGCTCGCAACATGTCCTCCAGGGTCTGTATGGTCTCTCAGACTGCCCATCTGTCTGAGGATGAAAGGCTGTGCTGAAGTTCAATTTGGTCCCCAGAGCTCTATGAAGACTCTTCCAGAATTGGGACACAAACCTAGTATCCCGATCTGATACAATAGATACGGGAATACCATGAAGCTCACAATTTGCTCAATATACATGTTGGCCAATCTCTCACTGGAGATCCCAACTCTGAATGGCAGGAAATGGGCTGACTTCGTCAATCTGTCTACAATGACCCACACCGCATCATTGCTCCTAGGGGTCTTAGGCAGACCAGTCACGAAGTCCATAGTGATCTTCTCCCATTTCCATTGTGGAATCATCAGAGATTGAAGAGGTCCCGCAGGCCTTTGATGCTCAGCCTTCACTTGCTGACATACCAAACATTTGGCCATATACTGAGCAATCTCTCTTTCATTCCCTTCCACCAAAAATTTTCTTTTAGGTCTCGTACATCTTGGTGCCTCCTGGGTGCACTGTATAGGGGAGTAGTGGGCCTCCCTTAGAATCTCTGCTCTTAGTTCCACCACATTTGGCACACAGAGCCTGCCATCAAATCTCAGGGATCCATCCTCCATTATAGCAAATTCATTTTGAACCCCTGACTTCACAGCTTCTTTAATCTTTTGCAGGTCCAAGTCTTCTTTCTGGAGGACTTGATCCTGTCTAACAGAGTTGGTTGGAGTACAAGTGCTGCCACAACCCATCGGACCGCTGTACTCGCAATCCAACCTCCAACTTCTCAAGGTCCCTCTAGATGTGAGGCTGAGAAGTGATCATAGAAGCTAACTCCGAGGAGGACTTCCTACTCAAGGCATCAGCTACCACATTGGCCTTCCCTGGGTGATAGTGCAGGTTCAGGTCATAATCTTTTAGTAGCTCCATCCACCTCCTCTGCCTCAAATTTAACTCCTTCTGAGTGAAGATGTACTTCAGACTTTTGTGGTGTACACATCACATGTCTCTCCATATAGATAATGCCGCCAGATCTTTAAGGCAAAAATCACAGCGGCCAACTCCAGGTCATGGGTAGGATAATTTTGCTCGTATGGCTTTAGCTGCCTGGAGGCATAGGCTATCACCTTCTCATTTTGCATCAGAACACATCCCAATCCCTTCCGAGAAGCATCCGTGAATAGGGTGAATCCTCCAGATCCTGACGGAAGGGTAAGGACGGGGCTGATACTAGGCGTTGCTTCAGCTCCTAAAAACTTCTCTCACACTCCTCAGTCCAGTCAAACTTCGCTTGCTTTTGGGTCAAGCGAGTCAGGGGTAGAGCAATGCGAGAGAAGCCTTCCACAAATCTGCGATAATATCCAGCCAGCCCCACGAAACTTCTTACTTCAGACACATTGGAAGGCCTACACCAGTTAACAACTGCCTCAATCTTCTTTGGATCCACAGATATGCCATCTTTAGATATTATATGACCCAAGAATGATACTTGGCTCAACCAGAAGTCACACTTCTGCAACTTGGCATAAAGCTTTTTCTCCCGAAGAGTTTGCAGAACAATCTTCAGGTGGTCCACATGCTCCTCCTGGCTTTTAGAATACACCAGGATGTCATCAATGAACACCACCACAAACTGGTCCAAGTATGGCTTAAAGATTCTGTTCATCAAGTCCATGAATGCTGCCGGGGCATTAGTCAACCCAAACGGCATCACAAGAACTCGTAGTGGCCATACCTAGTCCTGAATGTTGTCTTAAGCACATCCCAGCCTTGACCTTGAGTTGATGGTATCCTGACCGAAGATCAATCTTCGAGAATACCGAGCTCCTTGGAGTTGATCAAATAGATCATCAATCCTCGGCAGAGGATACTTGTTCCGCACTGTTACCCTATTGATTTCTCGGTAATCAATGCAGAGCCGAAGACTTCCATCTTTCTTTTTGACAAATAATACTGGAGCACCCCAAGGAGATACACTAGGTCTGATGAATCCCCGGTCAAGGAGCTCCTGCAATTGGCTCTTCAACTCTTTTAGCTCAGCCGGGGCCATACGGTACGGGGCCTTGGATATAGGTCCAGTGCCAGGGGCCAAATCAATAGTGAACTCAACCTCCCGATCTGGGGGTAATTCGGTCAAATCATCTGGGAATACATCAGGAAATTCCTGAGCCACTGGAATATCCTCCAACTTGACCTCATCTTGCTGAAGGTCCTTGACCATGGCAAGAAACCCTTGGCTACCCTTCTTCAAATACTTTGCGGCCTGTAGTGCTGACACGAACACCGAGGCCAGATGCTCCTGACTTCCAGTAAAACTGAATTCAGTTGATTAGGAATTTTGAAGATCACCATCTTCCTAAACAGTCTACTGAAGCATGATAGGAGGCCAACCAGTCCATCCAAAGGATAGCATCAAAGGATTTTAGTGGGAGGACGATTAGATCGGCCTTCAATCTCCTATCCCCCATGTTAATCAGGCAAGATCTGCATACTGAGTCTACCCTCATAACATCACCATTTGGGAAGCAATGCAACTCCTGCTCTAGGGGAACGGGTGTCAAAGATTCATCCTTGGCGAGATATGTGCTAGATACAAATGAATGTGTGGCACCCGGATCTACTAAGAATTGAGCATAAGCATTGCCTACTTTAATTATACCTGGTCACAAAATTTAGTTTGTCTTAGATGTCATGAGGTTAAACAATACCTTTATCATTCATGATCAATGCATTCCATTGCATATGAATGAAACAATCTTAGACGAGTAATTAAGTAACAGGCGTACCTGTCACAACGGAGTTGGAAGCGGCAGCATCCTGTTGTGTGAGAGTAAAGACCCTTCCCTGGGTCCTAGGCTGCTGCTGCTGGCCTCTACCCTGATCCGCAGAAGGCTGCTGATCCCTCCGAAGGGGACAAGTGGCCATCTTGTGATCCACCTGCCCACATATGAAGCAGGCACCAGTCGTCCCGCGGCACCACCTGCCTGGGTGGGAGTTTCCGCATTGGGCGCAACGAGTTTCCGTACTCTTTGGTCCTGAGGGGGCCTGATAAGGGCCTTTCTTCTTGGCCTGGCCTGAAGACTGGCCAGAAGGAGACCTCTTCTTCTTCCTCTGCTGCTGCTCCCACTGCTTATGGACCACACCCATATCCCTCTCAATCACCAGGGCCTTGTTTACCACGACACCAAATGTGGAGAGTTCGAAGGCATTGACTACCTGCATCAGTCTGGGCCTCAGTCCCTCGGTGGACTTGATAATCTTGGCTCTCTCAGTAGCCGCTATGTCTGGAGCGAACCGAGCCAATCGGGTAAACTCGGCTTCATACTGTGCCACAGAGAGATTTCTTGCTCCAGTTTGACAAACTCTGACTGCATTTGTCTCTGCACACTATTGGGGAAGTATTTGTCATAGAAGGCTTGCTTAAACTCTCCCCAGGAAATAGCCCGTCCATCCATTCGCTGCTCCACAAGTAGCCACCAATCATATGCCTCCCCCTAAAGGAGGTAGGTAGCGAATCTGATTCGCTCCTCCTCTTGGCTACCATGAGCTGCAAAGGCTTTCTCCATCTCCCTCATCTATTTTTCAGCATCGGCAGGGTTAGTAGATCCACAAAAAGGAGCAGGGGCCAAGCTCTTGAACTCAGCAAAGCTCCGGCCCCCTCCCCGCCAGGGCTTGGATGGAGCCGACTGAGCAGGCTGCGGAGCGGGAGAGGCAGGCCGAGCAGGCTGAATTTGCTGAATCTGTTGCTGCATGGCTTGTATAGCCTGCGACATTCCCGCTAGAGCCTGAAGCAACTGGGCCTGAAATTGTGGTTGATCATTGTCAGCTAAATTTATGGAACCAGAGCCTCCAGAAGCTTGCTGGCCTCCCTGCTGGCCAGAGTCGCCAGCCTGGGAGTTCCCAATAGGCCGCAGACTCCTAGTGCGACGTGGCATTCTTAACTCCTACCAGAGTTAGGTTCCAGTCAGTATCCTTGTAAACCATAAAATTCAGGCTTTCAAAATATATTACTTGAAATTTTTAATAAAGTTATCACCCTCCCAATGTAATCCTAATGTTCTGCCTAGTGTCATTTTGTGTTTGTCCCTAAGGTCAAACCTAGGCTCTGATACCACATAAGCTGTCATGCCCCAGACCCTATATTGGATCTAGGGGTGGCAACCCGCCGCATGCCGGGCATGCAAGGCATCTAGAAATATAACATTTAATACAAGAAGGGGTAATAATTATATTTCGTCCAATTTAAATGGTTCTTAATACAAACCATAATCATATGCTTTAGGCTACATGCCAAAATACATAATTCAATGGGGTTACAACAAAGTATTGGATCTAAGTCACTCTGATAGTTGCTCCAACTACCCCATATCCCCATCTTCAGTTCTGTGGTTCTGAAAAACATTGTGAGATTTAAATGAGCTCACACTCAATAAGTAAGCCAACTATAATATAATGTAATTACTTCATGCTTTTATCAACTCAAAATTTCCATAATAAACGTCTTGCCAAGCTTCCATAATTCAAATACATTTTACCATGTTATCAAAACATGCATCATGTGCTCAAAATAATTTTGGAAGCAATTATCATATATAGCATATCATGAATATACAATTTCATGATAAAACCACTGTAAATAGCATGTAAAAGTGTATTTTTATACCAATGTCCCACGGCCATACACTATGTACACATAACACCCCCCCTCGGGTGTAATACCCCCCTCGGGTGTATCCTCCATAAATATGAAGGGAGCGGCTTGGTTCCGCGATGAAGGGAGCGGCTTGGTTCCGCGATGAAGGGTCGAGCGGCCGGTAATGGCAACGGGAGGAATCCTTCCCGCTCTCCCTCTCTCTGTCACTCCTCGTTCTTTGAAACAGTGGGCGGAGGGGGGAAGTTACCTGCTTGTTGATGGAGATGGGTGGAGGGGAAGACTCCCTCCTCCCTCCCCATTTATAGCAGCGCGGGGAGGGCCTCCTTTGCGCTCGTGAGAAGAGGGCGCCGCCCTCTTTGACCGGTGGAGCTGGTGAGCCGCTCGCGTGTGGTACGGCTGCGGTGCCTCCCCCTCCTTCGGTCCAAGAAGACGGATCCTCACATGGTGAGGATCCGGGGCTCACAATTATCTTGTTAAGTTACAAAGACTGGATTAGTTGAGATATCGTTTTATTTGAGCTGATATCATAAATAGGGAAGATGAAAGAGAATTCAGATTTTTTTACATCTCATTATATGCTATAACATCGAGATATTTAATATCTTGGCTTATTTAGTAAATCCAATATTGTAAACTATATTTAAATATTAACTTTATATTTTATTAATCAAAATATGATTTAAAGAAAAAAAAATTATTTGATATGAAGAATATTTATTGATTGATAGTTTAAATTTTATTGATGGCAGGATTCACATGTCATTTTTAATTCAAGGTGCATGTGCCAATAAAAACCAAGATTTTAACTAGAGGAAAACCATAGAAATCGTCGCAATGAAGACCTCAAATGGCATTTGTTAACAAATGGTGGGATGCTTCGAATGCAATGATGTACTTTTATAAATTTTAATAAAGTAGTTATAATGGAAATTATATTAATTATAGTTTAATTATTAATTAAAATATATCTCTATATCACCTCATCATAAAAAAGTATGAGACATTGGTCAAATAGCTCATCTAGTTTTGACTAGGCTTGGGCTTTAAAATTAAATCCTTTAGATGTGTCTGCATTAAAAAAAAAAGTATGATTGATCTAAACTTTAAGCTGGGCTAAAAAATAGTCTGGTTTGTCTCGATTTGAAGGTGTATACACATACATATAGATAGAGAGAGATAAAGAATTAATCATTGGTCAGATGTCCCATCTCACTAAACTCATCTAGTTTGACTAGGCTTGGGCTCTAAAATTAAATACATTAGATGTGTTTACATAAAAATATATGATTGATCCGAGCTAAAAAGTTGTCTGATTTGGCTCAATTTAAATGCGCGCGTGTGCACACATATATATATATATACATAGAGAGAGATAGAAAATTAATCATGAGTCAGTTGTCCCATCCAACCAAACCTAAAATTTTGCTATCTTAGACATAAACAAATCAATTAAATCCACTTTAGATATGTGAACATCAAATCTAATTGCTGAATGGTTGACCCTATGATGGGTAATGCATATGGGAAAGCTTATAACATCAATCACCTATTGATATTGATAAATTGTATGCCAATGCATAGCTCCCATACTTTACATGATTGCAAACATGCGCATTTGTATTATCATCCATCTCACATAAAACCTATTAATTTTGTAGAAATTAGCTTAGCCATTAGCAAGAAATTATTTTGTGAGCTAACATGTGCAAACCATGGGATATTTAGACATAGTACTTAAATAACATATATAAGTCATGTATAGAATTGTGACTTGTGATGGGTCAAGTTAGATTGGGACATGAACATTAAAGAAGGTACATTAATCTAAACTTGTCCTTGTTAAACAATATATAAATCTAAAATTAGACTTGACTTGCTTATTGAAGAAGTAATATAACCAAACTTTTTATTAAACAAGTCTCCAATTGAAGTTAGATTTTGATGATAGGTCAAAGTATTTTTTAAATAGATTAAATATATCCTTAACATTATGATCATGCCAATCTAAGTTAATTATTAGGTAGGTTAGAATAATTTAGAGTCTAATGACATATTTGGGTTAGTTATTGGACCCTTCCAATAGTTGTTGTCAAGGAAGAGCTGCTTATGATAACCGATGAGGAACGGCTCCTGCTAAACCTCCCATCATCCCAAATGATGCCTAAATTATAATCCATCCTATATTATAAATAAATTAATTCAATAAAGCCTAAATTAAATTCTATTTACATCAAATTCAAACCTATTAATTTTGAATTAATTATGGTTAATTAATAAAAAATTACTTGACGTGGAATAAAATTTTAGAACCGCCTTACTTGATCAAAGTGTCAGTTTTAAATATTATAACATAATATTTATCAGGTAAAATGTGCTTGCTTGGATGGAATCATATTTTATTATTTAGGCAAAATTAAGGTGCAATTCATTGGATGTTTGTTAGCAATACGTGTCTGCTATCATTAAGTAGGAGACACTGAGAACATATTCTAATCATAGCCAATGTCTTTTCTACTATTGTCTCCTTCGTTTTTCCATTAGGGCCCTTGTTTTAGTGAGAGTTAGCCATCTCCTCTTTTTTTTAATGGAGTTGCCATCGCTTATGTTTTCTAACTAAAGAGCTACTGAATTCTTTGTTGTTCGAACATAGCTGATAGTCTTATTAGCAATAAAATATGAATCATTCGCTTCGACGCCTCTTTTTAAGCCATAATCTCCTTTACCTCCTCATAGTGGTAGTAGCCTCTAGGAAAATATTTCAGCTGCGTTTGGATGGGGGGGGGGGCGAATAAGGCCTGGAATAGGCCCTTATTCCGCCTTATTCCCTCAAACAAAATGAAAAAGAAGAGTAAGCCCCACTAGAATAGCTATTTCAGTCAACCCCCTTATTCCGATTTCTTATTCCATGGTAACCCATGAAATAGCTTCTATTCCCACTGCAGCTATTCAGGGGCACCGATAGAATTAAATTAAATAAATTTATTTATAATGTCATTTAAATAAATTAAATAAATTAAATAAATTTATTTATAATAATTTAAAATAAATAAATTTATTAATAGAAAATAATAAATTAAGTATGTTATTTTTTTCTTTATTAATATAAAATAATTTATTAAGCATGTTCTTATTATTTTATTAATAATAATTAATTTATTATCTTATTTATTAATAAATAATAATTTATTCAAGTATTTTAAAAAATAAAAATTGATAAACCATTTTTATTAGAAGAAGTATCTTTGGAATTTCAAAAAAATCTTCATCTATTCCTACTGGAATACATGCTTATTCCTATCATCCAAATCATTTGAAATAACACTGCATTAATTACACTAGAATAACATAGAATACAAGATTTTCATCTAAACGTAAATCTGGAATAACAAAGGAATAAGCTATTCCTACGGAATTCGTATTCCTATTCCTAAAATAACTTTTTGACATCCAAATGCAGCCTTCGTGCACCAGCCTTCGATGCACAAAATGTGTACCAGATACATGTCGTGCGAATACACGTGCGGAATGCACCGCTTTCGACCCAATGGGCCATGGTAAGCATGCTCAAACTGATGTGCAGTCGATGCGCACAGTCGGTGCGCGCTTTATGCATCGACTTTTGGTGCACAAAGTCTTTTTCATGGCCTCTATAAGAAGAACAAGTAGCCCATTATATGTGAAAGTAGTATGTCTACCAATTTTATCATGGCATGTTACTTGAAACAATAATATTCGATTAACGTTGAATAACCAAGGATTCAATAGTTTGAAAATATTAGGATTGATTGAAAAAAAGACTCCTTTAAATTCACAAATCTTTGATAAATTTAATAAAATAATCCTTAATAAGTCCCATCTTAGGTTCAGTTTTATTTTAACAATCAACTTTATGCACCATAAATTATGTTTCTATGGTTAGAATTTTAATAGTTTTGTTCTCAATCGAGATATAGAATTAAGAATTGCCTATTTTTCTTTCATTTATTTTGTTTCAATGACTTATCTTTTATTTTGAATATAATACTAATTAATCATAAATCAATTTTACCCTATTTTTTTTGTTTGTGATCATAAATCTATTTTTTCTCTTTTCAATAGAAGGAGAAAATAAGCTTTTAAGTTATCTTTTAATACAATAAATCGAAAGAATAATATAAACTAGACCCAATAAAAATAGGGACTGATTTTTGAAAGGGGTAAGTACAATGGGATTCAAAATAAAAAAAAATAATAGAATATGGATGGGTAAAAAAATATTACCCATTTTGGACTAGATTTGATGGCATGGCTAAGTGGTAAGGCGAAGAATCTAGATCCCTTATCCTAGTTTAAATCCAAGTGTGGTATATGTTATCCTAATTTAAATCCAAGTCTCGTACGTGAGAGCTTTTTTTTTTTTTTACCATATTAGCTTATGAAGTTCAATTTTTTTATCGCACTAGCTATAATTTTTTTTTTTTTTTATTGCACCAACCATGCACATAACTGCCTGCAACTTTAAAGTAAAACCTTTTTTAATATTTAAAAATAAAAAAGTATCATAGCTTAAGAGAGATAAAGATAAATAATCTGATAACAGACTATATTTATAAGTTTTATTTGTGATAGAGATATTGTTTGATTGAAATCAGACTTAAATCGCACTAGCTATGCGCAAAACCATTTGCAACTGATTACCAATAAAATATTTGCATTCTCTTTAAATAAAATATATTTTTATATTAAAAAAAAAAAAAGAGTATTGTAACAAAATCTGGTTGCTAAAGAGAAAAGATAGAGAATCGAATATTTATTGCTTCTTAATAAAGAGTTAAATGCCTAATGAATTGTATGTATAAGTTTCGTTCGAGGTGAAGGTACGATGTGATTGTAATCAGCTAAAAGTTAAGGTAGGTATAAGTTTTCGATGGTACCAGCAATGCTCATAACTATTTGTAATTGATTATTAGTAAAATCTTTACATCATTTGAAATAAAATTATATTTTTAATATTTAAAAATATAAAAGTAGTATAATAAAATCTAGTTGTGAATAGAGCTAAGAGAGAGAATTAAGTGAAGACCTAGAAGGTAAATGCTAAGCGAATTGCATTTATAAGTCCCGTACGAGGTGGAGGTATAATTCAATTGAAATCATCTAAAAGTTAAGGTAGGTAAAAGTTTTGGATGGCACTAGCGATGCTATTAAGCTAATTATCATTAAAGGATTTGCATTATTTGAAATAAAAATTATATTTTTATTATTTAAAAATATAAAAGTATTGTTGCAAAATATTATTGTTAGGAAAATTCTATTTGGCCGCATGTTGAGCCCCTCATTTTTTTTTTTTTTACTCAGTAGCCCTCCAAAATTACTCAATAGCCCTCCTAAATTTAGAAAATACCTAAACTACCCCTTCCTCTTTCACCCCCAACCCTCTCGTTTCACATTTGGCCGAGTGTCTGTTCGGCCAAGAAGGCCGAACATAACTAATTTTGTCCGACCGAGCAGGCCGAACACTTCTTCTGTTCGGCCTGTGTGGCCAAACAGAATCCTTCTGTTTGGCCAATCAGGGCCGAACATGTTGGCTCGGTTCGTCATGTGTGGCCGAACAGATTTGACCTATTCGGCCACACAGGACCGAACAACTCACGAATTAGGAAAAAAAAATCGAAGACAGAGATATAAACTAACCTTTGCGACCGTAGAATCTTCCTAAATTGCTAGTTGCTTGTCCATTGCTCGATTATAGGTTGAAATCTCTTCAATCAAGCTTCAACGATCGATCTGAGAGTGTTTTGATCCGAAGTGAGGGAGGAGGGGAACGACCGATCCGAGAGTTTTTGATCCGAAGTGAGGGAGGAGGGGGAAGGGGCAGGCAAGGGGGTCTGTTTTGACTTGGGAGGTATTTTGGTTCAAAAATTGTAAGGACAAATATGCCTTTTTTTTTTTTTTTTTTTTAAGTGGGGGTGGGGGGCTATTGAGGAGAAAGCGCTAGCCAAATAGAATTTCCCTTATTGTTAAAAGAGATAAAAAAGAGAATAAGACATGTGTTGCTTCTTGATTCAAAATGCCAAGCGAATTGCATTTATAAGTTTCGTTTAAGAGAGCGATAGATTAAAATCAACCAAAAATTAGGGTAGGTATATGTTTAGTTCGTACCAGCCGTGCAACTTACAATTGATTGTAAATAACATATTTGCAATTTTTTAAATAAAATTATATTTTTAATATTTTATACTAACAAATAAGTATTATAGTAAAATTTGGTTAAGAGAGATAAAGAGAGAGAATTGGATATGTATTGCTTCTTAACTGAAGAGCCAGATAGTAAATATCCAGCAAATTATATCTATCAGTTTCGATCAAAACGAAGGTAGGATTTGATTGAAATCAATCAAAAGTTAGGGTATATGTAAGTTTTGGATCACACATTCACACCAGCCATGCACATAATTTTTTTTGCAACTGATTGTTAATAAATATTTGCATCATTTAAAATAAAATTATATTTTTAATATTAAAAAATAAAAAAGTATTATAAAAAATCTTATTGTTAAGAGACAAAAAAAAAAAAAAAAAAGGTGAATTGAATGTACGTGCTTCTTAATTAAAGAGTAGATGGTCCTCCTCTGTGCGGTCTGAGGAGGAGACGACGGATCATGTTATCTTTACATGCCGCAGGGCCAGGCAGATTTGGCAGCTTACTGGCTATCACCATCACCTTGGACTGGAAGGCACCACCTCTCTGCGTGCGACCTTTTTGACTGACATTAGGAGGGGCACCCAGCAGCTATTGTCACCGGGCCTACACTTTCAGATTTGGATCTCGCGAACCTTCATGTCTTCACTGATGATCATGTATCTCCACAGAGGACTGCTAGAAGAGCTATCTCCTTATCCGTGGAGTACACACTATCGCTCGGCTTCTGATTTTGACGGTCCTGGCCACTGGGGCTCCTCTACTGCTTCGCAGCGAACCGGCATATGGTTTTTATTTCTTGGGAGTCCCCACCCCCAGGGTTTGTTAAAATAACTTTGACGGTAGTGTTGAGATAGACTTGTTGGCTCAGCTTTCATAATCCGTGTATTTGATGGTGCTTTGCTCGCTGTTGGTGGTCTTGGCTTACTGGATTGTTCTGTCCCGTTGGCTGAGCTGTACGCAGCCTGAGCTGGTATCTCCTACGCCATTCGAATTCTTCGTGCTCACTGCCTGCTCATCGAGGGAGACTCGCTCACTGTCATCCGGTGGCTCCGCCAAGATAGCGGATCGGTTGCATTCAATTCTCTGCTTCATGATATATGGGCCACCCTTCAGGAAGCCCATTGTGTTCATATCGTCATGTTTATCGGAAGCCAATTTTGCGGTGGATTGGATTGCGGGCTCGATGGCTTATCAGTCTGAGATTTGGAAGCATGTGATCCCTGCCCTTCTATACTTAAACAATTTTATTTTCTGATATTTCTAGGTTGACTCACATTAGATCAATGTGTTCACCCGTTTGTAAAAAAAAAAGTCAGATGGTAAATGTCCAGTGAATTATATTTATAAGTTTCACTTAAGATAAAGGCATTTGATGGAAATCAACCGAAAATTAGGGTAGATACATTGAAGAGAGAGAAAATATCAGCCTCTTGATTTTCTTTCTTTGGAAAAAAAAAAAGTTCTAAATACCGGATGGATGTTTATTTTGCGGCTCTCAGCCACTCTATTTTATGTTAAAGATTCAAGCGAGCGCCAAGTCAGCCGGTCACCTTTCTAAGTCGAATTTCGGGTCGCTGTAGCGATTACTCGGACTCGGCAATCGTTGTCGCTATTCGCCGGGCCCATTCACGCGTCAGCCGCCCGTACCCCAAACTCCAAATTCAAATTCGATTTATAGATTTTCCCCCAAATCTTAGCCCCTTAATTTCAAATTTTCCCCAAACGAGAAACCGTTCCTCTTCGTTGACTTGTCAGTGGTTAGCTATCCCCTGGCGGACGAAATACTCATCCAAACCGTGCAAATACACCGCACCTGTAAATTAAAATTCGTGCCGTCAGATAGAATGGACTCCACACGAGCCATAAAGCCCACGCGGCAGCATCTAACGTGACACCGTGCAAATTAATCGCATGGCGGACCTTTTTGAACCTATCAACGGAAAAAAATATCTTTCCTCGATTCATTTTTTTATTTTATTTTTTTCTCCACTCTCTCTCCCAGAGCTTTGTCCAAAACCCTCGCAGCTTGCTGCCTCTCCTCTCTCTCGCCTGACCGTCCCCGCTGGGAGAAATCGCTCTCCCCTGTTTCCAGTTCAGGGATTGGCTTTGTTGTCCTCTTTCTCCATTCTTTGTTTCTACTGTATCGATTTCTTGGATAGATCGGAATGGTGTTGCTGCTTTAAATCTGCTGAGGGTCTGATCTGGGCGCTTGGATGGTTTTTCTGGTATGATTTATGCTTACATTTCGTGAACGTTTTGATAAGTTCTTGTTATGATTTTGTTTCTCCATATTAGGGTTTTTATTGCTTGATTTTGTTTCCAAACAGTCTTTTGGAATAATAAGAGGGATTCGAATCGGTGAAGTTTTATAGTTTTACTTGCAATTTTTGACATGTTACGATGATTAAAGAAGGATAAATTGTTTTATATTCATGTTTTGTCATTGTTTTCCTCTTAGAATTTTTGTGTGGTTTTAGAAACTCTGCATCTTCTTGAGGTTGGGTTCATGGATCAAATCGGTAGTCTACCAAAACTGGAGAAGAGGTAGCAAGATGGGACTGGCTTGGAAGCAAGAGATTAATTGTGTACTTTAGATGGTCACAGATCCTAAAACACAGCAAGATTGAAACACAGTCATGGTGCAAATTTCAAACAGAAACTCATGTAAGATTTATTGGTCAAAAGCATTGCTTCTTGTAAATCATGTGCAAGTTGAAGCATCAGTTAGTGAAGTAATGCACTCTTAAAGATTGGGGAAAGATTTACTGAAAGGTTGACAATGAAGTGCAGGTTTATATGATAACGGATGACTAGATGTAGAAGATCAATAGAGGAAAGATGGAATAGCTGATGTGCATGCATGTATTGGTATGTTTGTAGAGAATGCACTAGGTGATATTTAAGAGTAAATTGGTTGATGTTATAATAATGGCTAGGCTAGACAAAAGCTATGAAGATTATGATAGTACTTGTAGGAGGTGAGTTGTTTATGTTGATGTCCTTGAAGGACATAAAAATACTCCTGTTATACTAGCTATATCCCATGAGGTGCCCAGGCATAACAAGCTGAGTTAATTTGTGCCAGCTGGAGTTTAGTTGTAGTTTCCTGAACAAGTTTCGCTGCGAATTAGCTTCAGGCAAGAGTCAACACGAGACCAAATAATATTAACAGAGTAGAATAATTTACAATCAGAATGAATGACTGTCCTTAATTTTATTTCCTATCACTTGTGCTCACCTTCTCTCTTCGCCTTTGCCCAAATCCCTAAAACTCCTGCAACTCCTTACCTAGTTCCTTCATAGCTGCTCATGGGAATAAAAAGTAATAAACCTTTCTTTTTTTTCTTAAAGGGATTCACCAAATCAATTACCAAATATTTCTGCATCGTAAGATTTCTATATACCTACATTGGGCATGATTAGTAGGGTTTTGAATTTTTAATTGATATAGGTGCAATTTTTATAGGTTGTCACTCAGTCATAGGACACTCTTGAGATTTGTTAAAATCATTATCATTATATTGCCTAATGTGTTTATTCTTTCTTTAATAATAGTTGTCCAGTCCTCTTAATTCTGATATATACTCTGCTAGCCCTTATGATTTTTGTTATCGGTTATAGCCATGGTATGTTGAACCATTCCGAACCGGACAGTTTGGGATGGACTGAACTGAAATGTTCTGTAATTGGGATGGTTTGGTAAGAGAAAGAATCAACCAAACTGATCCCAAACCGATTGAACCAAACCAAACCGCCTTGAATCAAATCAAATTGCTTGGATCGACATGATATGGGGTGGTTTATGGCTTAGAGCCGTCTATTCCACCTGATCGGTATGCCATGGTATGACTCAATATGTTCTGTACTGACCTATATTGGTCCAGTATCGACATGGCATTGGTTTCCACTACGACGAGCCTTGGTCATGGCTGATATGCTGGATGGTATTGGTTTTTGAGCTCTTTGAAAGGTGTTTGGCTTGTGGAATCCTAGTGCAAGTTTTCCATCGGTTTCACTTTTGTTTAGATAGCATCAGATGAAAAAAAAGTTGAAGTGGGGTCATGACTGATGTTGGATGGCACTGGTTTTTTGAACCCTTCTGAAAGGGTTAGGCTTGGGAAATCCTAATGCAAGTTTCTCATCTGTTTGATGACTGATGTTGGAAGGCACTGGTAGAATGCAAACTTGTATTATGAGTACATAAGTCAAGGAAGTTAAAATGTTGCACCAGTTGAAAATATTTTGGTTGTAAGTCAAGTAGGGATCATTGGTCATGTGCCAAGAAGACTGCAAGAAAATCTAGGAGATGCTAATTTTTGCACCTGGGTAGTAAATGACGGAAAAACCCAGGACTACTTGAGCAGAAGGCTTTTGCTGAATGTCAGAGGCTTTTGCTGGCCATGGTATCGCTATGTGATGTAGCTGCAGTAAGGCTTATGTACGCATTTTTTACACAATTCTTTGCTTGAGATCAAATTACTTTGGCATCTCATTACAATAATTCTAAGGTTATGATAAGTGCTTCAGTTGCAAATAGCATAATTGATATTTCTTGATCAGTAATATTCCTAACTATATAATCAAACGAGTTATTCTAGAACACCCATCTTCAAGTGCTGGTATCCTTTTTAACATGCTGTGAGGGCCTGCAAGTTGGGTGGCATGGAGACAAGCACATATAACATGCACACAAAACTAAGGGAGAATGTGAATTCAAGATCATGATTTATAGGGATCTTGCAAGATCTTGGAATTAATTTTGTCTAATTTCCCAAAAATAATATTTTGTTCCTGTAGTTTCTCATCATAAAATTCAATATCTCCCAACTTAGTGGAAGCAATAATTTGTTTGTTTTGTCAACTAGTCAAACATGATATCCATACCCATTGCATGATTTACTATATAACTTACTGATACACATAAATGGATAGAAAAGAAGGTCTGTAGCTTGTTTCAAATAGTTATAATTGGTGGGTATATTTAATACATCCTGGTGCCTTTATCCAGACTTAAACCTAGTGGATCCATGATTGCCTAATCTTTGGAGTCATGTTACATGTTAGTAGTTGGTTGTTTTTAAGTTTTTCGGATTTCAAGAATGTACCTCTGTCGCTTTGGAAGTTTAACTGTATTACAATGAGCCTCTAATATACTCTTCTTTCTCACATAAAAGTAAATTTCAGTCTGCAATAGATTATTTTTTTTTGTTACTAATAGGCTTCATGTTCTGTCAACGTTATCTACATGGCTAGATCAGGAATGTTAGCTTTCAAATGCTTGCTTGTGTTGTTTGCTGCACATAATATTATTTATTTTATCTTTATTCTTTTAGATATGTGGGAGTTAGTCATGTAATCTGAAGGTTCTAATGAACCTGGTTACACATGATGTTGGAATTCAACAATTCTGAATCTTAATTGGTTGTCAACATTTTTTTCTAACCAGCCTGATGGCATTTCATTTTTCCCACAGATGGTGTTTCAGTTTCGAGAGAGGCATTTTGTATATTTTATAAGCGAAGATGTATGTGGTAACATGTAGCATCTTTCACTATCATTGTCCATCTGTTAAGGCAGAACAGATTTCAAGTTTGTAGACTCTCAGTTATTTTTCTTGCTTGAGCAATGCAAACAAGAAAAAAGGTTCTTTCAAGAAATCCTTCCAGAGATCATGCTAATTCTAGAACTTGTAGACAACCAAAAAAGGTGGTTGTAATTGGTGAAAAGAAAGTTACAGAGCTTATCACATCATCTGCAAAAAAACAGAAATCTGGTAATTTTTCCCCTCGGTCTCTCATTACACTTTAGTATAATGCCGTTAAAATAATAAACAAAACCTGCTTCAAGAAATCCGTGGCAAAATTATATATTCAAAACATGTTCTCATCTGTCTTCTTCATAGGTAAGCTGCAAAATAATCATACACACAGCAAGAGATAAATTTAATATTTTTTCGTTATTATTTCAAGATTCATGGTTACCTTAGTATTCATAGTTTAGCTTACTGGAGTCTGCACCTTTTTTTCCTCATGGAAGGCTAAATGTAACTTGGTATTGCTATGATCCTGCAAATTTCTTTTCTTCTAAATAAGTTTGCTTAACATGATGTCTACAAATAACTATTTTTCTGTGTTTGCTTAAACTGTGCGGTGTCATTGCAATTTTTTTTTGTTCATAATGTTTTTTTTTTTTTTTTTTCAGTTGGAACTATACCAAGGAAAAATAGATATGTACAGGCAGGAAGGAATTTGCGTTCTGGCTGTGATGTGGTACAGGATGAGAATCAGGACACCTCTGCTGCAGATGGGACTTCCCTTTGCCATAAGGTAGCAGCAGTCTTCATTTGTTGTCATGTTTTGCACCCTGTTCTCTTGGCGTATAAAAATCATTATATTTGTATTGCAAATTTCTTTGCTTCAATTTTTAACATTATTATTATATTATTTTAACTATAGTGATGAGGAGATTGTTTATTTCTCATTTGAGAAGCACTTTTTTTAGGTGTATTAGTTTTAATAGTGGTATCTCTGTGCATATTAATTAAATATTTTTGTATGTAAATGCAAAACGCCATAACTTTTATTTTTAAATTATTTAGTCAATTAATATGATATTTTCTAGATGCTTCTTCCTATCATCGGTCTTTTACCCTCCAGTGTAGTTGAAACCATTTAATTAGTTGATGCTTATGAATTTTGTGGATATTCTGCTTCTAGTGACATACTGGAGTTCTTGGGTGTCTGTAAGGAAACATCAGCCACGGAACAAATATATGATATCATGCTAGTGGATCAAAATCTTCTGCTTTCTTTTTTCACGCCCTATCTGGTTACTCCTAATTTCTTAATTTTCTGTTTCCTTGTCTGAACACTGTATGGGTTTCTGTATGCCTTTGCATTGCATATTTGGAATGAACATTTCATTTGCATATCTAAACTATGACATGTCATGTGTGCAATAATAATTTCATCTGTGATCAATTATATGTTTTGTCCTATATCCATGTAATTTTTTTGTGTTTTGGTCTAGTATAAAGCATCATTGTAATTGTCCCAATGTTATCTGCTTTCTTCTTTTCTTTTTGCTTTTTTGGTTATAGGTGTGATTTCTGAGATTTTGGTCATATGATTAAAATAAGAAAAACATGTCAGAGAGATGTAAAATGAAAGGAAGATGATACTGTACAAGTTCTCTTTGCAATTGATTCATTTGGTTTATTTTTGTAGATTGATGGATGTGTTTATCTTGATAACTTATTGATGCCCATTTCATTCTGAGTTCATTACTGATTTTCTATGTTCAAACAGTGCATTGCGCAATATTTGCTTTAGTAGTTCAGCCTGACAATCACACTCTCTAAATTAAATTTTCAACGTTTACATTAATGCTATAGCAGCAATCTGAAGATAAAGTTGCAGACAATGTAGTGGATACCATTTTTTCCCCTGCTTTCCGTCATCATAAAGACACCTGCGGTGGCATTACTGATAAAGGTATGCAGTTTGTAATTTAAACAGATTAAAAAATTGATGTTCTTCATATTTGATGGTGACATTCATTTTTATTCCCTCCTTTTCTTCTCTCTCTCTCTCTCTCTCTCTCTCTCTGTGTGTGTGTGTGTGTGTGTGTGTGTGTGTGCATGTGTGTTGTGGGGGGGAGGGGGGGGGGGGGGGGGGGTTTGAGGAGGGGGTTTGGTTCATATATTTTCAAGGTTTCATTTAGTTTTTCCAGTTTAATTCAATTTGTAATAGTAATTCAGTAATGACATTAATTCAGTAGAATACCTGTTTTGTGTCTATTCAACTAATTATACTTTGAGATATGGATGTATTTAGATTCATCCAATACTGTAGGCTGCCGGTAGTTTTGATGGAGTAAAGATTTCAAAAAGAAAGAAAAATAGAAAACTTACTGAAATTTCGTTTGCTATTCGCATGCTCTAACTTAGGGCCATATCCTTGCTTTTATATCAATTTTAATTCTGATCTTTCCCCCAATCTGGTATTATAGTGCTGGTATAGACAGAAATTCCGTTATTTTCTGTGTATTAGCTGATCAGTTGCTTGGATGAGATGGAGTAAACAGGCTTTGCTAATGTTAAATAATACAATAAATTTAGAGTTCTTTTTGCCTCTCTAGTTTTGTATTCCTTGAAGCGAGTATATTATGGGAAATATCGCTTGAAAAATTCTACTCTTTAAAACCACGTTGTCCTTTTTACTCTTTTAGAGGTCTGAAATCTGAGATGATAATGTCCTTGTGTTTCACAATTTCTAATTTAACAATCTTTTTTTATCCAAGATTTCAAGTGCCTTCTGTCATAAGTCAATGCTGCCACTCAGCACAGGCCTTCAAGATGCTTTTTATATGAACTTTTTTCGTCTTTTTTCATTTCATTTCATTTTGTTTTGTTTTATTTTTCTTTTTATTTTGTGTTGGTAGGGAATGGCAAACAGCACATGCTGTGGCGATGGTAACTGGCACAATTTGGCACTGGCTTTTAAAACCTTGACTTTAACGAACCAACAGGTCTTGTATATATCTATTTAGCTAGCCATGGTGTTATGAGTGCTTTGCCATTCAGTTATATACAGTATAATTGCTTAGATATAATCTCTAAGGTAGGTTATCATGCATTATTACGTTGACCAAGAGAAAAGTTATTATTTTTAAGAGATCGTTAGATGGTAGATTCATCTTCGAGTTATTAGAAGATGAAACCTTATGACTTTAATATCTCGAGATCGGTATACAGTGATAATTTAAGCAATATATTAAACATAGCATACTCATTATGGTATCTTATCAATTGTTCATACAAATAACAGCATTTCAAGATTGTGTCATGCTAATAGTTTGTATGAGCTTCTCATATGCCCTCTTGGATAGAGTTATTTTGTTATCTTCTCAATATTTTGCCTTTACTCTCTCTACTTTCACCTGTGCAAGTTTCAATTTCTTTACAATACATTTTGCCTGACCTAGCATTACCTTACCATTTGTTGGAAACCTTATTCTTTTTGTAGTGTCTCAATATCTTGAAGAACTTTTATCTTTGTTTATTATGTCTTTAAGTCATGTGTATATTAATAATTTTGTTGTGTAGGTATACTGGTATTAAATATCGCACAGTGATTGTAGTACCTTTTCAATTGTTCATACAAATAACAGCGATTCAACATTATATGCGCAGTGTTAATAGTTTGTGCAATCTCCTTAGATACCCTCTTGGATAGAATTGTCTTGCTATTTTGTAAATATTCTCACAAGTTCCTTTATGGTTTTGTTTTCCTTTTCAATCTCTACATTTAGTTGTGCAAATTTCAATTTCTTTACAATACACTTTGCCTCTCATAACATTATCTTCCCATTTGTTCAAAATCTTAATTCTTTAAGTAATATTTCAATATCTTGAAGAATTTTTTTCTTTGCTCACTACATCTTTAAGTCTTGTGTATGTTAATAAATATGCCACATAGATATACTAGTATTTATGCTAGTATATTTAAAAGTATTCTTGACTTTGAAGGCGGTAGTTGAAATATTACTTGAAGAATTTTTTTCGTTGCTCACTACATCTTTAAGTCTTGTGTATGTTAATAAATATGCCACATAGATATACTAGTATTTATGCTAGTATATTTAAAAGTATTCTTGACTTTGAAGGCGGTAGTCAACTTAGTTTTATGACATTAATAGTCATTGAGATTATCCATGCGTCCTGTTCAGCTGGTTCTATTACACTTCTTTGGTTAGGCACTCAAGATTTTCACTTTATATGTTTTTTTCAATTGGTCAATGGAACTTTGTTGGAACAGTGTGGCATCTTTCAAGGTTTGGTTTTAGTTTTAATCGCTCTGGATAGAGTAATTGGTTTTGATGGTTTTTCTAGGTTCTGGAGTTTCAGTCAAAAAATTCAGAATAAATTCAGAAAAAGAAGAAAAATTGTGGAGGGAAAAAAATCCGGGGAAATTATTCTAATTCATGTTATTGTGTTATGAGTTATCTAGGGTTATAATTTGCATAGTTTTGCTAGTTTTGTGCTGAGAGTAGACTTTATTCACAGAATTTTACCAATCTATTAATGATGATGTAACGCAATTACTTAAAGATATTTGAAGGACTCTACTTTAAAAGTCAAAGCAAGAAAGATCTATCTTGTCATCTAATAGATCTTTGAGAAAGATCTTTCTTGTAATCGAATACATCTTTCTTGCTATTATGTATTTATTTATACAGCAATTCTTTAAAAAGTAAGTCAAGTGTAAATTTCATTACCTCTTGAAATCTTTACTTTTTGTGTATTGTTTAATGTCTATCTGGTGGAATTTTGGCCAATCCGCCCTTTTGATTGCTGATAGGACGAAGAATTGCAAGAGAAGGGTGTTGATTGATTTGCTTTTGCAGTGGGAGAGGGATGAACTGTGTCTGAATCCATCCCATCTCCCAGCAGCAAACATTCAAAAGGAAATAAACTGGACTCATCGGGGTGACATCATTTGTCCCTTGTCTTCCAAGATTCTATTTAAAAAAGGACTCCTATCATCTTCCAAATAGCAATTGAAGCCCATTTTGAATTAGTTTTGGCAACTTTGGTCAGTTTTTGCCAAAATTGGCTAAAACTGACCAAAACTGAATTTCCTTTGCTTTGGATCATTCTGGGTTGGCTAAAACTAATCGAAACTGAATTTCATTTGCTTTGGATCATTCCAGGCCAAAATCACTCCATCTCATCCAAAACTTGAAGCTTCGGTATATTTAACCATCAAGATGTTGAAGTGAGAATGGAAATTGGTCAGTAGTAAAGATTGAGGCTTCATTATGTAGAAATTATGTAAAACGAAGTCATTTCATGTGGTTTTAGATATGATTGTACAGTTACATTCAGCTCTTTTTCTCCTTTCTGCATATTTCTTGTTATAAAGTAATCCTTGATTATTTGCAATCAGTGTTCTTTGGCTGCTAGCTGATTTTCTGTTCAACCACAAGCCTGTCTTTTGTCTCCTGCTAGGCATTGGCTTGGGATACTGCTTGTGAACTCCATTCTGGGATTTTAATAAACCTGTTCTTTTTTTTTTTTGCAGCTGATGCTGTGGACTTGATCAAGAGCAAGGACCAAGCAAATCATTCTGATGTTGAGGTTGAAGAATCAAAAATGAAGCCTATTGTGGTCCTGGTACATTAGAAAACCAACAGAAACATGCTGAGAAGGGAACAGAAGTTATGCCAGCATGTGCATGTGATGACAAAGCTGATTTGACAAATCATCTGCATGCTCTTCATATGGAATCAAACAATGCAAACTCATCATGTGATGATGAATTTAGTGTTCTGGGGAACCTGTCTTCTGAAGTTTCAGCCATATATCTTGCAATGCAGAATTCTAAGTTGGAGTGTGTTGAAGAACAGAACCATAATTCAATGTCAACAGAGGGTTGTGCGGAGCCTGATGACAGTGATGAGTTTGATGATTTTGATCCATACTTATTCATCAAGGATCTGCCTAATTTATCAGCTGTAGTTCCAAGATTTCGGCCCATGCTCTTGCCGAAGCAAACAAGGAGTTGCCCCTCAACTACCCTTGTCCTTGATTTGGATGGTATCATATTAACTTCTTCTGTTTTTTAATTTGATAAGCATATAGCTTTTTTAGGTGTGATATTGTTTTCAGAATCATACCTGATGGTTAAGGTTCTTTATTGCTGAAGTGCTTACCTTTTATAGGACATTCTTGAATTTATGTTCAGGAATTGATCATTAAATTCCTGCTATGATTATTTTGTTTTTATGCATTGCTGTTAAAGTCATGATGTCCTAAATAGAGTAGAGTGGACGAAGCAGATCATGTAGCCGACCCCATGTAGTTGGGAAAAGGCAAGGCTTAGATGAGTTGAGTTGAGTTGTTAAAGTCATGATCTGAGTCAAAATGTCTCTAAGAAATCTAGCTGCCATCCTTTCATATATTTATATCGCAAATTGTACATACCCTTCGATCATGAGAACCAACTTGATCATGTTATTTATGTATTTGATAATGGGAAGTCCATTTTCTATAATTTTTTTTTGCCTTATATGGATGGAATAAGCAAACTTTGGCCTTTCACCCTCTAAAGAAGTGCCGGTTCACATAGTCAGAATCAAGTGGCATATTTTCATCTTTTTATATCATTTCTTAAAAATTGATTTTTAAAAAGCATTTACCTAAAACCATAGCTGAATTAAGTAGTTTTTAATTGTTTTGAATAACTGCACATGATCTTTCCTTTTTTTTGGCATCAAAAATACTATTTATTGTCTTATACTGGTGGTAATTAGATTTCTTCTTAATTAAAAGGTCCTTTTCTTCTTCATTCATCTACTTTATGATTGACTGAATTTTTCAAAATTTCATTTTTTATATGTTTACAGTTTTTGAAATAAATCAGAAAAAGTCATGCTATCTAAATTTTTTGTTGGGAGCTAGCCCTTTTTTAAATATAAAAATCAAGACCTTTTCATATGTCATGGCTATGGTAATTGAGCCTTGTCCCATCTAGTTTTTTGAGCCTGCTGACCTGGATCAAACTGAATTGTTTTCTGTGTCATGGGTCCACAGTTCCGTGGTTTGACAGTGAGTTGGCTAGTGCCATAGACATCTCATCTCCTTGAATCTATTTCACATCCCCCAGAAAACTTATGTTTTCTGATGTTTCTAGCTCTCTTCAACTGAAATCTTCACCCCGCCCTTGTGTAATTGTTATCAAGCCCCCACAGCTCAACCTCCACTGTCATCAATGAAGCCCAATAACCTGACCCAACATTGTCAAAGGTGAGCCGGGTGCTCACCTATGCGCACAGGTGAGGCGCTGGCCAGATGAGGCGGTATTGGCTAGGTGCCCGCCGCCTAGGTGAGCGCCTCACGCGGGCACTAAGCGCCAGAGGTGTATGCCTAGTTTTGAATTTTTTTTAACTTTTTTGTCCTCTTTAAAAATAAATATAATGAACTGGCATGAGGTCTAGTTTGGTCAAAA
The DNA here is from genome assembly GCA_900491605.1 of Calamus simplicifolius. Taxonomy (NCBI): domain Eukaryota; kingdom Viridiplantae; phylum Streptophyta; class Magnoliopsida; order Arecales; family Arecaceae; genus Calamus; species Calamus simplicifolius. Next base: position 158,318 of record UESW01004215.1, on the reverse strand, counting down.
TGTAAAATATAGAGAAAGGGAAAAAGAGGCTGGTCTCCTACTTTTTGGCCATTGGTTATGGTAAACAAAAGAAGACAAGAAGAAAACCAGCTCTGATTTCACAAGAAAAACACAAAAAAACCAAGAAAATCTCTCTATAGTGGTCACCATGTCAGGTATGTAATTTTATTTATATTTGATTCTCTGGTTCTCTCTCTCTCTCTCTCTGTGCGTGCATGCATGTGTCACTCCTCAGTCTCTCCCCCTGCATCTGTAGAGCACCTTCTTTTCTCCTTAATTTTTTTAATTTCTTCTCTCTTTTTAGCTATTTCTCTCTGGCTTATCTTTTACTCCCTCTCTCCGTCAGTGGCTGAAAAAAAATTATTGCTGCCCTTTTTTTTTGGGGTCTTGGGGTCTGCTGCTCTCTTTGTCACTGGTTGCAAACTTGTTGCTGCTTTTTTTTGGAGGCTTGGGGTCTGCTGCTCTTTTTGTTGGTGGCTGAAAAAATTGATCACTCTTTTTCCTTGGGCTACTAGGTGTTGCTTGCCGCATTTTTGCTTAGACTCTTACTCCATCTCTATTTCTCTTTGGTTCCTGAAAAACAAAAAGTTTCAGTTTTTAGCTTGGGCTGTCTGCTGCTGCACTTTATTTCCCTACTGCCTTTTTTCCCAGATTTTCCAGGCTGATTTTACGTTCTAATGTTATTGTTATGATTAAGCTTTGCCTGCCTTCTTTTTTTCCAGTGACATTTCTCTGTTGGTTTGAATATTTGATATGGCATGATGTTATTGTTAGGAACAAATTTCTTTAGTTTTGTGTTGTTATGATTATGTATAATGTGATGGAAGTTATATTTGACAATGAATTTTAGTAATTTTAGTTTTGATTAATTTTTTTGTGAAATATATATATTTTAAAATTAATGCCTCAATTTTCTCGGCCGAGCACCTCGCCTGGTGCCGAGTGCCTCGGGCAATAGGATGTCTTGATGCCTTAAGGGCATCTCATGCTTTTGACAACGCTGGCTTGACCTTCTGTTGTCGTCGTTGAAACCCCAACAGCCTGACATCTCCTTTGACTTGAACTGGTTGTCACTGTCGAGCTGCTCCATGGTCCAACCTTTGAATCACCAAATGCCATCAAGATCCCCTACAGGCCACGCTCTTCTCTTATATTGAGTGCTCTAGCCATTGATCGCCCTTTACCTGACCTCCACCAAAGCTGATTTTGATCCCCTGGTTCCCCCCTTCATCAGCCATGATAATGGCAACAGCCAAGGAATCAAACGAGAAGAATCTTCTAGGGGTCAGCAGACATAAGCTAAATTTTCAGCATCACCTTTTTTCCCTTCTCACTGGTTGACGGGTATTTTTTTTGTTTGATTTGAGTCGTTTTAACAGTTAAACCTCTCTCGAACATCTGCTTCCAGCAGGTATCGGTCATCTCCGGGTTTAGATTTGACCTAACCCACAGTACCAAGTGGGTGACGAGTTGACAACCTGGGTCAACCAGGTCTTTACACATTGGTGTCAACTATTTGGCGTTGGCAATCATTATTCACCAACCAATCATTTCAAGGGCTACCTCTGATTTCACTGCAAGCTTTCCCCAATCCTTTCTCACTAGTTTAATACATATCACAGATCTTCCGTTCTTCTAAATCTTTTGGTAAAATTTTGAGTACCGCTCCTTACCATAGCTCTCTCTTATGTTCATTGTATATGACCGTATCATTAATTTTTAATGATCACAATTTTTAATGGACTTATTTCTCAATCTTTCCTAATTTTGCTTCACATCCATCTTAACATTCTTATTACATTAGTTCTTGTCTATCATTAGCATGTCACTCATGAATTGTTAACATAACTGAATGCTATTCTTTGGGTGTAACTTGATATTGTACTTGGTAAGTTCCATTTAATCAACAAGAAGTAGGTGCATGGATAAATATTTTTGTTTGTACTGTTGATGTAAGTTATATTTGATTTTAAGAGAGATAATACAATCTCTACTGAAGAGGGTACCATGCCGACTTTTCATAAGCATCAACTTCGTAACATCGCCTCATTGTTATCAATGTTCATGCAATATGCTATGTGGTCTTCAATGCTTAATCTGTTGTTGTAGGATGATCAGATCTATGCTTGTCTTGTAAGCAAATTTTGCGAATGTCTGCTCTATATCTGAGTACTGGTGTACCTAAACTCTGTATCTCATGGTTGGACACGCCTTTCAATATTTTATGGTTTAGTTTTATCTTCTTGTTTTCACCATGTTAAGATACTTGTCTTTTGCTGTTTGATTCCTCATTGTCTATATGCTTATGGTTCTACTGTGTTTTACTTGGCAGAGACTCTAGTGCATTCCAGCCTTGAACCATGTGAAGATGCTGATTTTACATTTCCGGTTAATTTCAATCTTAAAGAGCACACAATTTATGTACGCTGCCGTCCTTATCTTAAGGACTTCTTGGAGAGGGTTGCAAGCCTATTTGAGACAGTTATCTTCACAGCCAGTCAACGTATATATGCTGTACAGCTCCTTAATGTACTTGATCCAAAAAGGAAATTATTCCGCCACCGTGTTTATCGTGAGTCTTGTGTTTTTGTGGAGGGTAATTATTTGAAGGATCTCTCAATTCTTGGCCGTGATTTGGCACATGTCATTATCATTGACAATTCACCGCAGGTAATTCTTTCTTTCACTGTCATGGGTAAGCACGAGTAAAAGTTTATGGGATAGAGACAACTGATGGAAGGCTACTGACTAACAGTTGCTCCAACTAATAAATCATCAAAAACTCTTGGATTGATTGAAGTTAAACTGTAAAAAGAAAAGTAAACTTGTCACATATTTGTTTCTCAAATACTGGTATGTCGGAATTTTATATGCTGTTTGTTTCCCCATAGCACTTCATGGTTCATCCTTTACCTGATGTATATACCACAACATTTTTCCCTGCTGTCTTGATTCATGACAGTCTTTAGCATATGAAGCAAATGAGCCTTTCTTATTTCTGTAAGGACCTTTTTTCTGTGTTATTTATTCTTTTGCTAGGAATTTTCACAGTTATTTAGGAAAGATAAGTTGAGCCATATACCTCATTGTGATCATTGAGACCCATAAGTGACCAGATAAGAATGTGAATGTGTTAATTTTGTTTGTCAATGCTCTCTGTGCTCTAATACAATGGTGTAATGTCCTTTGTGGTGGGACGAGAAGCATGTATCAGGGATTTTCTGATATCTTCCTTTGTACTTTGTCAGGCATTTGGATTTCAAATTGACAATGGCATTCCTATTGAAAGCTGGTTTGATGACCGAAATGATCGAGAACTGCTTTCATTACTCCCCTTCCTGGAGAGTTTGGTTGGGGTTGAAGATGTCCGTCCACTGATTGCCAAAAAGTTCAATCTTCGTGAAAAGATAGCCTCTGCATCTTGTCTTTCTCTTGACTTCAGAAGGTGAAGGAATCAAATTTCTTCAAAAAGAAGTGCAGGGATCGGGCTCCTTGGAGAAGGTGTGGAGTTGGCTAAATGCCATCTGTTACCTCTACATATTTGTCTGCTTTCCTTCAGCGCCCCATTTTGCCTTGTCTTCGTCTTGTGCCATTTGTTTTTGTTGTAGCCTGTCTTGTGTCCGAACAGGGAATGCTCTGTAAACATTAAACTAGATTTATCCAACAGGAAAATGATATCAAATTTTGCAATTGATGATTAATAAACTCTTACTATCTTGGAAAAAAGTTGTTTTCATTTGTTTCTTTTTTACTCTGGGCTGTTCATGAATCAGTGTTGCGCTCCTCGTTGGGGTGTGGTTCTGCTCCTCCACAACAGACTTTGTGCGAAACTGCAGCGTGCGCGCCACTTGGAAAATGTGTACGCTTCCACATTTGGTCATCGTGATTGTAATCGTGTTTTAAGAATTTGGAATTGGGAAATGTTATGGTTATAATTGAAATTTTGGAAGTTTTGAGTGTTTGGGTGATGCAAGTCTGGTGCATGTTCATCGGTTCATTGTTTGCTTTCAAGGTTTATAATGTCGATCGTACAAACTTTCTTTGGGAGCTACCTTTTTGTCAGCTGTTTTTCTGGTTGTTGAAATGCTAATAGCAGGAGTCTCAGGACTTTTTTCTATTCCATGTCTGAATTCCGTTGCCACTCCTGTTTCCGTTCATCACTCTGGTTTATGATGCCCATTGTTGTATGCTTGGTTTGGGAACTGCCTTTGCTTCAGCATATTTATGTTGCGTTTGATGCATGCTAAGTAATCTTGAAGGGGAATATGGGTTGACTATAAAATAAATTATCAATAATGTTTGTTAATGTGTTTGGTATGTTACATTAATATTGATTAATGTATTTGTTATCAGTATATAATATCAAAATTTTAAAATATTTTTAAATTAAATTTATTAAAATTTATATATTATTATATTTGATTTAAAAAATATTTATAAATAATAATGTTTTAAAAAATTATATTTATAAATAATATTCAAAATGACAAATATGATAATATAAATAATTATTATAAAATAGATTATCATTTAAAATCTGTTTATATATATATATATATATATATATATATCAATAATTTGACTATAAAATGCAACCTTACAGGTTATCGTACGGAATAAAATCATGTGCATGCCCATAGTCATCCCAATTGCGTGAAATCCACCATAAATTTATTTCAATACAATACTAATAAGTAATAAGATTCAATTAAATTCTACCATAAATTTCGAATGAAGTGTAAAAATAGCAATAATCGTGGACAAACAACAGATCCAGATATGTGACGAAAACAGAATGAAAAAATACAAAAAATGTATTAAAAGTTATATAAAAGAAAGTGATTAAGAAAATTATTTTTTTTAATTTACTAATAAAGCGTGCAGGGAAAAAAATAGCTATCCAGCTGATCTCAACTAATTTTGAAGTGAGGGTTTTTTTTTAAATTTATTTATTTGTGGTCTGGTTTAACTTGGAACCGAGCTTGATGCGAGCTTCGCTTCGCGAATCGGAACAAAAGCGATATCCCACAGCGACGCCCGTGGGTAGCCGGTTGCCATCCACCCTGCTGGCTGTCTGGAGTTTATTATCATGTTTTCCGACACGATCGCAGGGGGTTGCGCCGCCCCGACGGTGTCCACCGCCGGCGCCCCATCCCTCTCCTTCCGCCGCTCCGTCGTGAACCTCCGCTTCCCTGCGCTGCTGCCCTCGCTGCCGCCGCACCGGCAGCACTCCCCCGCCCGCGCTCTCGCTTTGAAGCAAAACCCCAAACGCTTGAAATACTCCGCTCCACGCTTCTTCAAGGTCTCTGTCTTTCCAATTTAGACGTTTAAGGTTTTAATCTTTGTTAATTCTGTGGACTTGTCTCCGATTTCTATCTAATTTTTTTAAAATAAATTACAAAGAAGGGGGAGAAGATGGTATACGTGGAGATGGACCCTTTAGGAGCCGATAGTTGGAAGCTGGAACCCGTCATCAAGCTCATCAAAGAAGGAGGCGTCGGTGTAATCCCCACCGATACAGTGTATTCTCTCACTCCAAACATTCCTCATCTTTTTTTTTCCTCATTATTTACCAGTCTGGACAGAGTATTGGTTAATAATCCTTGGATTTTCTTTTGATGGAAGAAATTTATTAAGCATGAGTGGAGATAACTATTTGTGGTAATAAGCAATGGGGTGATCATGAGAAGTTGTTATGACTGCGTGACCTGAAGGAAGAATTTTATTCGGAGGAGTGGATATAATACTTTTGTTAGTTTGTTGATTTATGTTTGGTCTTGTGTCAATAGAGAGGCTATGGAATTAGTATCATGTTCTAAAATTCAAGTATTGGTTCAAGTGTTTAAAACTACTTTTTCATTATATGACCATGTCCCTGCATAAGAGAATTCCGCGGTACTTATATGGATCATTCTGATGGATATTCTATCAATTTGCATCTCCTCAAGTTGGGATGCCTCATGAATGCCCTCATGTAGTGCAACTGTTTGTCCAGAGAGTTTGGCTAACCATACCAAATTAGAAATGTTTTTAATGTTAATCAATTATTGATAATTGAAAACAAATATAGTTTTGTCTTGAAATTTGGGTGGTCAGTATGACAGTTGGAAGTGGCATTAGTATGTTTTTTAGTCTGTGATGATTATAATGGACCTTTGGTCTGATGTCTCATAAGGATCACCGCATGACTTGGAGGTTCGACCATTACTAGGCTCTGAGGAGAAGCCCTCTTTATGGAGGTCATGTGTACACGGTGCACGCAATTATCATGGTTGGTGAATACGTTCATAGGCTTGCTCAGGCTTGTAAAACCCTTCCAACTGTAACATAGCCTATCTACCTATCCCAGACAACTGCCTAGATGGAATAAAATAAATGTTTAAGATCGCCACCATAACTAAGATTCACCATGATGGATAAGAATCAATGACTTTAAAAGTTGCATCTCCTAATAGTTTTGATAAGATTTTCAGATATGATCTCAAGAAAAAGACAAAAGAAAAAGAAAAATTGGTATGCAATTTTCATACATGAAAAGGAGGAAAATCCAAGAATGTCTGAAATTTTATGAGATCATTTCTGATTTCATGGATATGGCTTTATTTCTAAACATGCCAGCCATGGTAACTTGAATTATAGAAACCTCAACTAACCTTGAATCATCAATTCAACTAAACTAGTAAATTTTGACTCAACAGCAACAAATATGTCTGCCTTATTTGTGAGTAAGCATATATTCTTATGCAACCTCTGTGCAATTTATGTTTGTAAGCTAAGGGGTTTGCTTTGAGCATCAATTTTGCTGAGTTTCAAGTGGTCCAAGAATTCCAATCAGTTAGATATGAATAAAGACCTTTATAAAGGTTTAAACATAATATTTAGATCCATTTCGGAACTTCTCTAATCAGTTAACTGTCAAGTTGGATTCATAAGGAGCAGCTTATCCATTACTATCAAGCACTTTCTTTAGGAACCGCTTGATGAATGAGCTCATGACCTTGATAATAGGTTCTTTTGTTTTTGTTTTTGCGAGATTTTTTGGCAAGCCTTTCTCAGTCTTTTTGGCTTTTTGCTTATGCAAAGATAGAGCACCAATTTCGAGAAGGTTGATCATAGGTTGGTAGCCTAGCATAGAGAGTTCTCAAACCTTGATAAATCATTCTTGGGATGAGGCTTCATGGTTAAGGTCCAGTTCAAGTGTGAGAATTTCTGTATCAAGATGTAATACATCCATCTAAGTGTGCAATCATAGAGATTTTCAGGTTGTTAGAAAGTTGCAAAGAAATCCTCATGGACCTACTTTGATGCTTATTTATTGGATGGTTTGCTGCAATGCTCAGAAATATCTTTAGCATAATATAAACTCAACTCAACTCAACTCATCTAAGCCTTTTCCCAACTACATGGGGTCGGCTACATGAATCTTCTTCCTCTACTTTGCTCTATTCAGGACCAAGTCAACATTCAAATTATAAATAGTTATATCTTTTTTAATTATTTCTGTCCATGTTAGTTTAGGTCTACCTCTATCTTTATCTTTTATCATGGATTGTTAAAAGATCACTCTTTCTAACTGGAGCTTCTAAAGGCCTACGTTGTATGTCCAAACTACCATAATCGATTTTTTCTCAATTTATCTTCAATTGGGGCTACTCTTATCATTTTTCTTATATGTTTATTTCTAATTCTATCTTTTAAAGTTTTACCACATATTCATCTTAACATACGTATTTTTGTTACACTTAATTTATTCACATATTGTTTCAATATTGCCCAACACTTTGTTCCATATAGCATAGCTGGTCTAATAATGGTTTTATAGATTTTTTTTTCAATTTTAATGGGATGCGCTCATCATACAATACTCCTGAAGCACTCCACTTAATCCATCCTGCTTTAACTCTATGATTCATATCTTTAGCTATTTCACCTTCTTACTAGATAATTGATCCCACATACCTAAAGTTTTCACTCCTTGATATCTCTTGACTTGCAATCTTCATTGTTTCTTTATTTGTATTTCTACTCTCACTAAAATTATATTTTATGTATTCAATTTTAGTTCTACTAATCTTAAAACCTTTAGATTCTAAAGCTTCTCTCCAAATCTCTAGCTTAGCATTTACTCCAGATTTAGTTTCATCAATCGACTATATCATCTGCAAATAACATACATCATGAGATTTTATTTTGAATATGTTGGTTAATTCATCCATAACTAATACAAAAAGATACGGATTTAAGGTAAATCCTTGATGTAAACCTACAATAATTGAAAATTCACTAGTTTCCATCTTTAGCATAATATACAAGTTTTAAAAAAATAAAGTTGGGATTGGCAAAGCTTCTTCACCATCTATTCCTATTATTTGGTATGTCCTTGTGGGCCAAGCATTCTCAATTCATCTCAGTTCCTTAGATTTCCTTCAGCCTTTCTTTTGGTCGTATCATTTTACCATTCTTCTTTATCGATTGAGCACACTAAATTGAAAAAAAAAAATGAAGTTGAAGTCTAGAAAAAAAATTAGGAGCTCTTCTGTCTGCTGGAAATTATATGCTCTCTCTTCCTCCGTTGGATAAGGATCAACCTAAATGGTTCTGGGATTCTTCAGGCATCTTTTATGTTAAATTTTCCTATCATTTCATCAAATGAGATGTGGACTGACCATCCTTAGTCAGCTTTTTGGAAAACTACATCTTTGGAGAAGATCAAAATCTTCATGTTTCTAGCTTTGAACAGCACGGCACACAGTGGAAATCTGGAAAAAGGCATGGCTAATTAGGGGCAATGCCTCTTTTGTCAAGACTCAGAGGAAACTATCAACTGGCTTTGTTCTCAGTGCCCCTTTACCAGATGGGTCTGACCTTGTTGGAGATGGTGTTTCCTGATTAAAGGCCATTCTGCCTGCTTGATGAAACATATGATGAAATATTACACACTAACTATATTACTAGATGCATGCATGAAAATACTCAATGGATGAGTGTGAATATCATCATTATCCATGTTTTGCCCTAGGTCATAGCGGAAACCTGAGCCCTCAAAGTGAACCCATAAGATACATGGAGCAGTGATGATTTTTTTCAAATTTTGCTACAGTAAGGTTCAACAAACTAGCTATTATGAAACAGCTTGTATGCTGGCTGACATATGTAATTCAGAGTTTAATTGTTCTTCAACAAGAACTTGTAGTGTGGTGCATGGTGAACCAATTGGTTGACACTTCCCTACGATTGTAAATCTGTACATACACAAATTCATCTTGTTTAATCCAAACTGTCCAGGGAGGATTCTGACATGATCGAGATAATGACCTTTATCTACTACATGTATTCATTAGCTAAACCAAAACAATCATACTTTCCAAGGAAATGGAATACTTTATATCCTTGCTGGAATCTGTGGCACAAATTAGTTCATAAAAAGCAAGTACCACCATGACTTTTTTACTAGTCATGAACCATGAAAACTCAATTTTTCAACTAAGCAAAAATTCTAATGGATTCATAAAATGCTGGTTGCAGATATATGTGAGCAGATTTTCTCCCTGTTCTTAAGGTTCTCATATACGAGTTTTTCTTGTCATTTACTTTCACATACTTGGCTGGAACTGGATTTCCACTTGACTTATCAATATCATATTAAAGCCTTGAATATTAACCAGATGTATGTTTTTATTGTAGGTATGCTATCGTCTGTGATCTGAAAAGTCATACCTCCATTGAACGCCTTCGCAGGTATCAGCTTTCTTTTCTTACACTGACCATTTGAACCTTTATCTTTCAGTATGTTCATTGTTGAGTATTGATTCTTGGTAACTCGATTACTGATGTTTCAAGCAAGTTCCTTTAAAATATCTTTTTATGGTTTTCTATCTGCAGAATAAAAGAAGAGGACTCAAAGGCAAGAGAAATTACTGCTGCAGATTAAATATTTTAGGCTGTAGCACCTAGGAGCATATTATGAGAGTAAACTGGTCACAAACAGGATATTAATATGTAATGTTTGCCTTTATGTTGATGATATGGACCATTATAAAGTGGCATTATTTGTCTCTTTTCTTGCACTTGTACTGATCGATCGATGCATGTTTATGCAGCCTCTCAGTATTTTATGCCGCTCGTTTCAAGACATAGATACTTACACTATGGGTTTCCCACGTGGTAATGCTCAAGGTCAAACAAATATCTTTCGTGCTGTAAAGCATTGTTTGCCCGGGCCAGTAAGGATGAATTGTTTTTATTTGGTGAACATGACTATGGACCTTCCAGATTCACAGCATGAACATTGATGAGAACTTTTTTGCTTAAACAGTATACCTTTATTCTACCAGCAAGCAAACAACTGCCGAAACAATGCATAAAGACTAGGATGACAGCTAAATATGCATCGAGGAAGCATGTTGGTGTTCGTATTCCCAATGATCCTATCTGTCAAGCCATATTACAAAACTTGGATTCACCTTTGATTTGCACAAGGTTAGTTGAAACTATTAAAATAGCCAGAATATATTCTAAATCCTTCAATCTGTTTTTTCTTGCAAAAATGATGCCCAATTTGTCTACTGTGGGTATATGGTGTCCCTACTTGCGTGCCGATAATTTGCACTTTCCTCAGTGTAAAGTGGCCTGAAAAAGATCAGTGGATGTTAGATCCTGTTATCATTGCTGAGACCTATGAGCCAGAGGTATGGGCTATCACTTTCCTTTAAGTGATTTAAAGGAATAGTGCCTTCTAGTATTTCTCTTTTCTCTTATGCTGTGTTATATTTTTCTTTTTTGTAAATATCTGGTTTAAAGTTCAAGGAGGTAGGAAACGGTTCTCTTTAGTAGATGATTTATTACTTGATATAGATGCATGATGAGCAAGTGAACTTAAAGGATAAGTATAGTAAGATGTTATGGAGAAGCAGGATTTACAGTTGTTGAACCCCAATTACCATGTAGTTGTCTGGATTTTAGCAAAACACATTGGTTTATATGCTGGTTGCTACCATACATTTTCCAGTAGCTGCCACTTTGTATCATCTAGTTGTATAAATGGCTGCTTTCCTTTTATTGAGAAGTCTAAAATAGTGCTTTGAAAATTTTATCATACCATGCTTGGTTGATGGGCTGAAGTTTCTATTTTGGGTAGGTGTTTGGATTATTGACATACTTAAAGTTCTAATCACGGTTGACCTAGATACGCCTAACAATAACATTTTTTCATTTTGGATTGAAAGGAAGTGGTCTGTACTGCTTAGAATGATCAGTTGGACAGAAAGGGAGTATAAATAAGATCTTAAACATACTCATACAGAGTAAGAGCAGCAGCTTCACAAAGAAGACATAATCAACAATTGAAATATTCTAATTTTAATTCTATTAATTGATTCAAGCTGCTAGCAAATGACATTTGTTCAGCTTGATTTTAGAATGAATCAAGCTTGAATTGATTGTGAATAACAGAGCTTAATCAGATAATTAATTTTTTGGCAACTGACTAATCAGATGGCTGTTCCAAACTAAAGCAGATCCAATATATCCACCAAAGCTATGATGTGAAATATTTCTCTGCAATTTTAGTTTTTCCTTATTTAAATCAATTACAGGCTGCACTTCTCTGCTATTAACCCTGTAATATGAGAACTTCATTACTAATCAAGTCAAAATTTTGATTTATGATAAATACTGGCTTCACCTTTCATACACATTTTGGCTTTTGGATATTACATTTTTGAATACTATGAGATTCCTTTGAAAGTGTGTGCATTTCCAAGTTTTGATTGATTACATATTCTTTATAGCAGCTGATTTTAAAGTTTGTATATGTTAAACTTTGTTTGGTTTGTTTTAGGGTCTTGATTTTGTTGTTGATGGTGGTATGAGAGTAGCTGATCCGTCCACCATAGTTGATATGACTGGAGCTTATCCAAAAGTCATTCGACAAGGAAAGGTATTATGTCATCTAGATTGCATCAGTCACCCCTTTTTTGGCTTGCACTCTAGAATATGGTTATCCACCTTTTTCTTTTCTAAACAAGATATATGCTTTCCCTGATCAGACTAGATCATTTCCTATCCAGCAACTTTGTGTCATATTGTCTTTAAAGAGGCGGCTCTTTCTCTCTTGGCATCTTTGATATTCATTTAATTTTTTTCTTCTTTTGCAAAAAATATGGATACTGAAGAAAAATTCAAAAGCCAAGGGCTTGGCTTCTACTATATGATCAACAAACATAAAACACACACATTCACTGTCTACAGATGCTATGAGTTTATTTCGAGATGATAATAATTATTCTTGATTTTTTGTCATAGTTTACTTATGGTTCCTTTTTATTTAATACAAGCCCTTGTCTTGTCTTCTATGTGATCTCTTTTAATATATACCTGTGTTTTGGCATTTGTGTTGCATGAGCACTTTCCAAGAAGTATGATTTCCAATCATTTTGATATTGATTATGAAATAATGAATGTTATATTAATTATAATATGTTACAATATAGCTGTCATATTCATTGTATAAATAAATGATTATATGGTTCCATTTGAAGTTTGTTGTCTCGGTACCAGACCTCATATCTATACCACATGGTATAATGCCGGCATGTTCGGTATACAGGTCGATTTAGCATGCTGAGACTCGATATGCATTGGTACTAAGTTTCGGTACTGATACAGTACAATACGTCTGGTGTTGGGTGATATGTATGGATACAGATACCTTGGTTTAATTGCCTACAGCTATCTTCTAGCTACCCAAAACTCTCTAGCTACCCAAAAAAAAAAAAATTCATATCTTTGTCTATATAAATGTCTGCATAAAATATGTCTCGGCAAAAAACATTGGACATTAAAAAAGAAAAAAAATTATAATTTTAAACTATTGGCATATATCTGCATTGAATGACAGTATTTGACAACTATTATAATAAAATTATTTGTCATTGCAATGGAAATAACAGTCAATAGCAAAAAAAAGGAGTGTTATTTGCTTGAATCATTATTATTATGTTTAGTTGAATCATAAAATATTAGTGGTTGTTGCAATAAGGTAATGGTCAAACAGAAACTGTTGTGTAAATTTTCAATATTAATATATGTACACCTAGAGGAGGCCTCCAAAACATTTTGACTGGTATGAATGTCAAAAAATTCATATAACTAAAAATAAAGTAGAGGTGCCAAATGGGTGAGTTGTCAGGATCAGATTGTTTTGGAAAAAAAGGAAAAAAATTAATGATTAAGAATTTCTAATCATGGTCTCCTATGTAGATAATTAATCGATATGCTCAAAGTTCAGCTATAACCATGAATTTTCATTTCAATAATCACGGGCCTGACATGACAACAATCAGATAGCGGATGGTCAACGAGGTGAGAGTTAAAATCCTTTGACCATCCGCCTTTATGTAATGTTACATATAAAAAGCTGATTCTATGTAGGAAATAAATTAAATATACTCAAGGAAAAAAAAGAGAGGTGTAAAACTTTGGTAAGATCAAGGTTTTAAAAGCCAAGGATTAAAACTCTACCTACCAAGGGTGGGTATGGTACGTGCAGAGATGAAAATCAAATTGACAAAGTGAACTATTAGATGCATCCAAAATACCCTCGATATTGCTTTTTTTTTTTTGCCTCCAAATTCCAATATTGAGTTTTCAACGAAGCTGTGGATATCAAGTTAATTACCCTTGTTATGATCTCATGTTAGTACAAACAATTAACAATTTTCACTACGATTCGATAACTTATTTAGCATTTATTTTTATTATTTTTTTTAAGATGATGTAGAAATGCAAGTTTCTTGCACCGACTTCAACTGTGCGGCCAAGTCATCAATCTATCTTTCTTTTCTTGGAGATTCTTATTTTTAAATACTTGCACATTTTTAATAAGTTGTAGATTAAATTTTAATAAAAATTCGTTTGTTTGAAAAGATGAACCTCATATCTTATATATTAATGTAATTGTTTTACCCCTCTTACGTTATTTTTTCCCACAAGTTACCTCATTTTTATTTTTTTGTATAATTATTTCAAATATTGCTATAAAAGTTCAGAAACTAAATAAAATATGTTTTTGCAGGAAAAATAAACTTTATCTCAGAAAATAGTCTATTATTAGCATCTAATCATGTGCCTTTTTTAACAATTTATAATATTCTTAATATTTTTTGTAAATAATTTATTTGAAAATAAATTTTAACAATCTGAACAATGAAGAAAATTTATTTTAATTAAGGATTTGTGTGGATCTACCTTTTATGCGTATATATATATATATATATATATATATATATCTAACGATGGATGTATATTTGTTGGTTTAATTTTAAATTCATTGGATTCTTGGCACAGGCTCTGGTGGAACCCAAGCAAGCCCAAATTTACCTGCTATTTCTGAAAATTTGGTAGCATATGCCCATCACGTGCAAACATGGTACCAATTTTTTCACAGATTTTACATATTTATTCTTTAAAAAACTTTAATAAAATAATTTTAAAAAATATAGTAGCTCAAAAAGCTAGTCTGGTTGTACATTAAACCACTTCCTACATTGTATCCAAAAACCATCTCTAACATAGATCAGGTGATTAAGTTAAATTTGGGATGAAACATTTTTGGGTGTAAGTTTTTGAGTTAATTGCAAGGCCCCAAAAAATCCAAGTATATGAGCATGGGTTCATACTTTAGATCATGAATTCAAGCATTACATCTTGATTTCGCAAAATTGAAGCATTTCCTCTAGATTTAGCTTTTGTTGATGGGATTTAGGTCTGGAGGTTTGAGAAAACTAAGAAAACATAGGAGGAAGCTTCATGAGTGGGATGATTTGTTGAAACTTTATTTATGGGGTTGGGAGAAAATCAGCAAGAGGAACTGCCCACCTTTCTCTCTCTCTCCAGTTTGCTTCTCTGCCAAAGAAGTGGAAAAGGGGTGAGAATGGGGCTGAAATTGCCATCTTGAGCCTTTCCTAGCAGTCCCAAGCAATTTTGCTCTTGAACTGGCAATCTGAGTGGTTCAACCCTGGTTAGGTTGCGACACGGTGAACTAAGTGGTTTGCTTGGTCCACCTATGGTTCAGTCCAGACCAAGCCACCCTTGATTTGTTGCAAATTGGGCAGTCAGTCAGTCTGGCTGACTGCAAGAAGTGGAAAGTTCTTACGTGTTAAGTTTTTCATAGCACAGGTATATAGGACCAAGAAGAATCCTCAACGCAAAATAACTTCTTGCCTGTTTTTTCCCACTTAACTTTTCACTAGCTTGCTACTGACTTTCAGTTTGGCTTCTTGGCTTTTGTATCTGAAAGGTGAATGCAATTCTCCATATCAAACCTGGCCTTACTCTATTTGTATCTTTTATTCTTGATTCTTTCAGTCTTGGGAAACCTTGGGGGGTTGCTCACTTAGCTCCATGAGCCTAATGCATTATTAGTGCAGTAAGTATTGTTAGCCGTCAACAAGCCTTCTAGGCTATATGATGATCCTGTCTTGCTTCAAGTTACCTCAGTCAAGAATCTGGTACTAGCTTGCAAAAGACCGAGTTCAGGTTACAGTTGATTAGAGATCTAAGCGATACAAGTGGCTTCTCTCTGCTTTTAAGTTTTGCTTCATTACTAACTTGCTTTTGATGAGAAAATGGTTCCATGGTTGATTTTGGACTTACATTCCTTCCAGCATTTAAAAATATAGTATGAGTCTTGAATTGTAATTGCTACAAAGAAAATTCACCAACAAAGGTGATAATGTGAATTGCTTGGTTTCTTTTTCCCCCTTTGTTTTATTGTATGTGTATTATTTTATATCATCAGACTATTGATCCCTTGTTCATCATGCCCCACATTGCCCCACAATGCCAGGTTTTATTCAGCCTGTCATTGCCAATTACATTCAATCAATATGACTCTCAAGTAGTACTCTTTTTCTTTGCGATCTTGCTTGAGCAAGCTTAATGTTCACCTGTTAAAGTTCTAAAACTATTGATCCCTTGTTCATCATGCCCCACATTGCCCCACAATGCCAGGTTTTATTCAGCCTGTCATTGCCAATTACATTCAATCAATATGACTCTCAAGTAGTACTCTTTTTCTTTGCGATCTTGCTTGAGCAAGCTTAATGTTCACCTGTTAAAGTTCTAAAACTATTGATCCCTTGTTCATCATGCCCCACACTGCCCCACAATGCCAGTTTTATTCAGCCTGTCATTGCCAATTACATTCAATCAATATGACTCTCAAGTAGTACTCTTTTTCTTTGCGATCTTGCTTGAGCAAGCTTAATGTTCACCTGTTAAAGTTCTAAAACTTCGGGGTGCTCTCTGGAGTTGATTTAGTCTGAATGAACCTGGTTTGTTGGGGTCTCCGTGTTCAATGAGATGGCATCTGTTAATCTTGATTGCCTCTTCTGGCTGCATGTGTCTATCATATATTTGATGTGTGGGTGCTTGTGCGCATGGGCATGTGCGTGCATGCATGTATGCATGTCTGTGTTTGTATGTGTGTGTGGCATGCATGCATGTATGTGTAGAGTCTCATTTTAGCGTCATTTGTACATTCTAGGATGATTGGCACTTGTTGAAACAGTCAAGAACCTGGGATGGGCATTTCTGATCCAAATTCATCCAAGGACATGCCTATATTGCTTTTGCTACTCCATCAGGTGCTGTTTCCACTCTTGCTATTTATCAACCTTTTTTTGAACCTTTGACCTGTGGATGTTCTTAAAGGTCATCCATCTCTTCTGCTTTGTGCTGTGGTCTGTAATTGTCCACTGACTTCCTTAGGCACTTGTTTCTGAGTTTCTTTTATTTTCTTTTTCTTTTTGTTGCCTAGATCTAGCAACCCAAGAGAGGAGGGGGAGAGGGGTGAATTGGGTTTCTTAAAAATTTAATCGGCTATCAAGTATGTTCACTTATATTCTTTTACAAATGAATATCATATAGTGAAGTGAATCTAATACACAATCAATCACAGAAAATATATCACAATCAAATACAATATTTATAGTGGTTCGGTGCCAACCCTGTACCTACATCCACTCTTCAAGAACACCTTGGGTATTTCCACTAATCACCACTAGCCAACCTAGCTAGCGACACTTGTTTTCGGGCACAAGTAAGCCTTTACAAATACAAATCTGGATAGACCTCTACCCAAACACGTTTCACAACTGTGAAACAAGTCAAAGCACAAGTAATAGAATGTTAAATACAATAAGCTCCTAGATATGAGCAGATTTAAACAATGAGAATACTTATTAACTTGAAGAGCTAATCCCGAAGTTGCTTTTTTCTTTAATAAACGCAGTAGCACAATAGAAGCCTTCAAGGTAGCTTTGAATGCTCTTCAATGAGGGTAGATGAAGCTTTAAGACCGCTTGTAGAATCAGCAATAAATGAATTTCGGTAGGTTGAAAAATAATCAAAACAATACTCAACAATCCTCTTAACAAATCTCTTTCAAATGATTTTTCTCTCAATATTTTCCACTGATATTTTGTGATTTTCTTTTTCAAAATCACTATCACACAGAAACATCGTTTATCTTCACTATTTATAACAAGGACATCAAGATATAGCCGTTATGAAATAGAGGAGGGAGTCAGAGAGAGAGAGAGCTAGGATGAACCGGCCAAGAGAAGGCCACGAGTAAAAATTCCAAACGGTGGCAAGAGGTGAAGTGGTATTTCAATCCACAAAAATTGGTAGCCTAACTTTTGAACAGGGAATGGATCCAACTGTTAGGAGCAAGGAGTTAGCATGCCAAAAGCACAAAAGTAGCATTCCAATATTTTAGCACAAAGAAGCCATCCGAAGTCTTCAAGATGTTGGCATTCCAAAAAGCCAAAATCGGCAGCCCAATAACACATGGAAACAATGTAGCCGTTAGCATTAAGAAACTGGTATGCCAATTGAAAAGTTGGCATTCCAATTTTTTTTGAAGCCATGAAATCACCCAGAGAGCAAAAAGGAATTGGCATTCCAAAATTCAAGAAGTATTAGCTCGATTTTAAGCATGGAAAGTATCAAGCCGTTAGGAAGAAAACCGGTATACCAAATTTGTTAAAGTAGCATGCCAAAATCAAAAAGGTACATGCCAATATTTTAGAATCAGGGAGCCAACCGAACTATGTAGGAAATTGGAATGCCAAAAACACAAAGTCGGTATGCCAATGTGTCACGCCCCAGACCCAAATATTGGGCTAGGGTGACAACCCGCCGTGCCGGGCACGCAAGGCGTCTTAAAAATCTTGATATACGATTCAAATGGGGCAATAAATATGAAAACCAACCATAATACAAATGATAGTTATAAGTTTTGGGTTTCAAACCCTACACCAAGTCATGCTAATAAAGTTGGGCTACACAAGCCCTACACACAACATAATAGGATTACACCAATGCAATGGTTCTTATTTTATTTATTAGAAGCTCCATCAACTCCGAATATCCATCATCAACCCTGAGGCTCTGAAAAACATTGTGAAGGTTTAATGAGTTTACACTCAATAAGTAAGCCTATTATACAATCATATCATACTTGAATTATATTTAACATGCTATCAACATATGCATTTTGTCAACTTAACATAAATTGAACATTCGATAAGCATCAGGATATGCATTCTAGCAAACTCACTGTTTATGTAATTATAGATTTCCTATGTGTCCCACGGCCCTGCAATACCTCAATCAGAGCACATCCTCCAGATGTGTGGCCATATAAAATCAACAGAACACATTGTACGATGTGTGGGCCATACCATAACAGAACACACTCTACGATGTATGTGGCCATATGAAAATCAACAGAACACATTGTAAGACATGTGGGGCCATACCATAACAGAACACACTCTACGGTGTGTGTGGCCATATCATAACAGAACACGTCTACAATGTGTGGGGCCATATCATAACAGAATACATCTCCAGTGTGTGTGGCCATATCATAACAGAACACAGCTACAATGTGTGGGGCCATAGTAAAGGAGAACCGCGGCGACCCATATAAATCTATTTAACATTTTCATCACAATTACATCATGCATCTGTATCTCACATTACCTCACAGTGGTTTGCACAGTACTAGGAAATGCATATAGTCACCTCAATATAAACATATCGTACAGGCAATCACATTTCTGGCATATACATCAATAAATCATTTCTTACAATATTACCAATCACTATAATCATATAATTGTTCATTTGTAATCCACAGTTCCATGCTACATAGACAATTCAGATAATTTCTATTTTCTTCTTATTTATAAAAATGCATGCAAACTGTATATACTCAATTTATTAATTAAATAATTATTAAATTTGCATAATAGTCTTACTTACCTCCTACGCAAAATCAAATGATGCACCAACTAATCAGATGTCTGGGCACCTACAGGATCAATGTACATAATTAATTCACTGAAATCTAATTAATAAAATGACCCTTAAGACCCTACCCAGACTAGTTCACGGGCCCAACTTTGGGCTCGAATATCTCCCACTATACACACCCAATTGGGGAAGTAAAAATACCCCAAGAAACTAGAATTAACCCAGATTCTAGCCATATAATTTTCTTGCTAATCTCGGCCCGTTACGGGGCCCAAAAACAGCCCCAAAACTGCTCGCAGCACGGCCCAAAGGCCCAGACCAGGCCGGCCCAGCCGGCCCATGGCCAAGCCTCCATCCCCTGCTCCCCTGTTTCGCCGAAACAGGGGACGGGGATCCGGCCAGGGCCGCCGCCGGCCTAATCCCGTCCGGCCCGGCCACCGGAGGCCGGGCCGAGCCGCCGCCGCCGCGGCGGCCTCCTTCCCTTTCTCTCTCAATTTCTCTCCTCTCTCTTTCTCTCTTCTTGCTCCCGCGTGAAATTCACTGCCGGCGTCAATTCCGGCCAAATTGGGGGTCCGGCCGCCGTTGGCCGGACCAGAGCCGGCCGCCGCGGCCTCCCTCTCTCTCTCCTTAATTTCTCTCTCCCTCTCTTTCTTTCTTTCTTGTCCGCACTGTGCGCTCGGTGCCGGCGGCACGGCCGGCCACCAAGGCCGGCCGGACCTCCACCGGACGCACGCCGGCGCCGGTGGAGGTCACCGGCCAACTCTCAGGCCCGGCTCTTCGCTCCTCTCTCTCTCTCTCTCTCTCTCTCTCTCTCTCTCTCTCTCTCTCTCTCTCTCTCTCTCTCTCTCTCTCTCTCTGTGGCAGGGGGACATACCTGAGAATGATGCGCGCCAGGATGAAGGAAGGAGTCCTCCTCCTTCACATTTTAATCACCTGTGCGACGCCTCGGTTCGGGAGTTCCCGAAGACTAAACGCTTCACCTGGAGCGAAGCGTCAGCCAGGGAAAACCAACAGGCTAGAACCTGGTTCATCTGAACCAAACCTGGTTCATCTAAACCGGGTTACTACATCCTCCCCTCCTTATAAAAATTTCGGCCTCGAAATTGGTATACTATAAATCTCAAAAGTCAACAATCTAAGATAGATAAATTACCTTCAAATAATTGTGGATACTTTGTTTTCATCTCTTCCTCCAGTTCCCAAGTAGCCTCCCTCTCAGAATGATTACTCCATTGTATCTTGACATAGGGAATGGTACGCCGCCTCAGTACCTGATCTTTGCGGTCCACGATACGCATAGGATGTTCCTCATATGATAAATCCTTCCTCAACTGAATAGGCTCATAAGCTATAACATGACTGGGGTCTGAAACATACTTCCTCAACATAGATACATGGAATACATTGTGAACACCAGATAAAATCGGAGGCAGTGCTAAGCTGTATGCAACCTCCCCAACTCTGCTCAAGATCTCAAAAGGTCCAATATAGCGTGGACTAAGCTTTCCTCTAATCCCAAATCTCATCACATCCTTGGTTGGTGATACCCTTAAGAATACATGATCCCCAACCTGAAATTCTAACTCCCTTCTTCTGACATCAGCATAACTTTTCTGCCTGCTCTGAGCTGTACGAAGACGCTCCCTGATCAAATGCACCTTATCTACTGTCTGCTGGATCAGCTCAGGGCCTAGCAATTTTCTTTCCCCCACATCATCCCAACATAAAGGAGATCTGCACCTCCTACCATACAAGGCCTCAAATGGAGCCATGTGGATACTGGCTTGGTAACTATTATTATATGCAAATTCCACCAAAGGTAAGTGATTATCCCAAGCCCCACCCAAGTCCATCACACAGGCTCGCAACATGTCCTCCAGAATCTGTATGGTCCTCTCTGACTGTCCATCAGACTGGGGATGATAAGCTGTGCTAAAGTTTAATTTGGTTCCCAAGGCCTTATGAAGGCTCTTCCAAAACTGTGATACAAATCTGGTATCCCGGTCAGATACAATAGAGACAGGAACACCATGAAGTCTCACGATCTGCTCAATATACATGCTAGCCAATCTATCACTCGAGACTCCAACTCTGAAAGGTAGAAAGTGGGCTGATTTTGTCAGTCTGTCCACAATAACCCAAACTGCATCATTACTCCTGGGAGTTTTGGGCAAACCAGTCACAAAATCCATAGTAATCTTTTCCCATTTCCACTGAGGAATCATCAGAGACTGAAGGGGTCCCGCAGGCCTTTGGTGTTCGGCCTTCACTCGCTGACATACCAAGCACTTGGCCACAAACTGAGCAATCTCCCTCTTCATACCTTTCCACCAAAAATTCTCCTTTAAGTCTCTATACATTTTAGTACCACCTGGATGAACAGTATAGGGAGAGTAGTGAGCCTCCCTCAAAATCTCGGCTTTCAACTCCTCATTGCTAGGTACACAAAGTCTGCCTTCAAATCTCAGGGATCCATCATCCATTACATAAAATCCACTCTGAACTCCTGACTGAACAGCAACCTTAATTCTTTGAAGATCTGGATCTTCCATCTGGGAGGACTTAATTTTGTCAACAAGAGTCGGCTGAAGAATAAGTGCAGCAACAAGTCCATCAGACTGCTGTACTCTCAGTCCAATCTCCCACCTCTCGAGGTCCTTCAGAATGTGAGGCTGGGAGGTAAGCATAGCAGCTAACTCAGAAGAGGTCTTCCTACTCAAGGCATCAGCCACAACATTAGCCTTCCCAGGATGATAATGCAGATTCAGATCATAGTCCTTCAGAAGCTCCAACCACCTCCTCTGCCTCAAATTGAGCTCCTTCTGTGTGAAGATATATTTTAGACTCTTATGGTCTGTATACACATCACACGACACCCCATAGAGATAATGCCGCCAAATCTTTAAAGCAAAAACCACCGCAGCTAATTCCAGATCATGAGTAGGATAATTCTGCTCATAAGGCTTCAGTTGTCTGGAGGCATAAGCTATCACCTTTCCACTCTGCATCAGAACGCATCCCAATCCTCTTCGAGAGGCATCAGTATAAAGTGTAAAACCCTCAGATCCTGACGGAAGAACAAGGATGGGAGCTGACACTAATCGCTGCTTTAACTCCTGGAAACTTTTCTCGCACTCCTCTGTCCAATCAAACTTTACTCGCTTCTGGGTTAAGCGAGTTAGAGGTAGAGCAATGCTAGAGAAGTCTTCCACAAATTTACGGTAATACCCAGCAAGTCCCAAGAAACTTCTGACTTCCGCCACATTGGAAGGTCTGCACCAGCTAATAATAGCATCAATCTTTTTCGGGTCCACAGAAATGCCGTCAATAGAGATTATATGACCCAAGAAAGATACTTGGTCCAACCAAAAATCACACTTCTGCAACTTGGCATAGAGCCTCTTCTCCCTAAGAATCTGCAGCACCATCCTCAAGTGATCCTCATGCTCCCTGTGACTCTTAGAATAGATCAAAATATCATCAATGAAGACCACCACAAACTGATCCAAATATGGCTTAAAGATTCTATTCATCAAGTCCATGAATGCTGCCGGGGCATTAGTCAATCCAAATGGCATCACTAAAAATTCGTAATGGCCATATCTGGTTCTGAATGCTGTTTTAGGCACATCTCCCTCCTTGACTTTAAGCTGATGGTAACCTGACCTGAGATCAATCTTCGAGAATACTCGGGCTCCTTGGAGTTGATCAAACAAGTCATCAATCCTCGGCAAAGGGTATCTGTTCCGCACTGTTACCTTATTAATTTCCGGTAATCAATGCATAGCCGGAGACTGCCATCCTTCTTCTTAACAAATAGAACTGGAGCACCCCAAGGAGAAACACTGGGTCTGATAAATCCCCGATCTAGGAGCTCCTGCAACTGATCTTTCAATTCTTTTAACTCAGCCGGGGCCATGCGGTAAGGAGCCTTGGATATAGGCCCAGTTCCAGGAATTAAGTCAATGGAGAATTCAACCTCCCGATCTGGGGGCAAATCAGTCAATTCATTAGGGAAAACATCAGGAAATTCTCGAGCTACAGGAATATCCTCCAACTTGGTCTCCTCCTTTTGAAGATCCTTAACAACAGCAAGGAATCCTTGACCACCACTCAATAAATACTTTCCAGCCTGTAGCGCTGAAATGAACACAGAGGCTAGATGTGACTGACCCCCAGTAAAACTGAATTCAGACTGATTTGGAATTTTGAAATTGACAATCTTCCTGAAACAGTCTACTGAAGCATGATAGGAGGCTAACCAATCCATGCCAAGGATAACATCAAAGAATTTCAATGGAAGGACAAAAAGATCAGCATATAATCTCATATCCTCAATGATAATCAAGCAGGATTTGCATACTGTGCCAACTTTCATAATATCACCATTTGGAAAGGCAATGAGCAACTCATGGTCTAGAGATTCAGGTGTCAATGATGTATTCTTGCTAAGATAGGTGTCAGATATAAATGAATGCGTGGCACCCGGGTCAATAAGTGTTTGAGCATACGCAGTGCCAACTTTAATCATTCCTGGATATAAGTAAATTTTGTTTTAACATCAAAGATTTAACATTTAATCTAATGTTCTAGTAATTACCAATACATTGCGCTAGAAAAGGGTATTATACTAGGTATGTATTTAAATGGTTTACCTGTCACCACAGAATTAGAAGCGGCAGCATCCTGCTGAGTGAGGTTGAAGACTCTACCCTGGGTCCTCTGTGGCTGCTGCTGCTGCTGAATCAACCCTTGACTAGAAGAGGGCTGCTGAGTCTTCTGAAGGGGACAGGTAGCCATTTTGTGATCAGTCCTCCCGCAGAGGTAGCAGGCACCCGACACACCACGGCAAGGCCTTCCTGGGTGAAAACTCCCACAGCGAAGGCAACGTGTCTCTCTATTCCTCTGTCCTGCTGGGGCCTGCTGCGCACCTCTCTTCCTGACCTGGGTTGGGGGTTGGCCCGCAATAGGCCCCTTTTTCTTCCTCTGCTGCTCCCAATCCCTCTGAACTGTATTCATATCTCTCTCAATTACCAAAGCCTTATTCACCACAGCACTATAGGAATGAAGCTCAAATGCATTGACTGCCTGCATCAGTCTGGGTCGCAGCCCCTCTGTAAATCTGGTGATCTTGGCCATTTCATTAGTCACAATACTTGGAGCAAAGCGGGCCAATCTGGTGAACTCAGCTTCATATTGGGCCACAGAAAGATTCCTTTGCTCCAACTTAAGAAATTCTGATTCCATCCTCCTTTGTACACTCCTGGGAAAGTACTTGTCAAAGAATACCTCCTTAAACTCTCCCCAAGACATAACCTGACCACCCCGACGCTGCTCCTCAACTAGCCACCAGTCATAAGCCTCCCCCTGGAGAAGATAAGTAGCAAATCTGATCCGCTCCAACTCCTGGCTACCATGGGCCATAAAAGCCTTCTCCATATCTCGCACCCATCTCTCAGCATCAATAGGGTTGCTAGAACCAGAGAAAGGAGCAGGGGCAAACTTCTTGAAATCTGCAAAGCTACGGCCAATCCCTACCCAGGGTTGAGGTGGAGTAGGCTGGGTCAATGGTGTGAAATGAGTAGTAGGTACAGTGGACTGAATTTGTGGAGCAGGAGGGACAAATAGAGTCTGTGGCATAGTGGAAGCAGGCTGCGTCTGCGGGACAATAGGGGTAGGCTGACTCTGCGGAACAGTGGGAGTAGGCTGAGTCTGCGGAGCAGGAATGGCAGACTGAGAGGATAAAGCCTGATGAATTTGTTGTTGCATGTCCCGCATCGACTGTGCCATACCCGATAGAACCTGAAGCATCTCGGTCTGGAGTCGCTGATGATCAGTCCCAACAGGGTTGACAGGGGCAGCACCTCCAGTAGCATCCTGACCTCCTGGTTGACCAACATTTCCAACCTGGGAGCCCTCATCATTTTGTTGGCTCCTAGTGCGAGCCATTACTATCTCCTGATAAATTAGTTATTATAAAAATCATGATCAAACTTTTCATATCAGGCTCCCAAAACATAAGGTTTGAAATTCATATAAAGTGATAATTGTCTCAATGTCAACCTATTTGTTTGCCTAGGGTGTCATCATGTATGTGATCCTAAGGTCAATAACCTAGGCTCTGATACCACTAAAGCTGTCACGCCCCAGACCCAAATATTGGGCTAGGGTGACAACCCGCCGCGTGCCGGGCACGCAAGGCGTCTTAAAAATCTTGATATACGATTCAAATGGGGCAATAAATATGAAAACCAACCATAATACAAATGATAGTTATAAGTTTTGGGTTTCAAACCCTACACCCAAGTCATGCTAATAAAGTTGGGCTACAACAAGCCCTACACACAAACATAATAGGATTACACCAATGCAATGGTTCTTATTTTATTTATTAGAAGCTCCATCAACTCCGAATATCCATCAAACCCTGAGGCTCTGAAAAACATTGTGAAGGTTTAATGAGTTTACACTCAATAAGTAAGCCTATTATACAATCATATCATACTTGAATTATATTTAACATGCTATCAACATATGCATTTTGTCAACTTAACATAAATTGAACATTCGATAAGCATCAGGATATGCATTCTAGCAAACTCACTGTTTATGTAATTATAGATTTCCTATGTGTCCCACGGCCCTGCAATACCTCAATCAGAGCACATCCTCCAGATGTGTGGCCATATAAAATCAACAGAACACATTGTACGATGTGTGGGCCATACCATAACAGAACACACTCTACGATGTATGTGGCCATATGAAAATCAACAGAACACATTGTAAGACATGTGGGGCCATACCATAACAGAACACACTCTACGGTGTGTGTGGCCATATCATAACAGAACACAGCCATACAATGTGTGGGGCCATAGTAAAGGAGAACCGCGGCGACCATATAAATCTATTTAACATTTTCATCACAATTACATCATGCATCTGTATCTCACATTACCTCACAGTGGTTTGCACAGTACTAGGAAATGCATATAGTCACCTCAATATAAACATATCGTACAGGCAATCACATTTCTGGCATATACATCAATAAATCATTTCTTACAATATTACCAATCACTATAATCATATAATTGTTCATTTGTAATCCACAGTTCCATGCTACATAGACAATTCAGATAATTTCTATTTTCTTCTTATTTATAAAAATGCATGCAAACTGTATATACTCAATTTATTAATTAAACAATTATTAAATTTGCATAATAGTCTTACTTACCTCCTACGCAAAATCCAAATGATGCACCAACTAATCAGATGTCTGGGCACCTACAGGATCAATGTACATAATTAATTCACTGAAATCTAATTAATAAAATGACCCTTAAGACCCTACCCAGACTAGTTCACGGGCCCAACTTTGGGCTCGAATATCTCCCACTATACACACCCAATTGGGGAAGTAAAAATACCCCAAGAAACTAGAATTAACCAGATTCTAGCCATATAATTTTTTGCTAATCTCGGCCCGTTACGGGGCCCAAAAACAGCCCCAAAACTGCTCGCAGCACGGCCCAAAGGCCCAGACCAGGCCGGCCCAGCCGGCCCATGGCCAAGCCTCCATCCCCTGCTCCCCTGTTTCGCCCGAAACAGGGGACACCATCCGGCCGGCGGCCAGGGCCGCCGCCGGCCTAATCCCGTCCGGCCCGGCCACCGGAGGCCGGCCGGCCGGCCTCCTCCATTCTTTCTCTCTCAATTTCTCTCTCTCTCTTTTTCTCTTCTTGCTCCCGCATGAAATTCACTGTGCCGGCGTCAATTCCGGCCAAATTGGAGTCGGTCCGGCCGCCGTTGGCCGGACCAGAGCCGGCCGCCGCCGCGGCCGGCCTCCCCTCTCTCTCTCCTTAATTTTCTCTCTCTCCCTCTTTCTTTCTTTCTTGTCCGCACTGTGCGCTCGGTGCCGGCGGCACGGCCGGCCACCAAGGCCGGCCGGACCTCCACCGGACGCACGCCGGCGCCGGTGGAGGTCACCCAACTCTCAGGCCAGGCGACGGGCACGCCGCCGGGCCCGAACCAAGGATCTTCACTGTGCCGATCCTCACTCTCTCTCTCTTCTCTTTCTCTCTCTCTCTCTCTCTCTCTCTCTCTCTCTCTCTCTCTCTCTCTCTCTCTCTGGGGGGGACATACCTGAGAATGATGCGCGCCAGGATGAAGGAAGGAGTCCTCCTCACATTTTAATCACCTGTGCGACGCCTCGGTTCGGGAGTTCCCGAAGACTAAACGCTTCACCTGGAGCGAAGCGTCAGCCAGGGAAAACCAACAGGCTAGAACCTGGTTCATCTGAACCAAACCTGGTTCATCTAAACCGAGTTACTACACAATGTTTAAGTGTCAGGAAAACAATAGAGAGCTAATTAAAATTGGTATGCCAATGGTTGAAACCGGTATGCCAATTGTTGAGTGCCAGGAAACCAACAGAGAGCTCCAAAGAATTAGCATGCCAAAAATCCCAACTAGCATGCCAAAATGAAAAAGCCAGGGAACCAGCCTTGAGCTCCAAAAGAAGGAACATGCCAACTTAACAAGTACCAAGAAGCCAGCCGTAACATGATAAAATATAGGCAAGTTAAGCAAGCCAGCAAGCATCCGACTGAAGGCAACCCGAATGCAAATCGAAGGCAACCTGAGTGTAAACCGAAGACAAACCGAATGCAAATATAATTAAACTTGAAGGCCATTTTATCAAGTTGAACCGTTCAATCTTGAAGTGCATAGAAATGTCCTGTGACTGTAATACTAAAGATCATTTAAGAATAATATGATTACCATAAGCTTATTTATATAATACTTGCATTACCTCACATTATGAATCACAATATACCTGGGATAAATGGAGTGTATTGTTCCATGATGAGTAATCTGAAATTGATTGAACTAGATAGAGACAATATCAACATAATACTTAATTGTTTTACGTTTCATCAAAATCAATACGAGGTCAACACTTTTTATATTCTTGTTGTCATTGAGGAACAGAGAGAGCACAAGATGGTTCATTTGAGAGCTGATGTAACCTGAAAAAGCTTGTGCTACTTTTCTCCTACTATGGTATCAACTACCAAATATGGCGCATACGGTGCATTTAAATGGAATGCCTGAACAAGAACATAGAGAGCACCGTGAATAACACTTTCTCAAGGGAATGCAGGGCTGATACCAAGCATCTTAACAGAATTTGGGCCATGAAGCAAATTCTGATCTTGGTTTTACCAATATATGGACAGTTTCTGCAGGTGATATGAATATCTGAGCTGAAGATTAAAACTTTGGTTATTCTGGTTTATGTTCAATGAATTGGAAAATTGTCTTTACAATATGGGATCATTCTCTTCTTTTATCTGTGGGGTATATTTATTAATGTGGCAGCTGGAAATTCTTTTGCCTAGAGACTATAACCAGAAACAGAAAGTCCTGCCTTTCATGAAAAAAATGACTTAGTGGAACAGGGTCGCTGGTACTAGCACAAGTGATGATTGTAATAAAATGGAGTGATATACATTAATTCGTGAATGATGTTTCGTTTGAGTTTAGGCAATTCAGGTTTCAGTGGTTGACAACCCTCCATACTTGTCTGACTTCAAATACCTTTTTTTTAATGCTGATTACTTGTTACTCTTCTGTTCAATCAACAATTGTTTTCTCTAATCATGTTGGGAATGCCACAACTGGTCCCGTGAAAGTTATACTTAGTATGCTTCGTTTGCAAGTAGAGGAGAATTTGAATATTGAATTTACTGTTCAGGGGCCAAGGCTGGACTGGATGGTAGTGGAAGGCGAAGACTCTGCACAAGGGGAGTTGCCTTTTCTTCAAGCAGCTTGAAGTTATCTCCAAGTAACCGGATACAATCATACTCTTGGAGTTGACTGCATGTGGATTGGCCTCTTAATCCAAAGGACTGGGCATTGTTTTTAGAAGTATGCAAAAAGGAATCATGTAAATATGATTGCAATTTGATGTCGATGACTAGTTGGTTAGCCAGTAGTTTCTGATTTGAAACTAACCTGCATGATATGGTATAAGTTTCCAAGCGTTCTTCATGGCTAACTTGAATGGACAAAAACCTTGTGTCATCCCAGTGTTCACTAGCGTGCTCTGCTTGTCTTTGCTTATTGTTGTTTTCATTTATGGTGTAAATTCGTTGAAGGTTAATGAGGTTCATAATTTCATGGATTCTACTAATGCAATGGGTTTGATTTCATCAGATTTACATCAATATTTTGACAAGCTACATAAATCCATTTATGCCTTACAGTGGCATGCCTGAAAAACTATGATGCTTGAGGACCAGTACGTCTGTTGTAGTTTTTTCAGCTTTCATCATGACAAGATTCAGGCTGGAAGGAAGTTGGTTTACATCAAAGGGCTTGGGAACGCCAGCGTGTAGTTTGGCAACCATAAACTCACATATTTTTGAGGATATAACTTGTACTCATTCATAAGAATATAACCATGTCACATTAATTATAAATGTGTTAAAAGAAATCCATTAGCAGAAGAGGTGCCACTATTTCTGAAAGGTTAGTTTAGTTTTTATAAACGGTGATATTGTTGGACGGCTGTGGTGGATTAGTGGTATTACTAAGAAGGGACAATGTGAGAAAACTAATTGCAGTTGGCATCAATAGAGTGATGCGGAGCTAATTAAGATAGCAGGATCATGTGCAACCAAAGTGGGCCAATAAGAAGGGGTTTCTTGATATGTGTTAAGAACGAACATAGTGAAGGCTAAGATGGTTGGCAAGGATGTGGAAAGATTTATCTTGAGGCAGAGAATACAAGCCAACCTCAAATTAGCTTTGCAATCCTTTAGTCAACTTCAAAATGTCAAGTTTTGTGATCAATGTTGGATTTGTTGCTTCCAGTTAATGGTTATACTAATGAAGCAATGAGGTTGCTAGAAGTATTTGGAAGCAGGTTAACTGTGGATTCTGCTATCGAAAATTCCATGCAAAATCACCTAAATTTGAAATTAGCCAGATTCTTGGTTATTCTAACTGTCTTGTGGGGTAGCTTGGTTGTATGACTAGTCTAATACCTATTAGAGGAGCTAATGTTGTGTGCATGAAAAAATAGACTTGATCGTAAAGTTAATGTCCCTGTGAACTATTTTAAATTGACGAACATGATTTTGGATACATTAATCTTGGATAAATTTGTTTTAAAAATATGTATATTTGAAAAGTAATATTAACCATGTTTATGCATGTTTTTGTTATTAAATTAATTATTGCATGGTATAACTTGATGCATTTGTGGATGTATGCATGTTGATGCACGAGTGGGATTTTTATTGAACCCTTGGCTCATTCCTTTCTATTCGTATTCTTTTTGAAACTACAAAGTTTCAAAATGCTTAGGATCGGGATAAATTATGATGGGAATGAGAAATAGGAAATAAGAAAAATTTAAAGTTATGATGGGAATGAAAAATAAAAAACAAGAAAATTTAGAAGTTTTAAGACCTGTGTATTTGTATAAATGGACTAGGCTTTGATTGTAGTTATGAGAAATTTAGAGAATGCTTGATAATTAACTAAAATTAATATTTTTATAAAATTTTTAAAAATATCAAGTCTTATATAATTCCTAAGGTGACAATCGGCTATGGGCTGTATTATACGCCTAACCTATTTAACTGATGAGACATGACATAAGTTCGTAGATTATGCATTAGCACTTATAATTAGAATAGCAAATAATATAACATAGTCTACCGAATAAAATGTCCGAATAGTTGCATCATGTCAACGTTAATGGAAGAGAGGAGCTTGGTTGTTGGACATGGTTTGAAGGTGAAACTTGTGATGCCTCCATGATGCAATCATTAATTATGTCACGGTAAGATATGAAGTTGGTTCTCTTCTTATTATCTTCAAATATCTTTATTAAAAAGCACATCTTATAATGCTTTTGACTGAATATGGATGGAATAGTAAATAAAGAAAAGTCCAAAGATATAAGGGCATGGTATAAAGGGCTGAAGGTATTGAATGAGGCTCTTAAACTGATGGGATTGAAGCTCAGTTCTAAAACTATAAAATAATATTCTAGTTGAACCCCATCTAATATCATCTTGCTATCTAAGAGAAGCTTTATTCTTAAGTTATGGATTCTATCCATGCAATCCTGCATGGGAGCTCCGGCGTACAGCTTCTCCTTCTCAAGTTCCAACTTTTTCTGAATAGCTTCTAACAGGCTGATTGGTCCTATCTTCCCCTCCTTTGTCATGATGTCTGAGATTCTCTCCACATAAAGCCTTCTTCCCCAGTGTATTGCTTCAGTGCTTGTTGAGGGTGGCCTTTGTGCCAGCCAAGAAGTGGGCAAAGATGGAGAAGATAAACCATGTTGTTCACATACATAGGGAGATGTCATGATAGGAGCCACTGATGATCCCTTACAGAGATCGAATGCAGGGCATTCAAACTTGTTACCATTTAAACTTGTTACCATAGTTAGGTCATCAAAAAATTCGGCCTTGCCTCTTGTCCCAACATATAGGAGATGGCACATTTGTGCAACATTCTTGGTTGCGAGGTCCTCCAATGTAATATATTGAGGAAAAGGTTTGTAAAATTTTAAACATAATATGAGTCACTATTGATTGCATACTTTCATGTTTACGAAAAATGGATTGAATGTGATTTACATTAAATGGCTGATATAAGCTCAAATAAAATGAGCGATGCATAAATATTAAACTAGATCTGTCTCGGTGATTAACACACGTGGATATGTGGTATGGAGGTGTAGGATTTGATTACTTGGATTCCTTAATAGTTACTTTATCTTATGATCCAGTCCTCACTTCTATTTTAATTTAACTCTGATTCTAATTAATCTCCTACGCGAAGAG
Source organism: Calamus simplicifolius (assembly GCA_900491605.1). Lineage (NCBI taxonomy): Eukaryota > Viridiplantae > Streptophyta > Magnoliopsida > Arecales > Arecaceae > Calamus > Calamus simplicifolius. Next base: position 126,117 of record UESW01004215.1, on the reverse strand, counting down.
TTAGAGGATTGCTAGTCTTATCGAATGTCAATATAAAGTAGGATAAGGAAGAAAAAAAAAATCGGTGCTACGAATAAGAAGATGGTACACTTTTGAAGCTATGGCCGGCATGCATCTTTACATATTTTTATAAATGATTCAAAACAAAGTTGGATGTTTTAATTCCTAATATATAATTATTAAATTTAACAAGGGTTTCTCAAAACACCATTTATAATCTATCTTTCTATATATTGATGTGAAATTAGAATAACTAGAAGTCATCCATGGGTGATCAGAAGGCACATTAATCCAACAACTTTGTGGATTTGGGTCTATGGACTTCTCTGTTCTCATGGCTGAGCTTTGTGCTGCATAGGCTGGTATTTCTTATGCGGTGCAGACTCTTCGAGCTCAAAGGCTTGTTATTGAGGGAGACTCTATGACTGTCATACAGTGGATGCGGAAAGAGAGTGCTCCTGATGTATCCACCAATCCGATCTTAAGAGATATCTGGACCATGCTTCAGGAGTTGGATACTGCCCAGATTTTATCATGTATTCCATGAAGCCAACACGGCTACTGACTGGACAGCGACGACCGTGGCTCAACACGTAGGATATAGGATATGGATGATGGGTGAACTATGTCCTCCTGTGTTATTACAAATTTTGTAATCTAATGTATCTGGGCTGACTCATACTAGACTAGTATGATCGTTCGTCTTTATAAAAAAAAAAAAAACTACTATACCAAGACCAGGCCATCGCACACAGTGCCATCACTGATTATGGATAGATCCTTCACACCATACCACCACAGACGGTTTAAACAAATCTTGTAATACTTTGAATCTGTTCTACATATGCCCTTTGTCAAGGGTCGCATCAGGATGGCTCTATTAAATGCTTTGACAAAGGGCCACCAATAAAATAATCTGCATGATATTTAGTTGCAAGTGCCTTGCACGGCAGGGATCCACTTTCTTAGTTACAGTAAAGCATTAAACTGAATCATGTCAATTGATGTGGATTAAGTACCGTTGGCCTCATTGAGTTTGATGAATCTTTGCATGGAGTTCTATTGGATATGGCCCCGAGGCTCGCCCGGTGCACAGCTTTTTCCCCATATCTAAACAAGTTTTTTAATCAAAATTTTAATTCAAATAAAAATTATAATAGTTACAATTTATAGCAAAACAAAAACTATAAGCGGATAAACAATGGTAGGCTTAGATCAAAACTTATGGTATCATCATTGGATTCACAAAGAAAATGACAATGTCATCATCACCTTGAGAGCAGTAGGAAGAACTGGTTTTGCTATTTGCTTATCCAATAGGTGTAGTCAACTTAAATACAAGTTATAAATTCCATGGGCAAAGTTTCAAAGTATTTACAAAGCATGAATATTGAGTACTAAATAATAACAGACTTGTGAACCACACTTGCCTGTCCTCTCTACGTACAGATGCGAACACAAGAGGACTCCACTTGACTGCATATGGAATTCATGTCTAGTAGATCAATATTGCAGATTAATATGATGCTAAACTAGTCAGGTGCTGTGAATTTGCTAGCATGTCATTAAAAAAAAATAAAAGTATTAAAGTAGTCAACTTTTTTTGATCACGCAGCTTGAAGCTAAGTTTCTAAAATGATTAATCAAACTAGTGTTCAAAGAATGTATACATTAACTACTTGACAATGTGTCCATCTACATGTCCTATACTACTTGAGTATTATGTCATGCTTAATTGATTGTTGTCCTTTGGTAATGTGAGTAATGTGAATGAGGACTAATTGACATAATTATGATAGCAATCATGCTTTACAAATTTTTACCTTGAGTACCATGTAAATTTTATTATTGGATTTAAATCAGATGCAAATTCCATTATAATTTCTAATAGTCAGTATTCTAGAACAAGGAATAAAAACATGAAAAATATTGTGACCCTCCTCAGAACTAAAATCCAGATTTTCCAAAATTCCATCTTGATCATGATTCTCAAAATTTCAGCTATATCTGATTCTGAATAATCTTAATTAAATAAGATATCTTCTCATTTTGAGTTCCTTGTAAAACTTTCATGTTCTCCTAATTGGATAGCGTCAGAATTAATTAAACATAGCCACTCTTTTAATCTGTCTCGTGTTTTTAATCGATTGCATGCGAAAGAAAATAACAGATATCTGATTATTATTATTATTCTTCTCTTAACCTTGCCTAAACTTCTAAGAAGTTGATTTTGTGCCATGAAAAAGAGGAAGGACTGCTAAGATTGCATAGGAGTATAAAATAATTTATGCTTACTGAAAGTATTTATATTGTCGGATTATACATGAAAAAAAATGTTCATAGACTTCTGGTAGAACTTCATTTGGTAAGTTGAGTGAAATATGTCAAGGAACTCTAGCACTTAAAGATGAGAATACTGAGTCTAATTTTGGGCAGGTTGGATTGTCCTTCAAGTGACCAAGACAATCTTTCTTCAAATCTATTACAAGGTTATAAGTTTCAGACCATTAAATCATCATTTTGCTTTATTTACTCTTCTACTCTGTCTGATTGGTAATGCTTAAGTAGCACACTCCATTTCATACCTTCATTATAGAGCTTGCTTTTGTGCCCAGTGCCTAGTGATTAAGGTCACTGGCTCCTGTCAAATCTACTTGTTGCCAGAAGCTTGATGGATGGACTCATTCCTAACCACATAACACCAAACTTGGCTCCTAGCTGGGTTATTATTTTGCTGAAGCCCTTGTCAACCTCAGCTTTGTCTGTTATTCCTTCAATCTCTTTTCCATTTCCTATTTCTTCTATTTGTTGATGTTTCATATTAAGTACAGTGGAAGTTTTATCCCATTTCATGGGTTAATATAATCAGATAGAGGGTGACGTGATATTCAGATCTATATAATTTCATATTGATAATCTACAAGAGGATGTAATATTTGAGTTTCTTGATTTGAGAGAAAGAGACCAAGGGAAGATAGCAAAAGAAGCCTGCATGAAGACAAAAGTGGATTATTGAATACACTAACAAACAGCAAATTAACCAGCAGATATCAATTTCCAAGACATGAATCTGTCATTCTAGTTTCTTGAGCTGAATTATGCAACTACCAACTTGTAGGTTCTTTTTTTTCCTTGGAAGAATTGATTCCTACTGAATGCGGTAATGCTTTGTTTTGTTTATTTATTTATGTTTTTCAGTAATGCTTTAATCCAAAACCATTAATAGGAGGTTAATCTGGTTTTTCTGCAGGTATTATCTACTCTATGCAAGAGATTCTTATTGCAAGGAAGAAAAGAGAGAGCTGTCAATGAACCTCATCTTGCTTCCATAGCTAGTTGTTAGCTATTTGATAGATATATTGATGGCTTTAGCGAAGATATTCGATATCTACCATCCATGTATTTTTTATAAGATTCTCCATCCATTCATCCATTGTTTTAACTCCTTCTTGCCCAATGCACAGGAGAGGCTTAGTCTATTAGGTCTAATAACTTGAAATAAAGCTAAAATTTCAAACATATACTTTTGGTCCTCAAACTTTCACTCAAAATTCATTTTCGTCCTTAAACTTTCAGTTATTATCATTTAGTTTTTCATGTTTTAAGAATGTTAACATCCCATTATATGGGACTAGTTAAAATTAAAGGAACAACTGGTATGTCATTTTGATATGAATGTCTAAACTGCCCCTTGAGCTCCTAGCAGCTTACCAAACAAGATGTGCGACAATCGCAGTTCATTTATTCGCATCAAAATAATGCATCCAACTCTTTCATCACTTTGAGTTATTAGGAATTCAATATTCTTAAAACAGGAAGGATTAAAATATAACAGCAGAGCTTGGGAACCAAAAGTATATTTTAGCCTAGATTAAATTGCTTGAAAAATAAGACAAAACAAAGTATATTGGTTGTTTATAGAGGAGTGAAATTAATCTAGCAATCAAAATTGTGGCTATGCACAATGGGTGGTGTCCCTACATGGATCCTTGTGCATGGTTTGGGACCACAAATGAAGATTATGATGGCCCCACCACGGTTTTTAAGCTTCAAAACTAATCATACTTGTCCTCCTTATGATGGCGGGATTGATAGGGCCCACTGAGTGCACCATGGTCTGTCAAAAGAAAGGCTGATGATGGTGTTAAGACCATGTGGGCATCATCATAAAAAGGAGTTCAGATGCCAATTAAGGCCTGCTGGTGGGCAACATGGGCTGTGTGTTCCCAATTCACTGACCTTGTTCTTTATTCCATAGCTGAGAAGGTAAGGAAGGTGTTTTTATTGGGTATCAGAAGCCCTCAACTTGGTCCCCCAGGAGCTCAAAGTTAGGTGTTGGAAACAGAACCCACCTCTTTTGTGCTTGAGATTTTTGATCCACATGGATTACAGAGAAAGGGACAGTACTTGGTATCACAAAGTTCCAACCACCATTTCCCTTGCATGGCCATTGGTTATGGCCCAGGGATGGTGGCTGAACACATTACTTGCCCTTTGGGTTTGGGTTGGCAGTTTTTGTACTCACCTACTAACTGGTACTGAGCCATTTGGGTGGTTGGTATAAGTGGGACAGGGTCAGGAGTCTAATGGGTTGGGAACTGGTTGAGGGCACATGACTTGGTTATTAAAGGGTGACAGGTGCTGGTGGTACCCAAGCCCTTGGACCTCTTTAGCCATGGATTTTGGTTATTCTTCAAGTTTTAATCCAACACTCCCTCTTCACTGATGATGCTATATCTTTCCACAGGATTATTTAGAAGATAGATCTCTTTCCGCGAAATTTGTACTTCATTGCAATGGACTTGATTCTGACATCTCTGGCCACTGGGGCTCCCTGCTGCTTCGACAGCGAACCGGCATACGATTTTCATCTCTTAGGAGCTCCCCTCCAGGGTTTGTCAAAATCAACATTGATGGAAGTGTTCGAGGAAGATTAGCTGGGTCTGCCTTTATCATTCATGGGATTGATGAAGCTATGTTGTCGGTCGGCGGGTTTGGCACCCTCGACTCCTCTGTCCCGATGGCTGAGCTTTATGCAGTTTGGACTGGCATTTTCTACACTGTACGGTCTCTTCATGCTCATAACCTCTTTATCGAGGGAGATTCTCTAACTGTCATCCGGTGGCTCCGGATGAGTTGCTGCTTTAAGTCCCTATCAATCCCTTTCTTCTCGACATTTGGTCTGTTCTTTGAAATATTTACAGAGTCCACATCCGGCATATCTATCGAAAAGCTAATTCTGTGGTGGACTGGATGGCATCTCTGTGGCCATCATGCAGATTTTGGTTATGGAAACAGGATGACTCCTGTCTCCTTTTTCTTAAGCAAATTATATATTCTGATATATCTGGGCTGACTCGCATTAGAACAGTGTGACCCCGTCTGTAACAAAAAAAAAATTCCAACACTCCCTCTCCCATTTTTATCCCTACTGGCATATTCCTAGGCTTTATCTTGAAGGCATTGTTTCATTTTTTTTCATCATAAATATATGGTAGAGTGATATTGTGAATCGATGAGTATTTAGTGTATACTGTAAAGTCCTCCAAACTTATGGAATTAAGAAGTTTAAATAATATTTTTTTGATTAGTCTTTTTATCATAAAATTTTGAGTTATTACAAATATTATTCGATAATTCTTATGTGTTATATTAATGCTGACGTGAAAAGTATAAACTCTTGTTCTCTGCATCATGATAGTCAACATTTTCTTAAAGTACTTACATATCCGGTAAATATTTCATATAATCAACCAGTTCAAGGATTTTTTAATAAAACTAAAGAAGTTAAAGATGTTAAAATTTTGAGATTTATAATTACCAAATAGAAACTTAAGAATAAGATTGGTTAATGCAGCAAAGAGAGGCAGGATCCAATCAACCAACTAAGTGTTGGTTTGGTAGCTTATGTTTGTAATTTAATTTGTATTCATTTTATGATGTTTTTAAACATTTAAAATAATTTGCAATTGATTCGGTTACAATATCTTCCAAATTATTGAAATTTTTTTGAATTAGTCTTATCTTATGATGAAATAAGTCTTTGAATTATTCTTTAGAAATGAACCGATGAACATTATTCAATTGCTAATCACATTTGTATTTTTAAGATCTATTCACAAATTATTTATAATAAATTAAAAAAATGTCACAAATTAAAGGTATCATATATTTGCTCTTGCTTTTTTTTTTTTTCCCATTATCATTTGTGATTGCCACCCATTCAATCATAGTTATTAGAACAGAGCCAAATCGATCGGTTAGACCGGTTGAACCAAGACCTGAAGGTCAAGTCGGACTGGTTCTAATATAAAACCAGATGTATAAGACACTCGGAATAACTTGATCAATCCATCCGATTCACTCGTGAACCTATCAACCTAGTCTAAATCGGATGGGGTTATGGGTTTTATTATCATGTTAATCTTAATTTTTTATTAAAAATATTTTTTATTAATATAAATATATTTTTATATTAAAATAATTAATCAATGGTTCAACCGGTGACCTGACAGTTGATCCAGTGATTCGGTGACCCGAACCCTTGGCCAGGTCGATGTACGGGCCGGATCTGATGACTATGCATTCAATAGTTATTTTGAATTAAATAGATTTACATATACTATAGAAAATCAATATTTTCTCATCTTCACCTTTTTTTTTTCCCTAGTTCTTGATTACCTGAATTCTTTCCAAAATTTTGACAAATATGCTTTTTTTTATAATTTTGAATTATTATCTTTAACCAAATTACTCTCCACATTTAACACGGTTATATGTGGTTGGCTTAGAAGGAAGAACATGATTAATGACCCTGGTGAATGCTACTTAATATAAATTTGAGTTTAAACTTTTTTCCATCAATTTTTTATTTATATAAATTTGATATCTCCATGTAGCATATCATCTATATTTTTTATACCTTCATATAGCATACAATCTCTCAAAATTATGTGATTAAAAAAAAAGAAAAGTGCATGTGGCTAAACTTAGTGTGCATGAAAGTTGATATTTTTGAATGACCAATATCATAACCCATGCTAGTGGTCATGGGGATGGCGATGAGATGGAGCAATTACGGTTGAAGATATTTATTTTCATATTCATCATAAAAGTTTACGTTCGCATCCATTTCATGCTCATTAAATGTATAAAATTTTGTACTGGCTTCATATATGTAGGAGATTATATAATACCTATGCCTAACACATTATTCGAACCTGCTTCATATCCGCAATCTATTTTATTATCGGTTTTATTTATTTTATTTTTAAAATTTTTTTCTTTAAATTTCAATTCAAAGTCCATTCATAGAGCAATTGTGGGTTGCTTTTTTTTTTTTTTTTCTTCTTCTTCTTCTTTCTTTTCAGACAGATAATAGACTAAACCATAGAAATGATGGTATATTTCTGCCTATAAAATTTTCTATTAAAATTTGTTACTATGTTAATAAATAAAGGTAATTAATTAAATTTACATATGTATAATAGATATGGGAGTATGTGTAATGTGGTAAGGCTGGATGAGGTGGCAATATTTTAAGTCCATATCCTTTTCATATTTATGATGGGTATTATCACATGTCTCTATATTCATAATGGCACTTTTTATGTATTGACTTTTGTATCTGTTCTAAATGAAATTGAAATAGACAAGTATTTATGGGTTCAAAAAAAAATTATTATTTCTAAATGATTGCGATCCATTATTGTTTAAATTTTAATAGAGATAAAGAAAATAGAAGGACAGCCTGTGAATGAAAATAGAAACAGGGATAAAGAAAACAGAAGGAAGCACGTTAATGCAATTAGAAACGGCCGGAGACATACAACTTCAACATGCATGGATGAAGTGGTGCCTTGCAGTAGTGGTTTAACAAAAGAATAATGGCTTTGGATGTGTAGATAAATGTTAGATGGGTGAGATGGAGATCTGGATGTGGGTCATGTGGCATGGTTCTTGCCAGTTTAATCTAATTGCATATAGGTCGTCCAATGAGGGGAGTTTCTATTCGCACCTCAAAATTGCTCTCCACACCCGCACTTAAAAAAAATATTATGTAATGATCATTATGCCCTTCGTATTTTCTCTTCACACCCTATCTGAACAAACCCATTTCTGGCACCGTCTCCTCCCCTTGGGCCCTCCCTCCCCCCTTCCTCATCCCCTTCCATGTGGTACCGAACGGAAGCTGTCTGTTTGATCCATCCTAAACGGAAGCTGTTGTTTGGGTCGAACATAGGCCCTTTGTTCGACTTGGATAGGTTAGGCCGAACAGAGGGCCTCTGTTCAGCCCTGTTTGACCGAACAAAGGCCCTTTATTTGGCCGACAGGGCGAAACAGATAGGTAAAGGGAGACGGAGGCTAAGGGTGTCGGTGCCCGCCCTTTGTTCGGCCAACAGGACGGAACATACGGATATAAAAAGAGACGGGGGCTCAGGATGTCGGTGCCGGTCTTGGAGGAAAGGGGAGGGGAGTCGTTGCCGGGGAAGCAATTGATGGAAAGGACAGGGAGGGAAGCCGAGGGTCAAGGGGAGATCAAGGCCGATGGGGCGGTGCCGAGGGAGGGGGGGCCAAGAGGAGCTGGTGCTAGGGGCAGTGCCAAAGGGGGGGAGGAGGAGAGTCGGTGTCAATCGAGAAAAGGGGGGAGCCGATGTCGGAGGATGGGAGGGTATTCAGTGCCGACGGAGGGAGGGGAGCCGGTGTCGGAGGGAGGAAAGTCGGTGTCGACGGGGAGGGGGTAGCTTGTGTCGGAGCGCGGGGGGAGGGTTGGAGCGAGGGGGAGAGAAAAATAAAGAGGGTAGTTTAGGATTTTTTTTTTTTAAATTATGAGGTATGGAGAGTAATTTTTGCTGTGTAGATAGAAATTCCTAGCCTTCCTCCCTTTTATTGTGAATTTTTAATGTAAAAAATTATAAAGCTTTCGATCATTGTATTGACAATTTCCTATGTAAACTATAAACTAGAGAGCTTTCGAGTTCATTGAGATTCATATTAGGGTGAGGAATATGGCTCAAAATCTAAACCACTAGTTTTATGATTGAAATTTATTATTATTATTATTTTGATCATGTTATTTATTCTACTGATCTGTGTAAACAAACGAACGAATCTTCCTATACTAAATGATCAGGATAATTTTTCTTGGTAAAAACAAGATTTAGATTATAATTTGGATTCATTTAAGGGCAGTGTGGATAGACCTACTACTACATATGGCTCACTTATTTAAGGTTCAGGTCTAGTCCTTTTCGAATTGTGTGACACTCGAGGTGGGCCACATTAGCTTCAAATGCGAGTTTTTAAAACCAATAATAGGTTTTTGATGTGGTGGTCTATGAGTTAAATCAAATTTAGTTTCGTTGGGTGAGGTTTAGGTTTAGGATATGTCCATACGTTACTTTAACATTAAAATATTAAAATGTTAACGGAGCACCAATTATGCAGTATTTTAATGTTATGATCTTATGGAGTGGTGTTGACAATATATGGGATCCAAATTATACCCTATTTTGAGATAAATCAAAATTTATGGGACCCACATCCAACATAATTGTAAGTTTGGTAGTAGGGATGACAACAACTCGGGGATGGTTTAGGACAGTTTATATCGGTCTCCGTTAAAAAAAAATTCCCGTTCTCTTGTCCCGTTAAGCGGGGATACCCGATCGAACAAATGGGTACCCGTTTGCTTATTTACATAAAAAAAATAAAATTATTTTATTAAATTTATAATTTATTAAAAATTAAAAAATAAAATTTTTTAGGATAAGATAGATCAATCGCCAACAACCAATCGTTAATATTGATACATCTAACACATTAGCTTTAACACAGTAACAAACCGGATAGGAAATGATCTATCAAATTATAATTGTATTTCAAACGTATATATATATTTATTTATTTTTTATTTTTAATATATTATTATATATTTAAAATTTAAATATATTATATAAAGCTAATGGGGATGGGTAAACGGGGATAGGATGAAGAATACGATTCTCGAGCCGTTTATCCATTTAGCCATTAATAAAAATTCTCGTTACTCGTTAAGCCGGTTAAACTGAGGATTTTTCGATCCAATAGAAATGGTACTGATTGGATAAACGGAAACGAAGAAAATTACCATCCTATTCGGTAGAGATATTGCACTTATGAATCTTAAGAAAAATTTCATGTTTATATTGGATAAAGGACTGCACGAACAATTAAATCTAATCTTACATTAAACTGGAGCTAACTTCAACTCAAATATCCATTGCACACTTGACTATTGAACATGCTGCATAAAATTCTATAAGATTTGCACTGAACCAATCAATCTAGTAGAAATTTGGATCTCAATTCGAATGACCATTGAATACTTAAAGTGCACATCAAAGTAGCCTAATCAGAATGTTGACTGTTGTGTGGATCGAAATCAATTTAGAACCTTTACTTGACCTAGAAGTTCAAATGGTGCTTAACATCAACATCAAAGTAATCCAATAAATAGGAGCCTAGTGTTGCCCTAAATTTTGTGTCAAGTCCAAATCAAGCCAACTTCTAGTGTTGCCCTAAATTTTGTGTCAAGTCCAAATCAAGCCAACTAAGAGGTTGCATTTAGGGCTACCTCCTCCCTCATCAAAAAAAAAAAAAAAAAAAAAACCTTTAATTAAGATTTGAATTCTCAAAACCGCAAAACAACAGTGAGTTTACACGTGCTAAGTTTTGACCGTTCAAAAAAAAGGATGAACAAAATAGGAGAGGCTGACGAGTTCTTTTTTAAATCGGTGTCATTTGACATCAGTTTTATGTGAGCAAAATTTTTTTTACATGAATAATATTAAAGAAAAAGGCGCTATTTTAAGGGGTATTTTTTTTTTCTTCTAATAGAAGATGAAAAAAAAGCCACTTAAGCATCGCTTCAAGTTTAAAATGAGATTTTATCGTGAAAGTAAGATAAAATGGCTTCTTAAACGCATCATTTTAAATGATATTTTTTATATAAAAATATCATTTGAAATAATACTTTTTTTAAAAAAATATTATTATAAAAATATTTTATCGCATCATTCGTATAAAATCGATGTCAAAAATAACACCGATTTTAAAAAAAAAAAAGGTTCGAGGCCGGGTCGAGGCGAAGGAGGGTCCGTTGGCGGTGGGTGGGATCGAATCCGGCCTCGTTGTCACCTTCCCCCCGTGAGCATTCCGGCCGCGTCCCATCACCGCAGGTGATTTCACCTCCGGCCTCCATGCCGAGCGCTCGAAAGCATCACCCCTCCTCCACTTGTTGGGTGGAGGCCAGTGAGGACGAGAGGAAGAGGGAAGGAAGGTGGGTTGGCTTTTGATAGCTGGGAACCAAATCCCTTCTTTTTCTCTCTTTTTTAAATTTTTTTACTTTTTTTTTTTTTTTTACCACCAACTACAAAAGAAAAAAAAAGATTGGTAGATTGTTGGTATAAATATAATAGATTTTGCTCCATTGGTGCCTTGGATTCCTGGTACTCCCCCCTCCCACTAGCCACTGTCCCCCATATCCTTTTATTTTTGTCACAAGGGAAGTGGAATCATCGAAGTACTACCGTTGAGAAGTGTTGTTATATGGCTTTAAGAGCCATGGAAGTGTTGCTCCAAATAAGCATTATAGCATGGCCTTTGTTTGTTGAATGATTCTCTCTCTCTCTCTCTCTCTCTCTGCTCTTCAGCCATCAACTTAACCCCAAAGCAAAGGTAATTTAGGGAAGTCCACATTCTTTGAGGAAAGTTGCACACAAGAAATAAAGTAATAAAAGTTGCAAAAGTTAACCACGCTTCTCTTCCTCCTTGATCCTTTTAAAATGGACTTTGTTACTTCTATCCTTATTTTGTTATATTCTCTTCCAATTTATATGTTTTAAAAATGTTTTCTAGAAAGAGGAGAAAATCCCAAGTCTAAAGTAGGATTAAGGCATAAGAGCTTAAAAGTATGAGAATGGCATCACCTTTTGAAGTCACAAATATGAGATATGATGTCATTCAGTACAACAACAATAACAAAAATAACACTTTATTCTCAAATTTATTAGGATTAATCATATGAATCTTTTTTTCGTATTTTGTTTGATTCTTAGTTATGGTATTAATGATTTAAGATGATGGACTTGGATACTTTATTTGAATAAGATTAAGAGTTGAATTAGAATCTAAGTGATTCATGATAAAATGAAGGTATTCTTGTAGAAAATATTTGCATGGAAGATATAGAGCTACAATGGATCAATGTTTTAGTTTTTGTTTGAAATTAAAGGATCAAAGTCATAGAAACTTATATACACCATACTACCAATATTTGTACATATTCATGCACTCAATGTGACTGACCTAAAGTTGCTAGTGAAATATAATTATTTTGAAAGAAAAAAATGCGAGAAAATTGATAAAATAGAAAAAATTATAAAATGTTGCTTTAAAATCATGGATCCAAACTAAATCCACTTATGGCTAAAAAAGATTCAAATTTTTTTCCATAAATTAAATTAAAAGCGAGAACAGCTAAATAGCCTCTACTCAGAAGAAGATGCTTCATGCCTCCATCCAAAATGATACCCTAAATACCATTAAAAAAAGGAAAATAAATAATTATAGAGGAGATCTATTCCTATTTTTCCCTTCTTTACAACTGAGAAAAAAAAAAAAAAAAAAGACTCCGTTAAATTAACTCCTGGTTCCGACATCGCGAGCCCTAACCTCTCTCTCTCTCTCTCTCTCTCACTCCATCCCGCCGTGACCCCCACCCGCCTCCGGCGCGGCGGCGGCGGGCACGGCGGCACCGTCGAGGAGCCAGCGGTCCATGGGGGTGCACTCGGCCTTGTGGGAGAGCTTCCAGTCGAGCGCCTGGCACGCTCGGGAGCAGTAGTTCACCGTCCCGCACACCGAGCACCGCCGGAATTCGTGCCGCCGCGTCTCCGGCCGCCCGCACCCCCCGTGCGAGCACAGCCTCAGCCCCTCGCCAGCCCCGCCTCCCCGCGCCCCGAACCACTCCGCCAGGAACCGATTCGCTGGGTGTGGCTCCGGTGCCGGCACGCTCCATCCGAAGTCGCTTAAAAGGGGGCAGCACCCCGTCGGCACCGCCGCCGGTGGCCAGGGGGCGGAGGAGAGGACGGCGGCGAGCTCGCGGAAGTTGGCCTGGACGAGGAAGCGTCGGCCCTCGGGACGTTCCGGCGGACGCCGTAGCCGTCCTGGAGGCAGTGGCCGAGCTCGCGAAGGGCGTCGACGTGGCCGAGGAAGGCAGCGCGGGCGCACAGCGCGACGCCGGCACGGAGATCCTTGTCGTTCTTTGAGCCCCCGCTGCCGTTGAACTGGATCACCGCCAGCGAGTAGAGCGCCGCCGCGTGCGACCCGATCGCCGCCCGCGCCATAAGCGCCGCCCCGCCTCCCCTGTTCTGGAGGCAGTAGAATCGGATCTGCCCCATTTCCAAACCAAAAACAAGATCAAACCTTTAGTCCCCTCGATACTAAAAAAATATAACGCCAGAGACTAAGAGATAGAGAAATAAACAGGGGAACCTCAACCCACCATGCCAAGAATATAGCAAGCTTCACGATTGCCGGCGTCGGCGCACTGCTTCAAGAACCGGTGGGCATATTCCGACCAGTTTTTTGCGCGGACAGCAATCGACTTCGTGGACGCCTTCGAGAGAATCAGGGGAAGCAGCCCGAGTCCATTCAATCTTTTGCATCTGTCATCCAGGAAACCACAAAAGGTCAGATTTTTATCCCAAATGCAAGCAAAAACCATGAAATCGAACCGATTACATCAAAAAAAAAATTAGGGAAACCGATCAAAAGAAGGAATAGTACGTTGAGAGAATGTTGATTAGGTCGGAAGGGCAAGCGGCCGAGGAGCTGAGCTTGCATAGGATGCAGAGGACAAGATCGTCCGGCAATCCATCAAAAAAGTCTGTATTCTCATCACCACTTCCCTCCGCCGCCGGCGACCCTGCTCGCCGTCGCTTCCCGGAGAAATGTTCCTTGACTCCACCCCTCTGCCGCTTCCTCTCCCCCTCCTTCCGCCCCTCCCCTGCATTCACCTCCGATTGGAACTTTGGGTAACTCGCGCCGCTTCTTGTTTGCATCCTTCCCTTCCCCTCGCTGCCCGTCTCTCACTCGCCGCCGTCACCGGACAAGAAGAAGAATAGAGAGCTCAATCGAAAGGCGAAGGGCGAGATGAGCCGAACGCTATTTATACGGACAGCGGACTCCGCCGCCCATTTGACTCTTTTGTCCCTGCTCTGCTCACCAATTTACGATTCCGCCCACGGTCAAATACCGTTGACCCAAGACACCCCTCCGTTACCCACAATGAAATAATTCCGCATAAAATTTACATGCGACGTAAAATCCACCGTTGAAACGGAAAAGAGAACGGTCGATCATCCTAACGTATAGAAATAATATACGTAGTCACAAGCGCACCAAGTCAAGTCCCCATCGTTAATTTTTTTTTTTTTTATCTCTATTATCTGAGATATAATATTAGCTAAACTATTTTCACTTTATTTGGGAATCGATTAATGGCTCGCAGATGCCCTGTGCATCTGGCGCGGCCCGCATCGGTTTCCCGAATCCGTTTCCCGTTGACGTGGACCATCCATCATCTAATGCGGTTCCCGTCGCGGGATTGGATCAGAGTGACCTTTGAGTGGTGGTGGCACGAGTAACAAGCGCCATCTCGAGGTGGTTCGGGGAACGGGTTCCGTTATTTGTGACGGCCGTTAGGGTCAATGGATGGCCGGGGGAGAAACCGCCCCCAACGAACTCAGGTAGAGATCTGCGATTCTGCCAACCGAACCCAAGAGGAACGGTCAAAGTTTTCTAACCTGGTCTGTTAGCTGCCGTTACGAGATCTGGGGCCCACGCGTACAGCGGCGGAGATCTGGATCCGACGGCTCGGATCGAATCTATGCCTCATCCAAGCGCGAGGTATAGGATGAGAATTTTATTCTCTTTTAAGTAAAGATTCAAAAAAAAAAAAAAAAAAAAAAATCTTAAACGACGTGATATTTAACACGTTTCAATTAGCCAGTTTTGCCAAATTTAGCCGTTTTTCTTCTTCACCGCCGAAAAATTTGCATCAAGTCTCATGTGTCATATATATACATATAATTTAGATGGTTATTATTATTATTATTATTATTATTATTTTGGGGTGGTTGGATGGGCCTAACAAATTCTTATGTGAATGTTGAAAACATTGTCTGGATGTCCATTTGAACAAATTGAATATGAAAGTTCTTTAGGTTCATAATCTTTTATATGAGAGTGTTGTGGATTTGATTTTTGGGATATAATTTCAAGCATCTTTAGATATGATCAATGGGATAATTCATGACTTTCCATTAACTAGGAATTGAAGTTATGCACACAAAAGAAAATGCTATTTCCTCTCCTTGATTTGGGAACTAATAACTCTTGATAAATAATGCCTCCAAGGATTGAGATGAACCTGCCTCAAATATCTAATGTTGCCAAAATTATCAATTATTTAATCCATACCATATTTGAGTTGAATCCAATAATTTAAAGCTATAAATATACAGGATAAAATGTTTCTTGAAAAGAAAATATTTTCTCTTTTCTGTTTGGATGAGTGGAAGGAAAATATAGAGGAGAGAAAAGTTGATAATTTACAATGACAATAATGTTCTTATTATAGATGATTAAAAAAATGTATCAGTTGTTTTTGAAAGGATCAATATTGGAATGACTTTTGAATTTTTTCTTCGAAATCTCTTCGGTTTGAGAAAACTTTTATGTGGGCCTATCACTTTTTTTTCTCTATTTTTCCTCTAGTTTTCTTTCGTCTTTACTTTTCTCTCCATCCAAACAAGATAAATTTCATTTTCTCTCTTATTTTTTTTCTAATTTTCTTTCTTCCCTAGTTTTCTCTCCAAACAGAGGCTTAAAGTAATTAAATATTAGGAAAGTGATAATTATGACATGCATTTTAGTGATGTATTCCCATTGTTTTTTCTTTTTTCCGAATATTAAATGACAAGAATGAGGGTCATAAAGATATAATTTTATTAAAGATAAATTTTTTATTTGAGCTTTAACTTTTATAAGCATGATACAGCTCATTCTTCACTATCCTAATTATGTACATTTAGAGAAGGTCTTATCAGGCAAGTTTGTTTTCTATAGTAATTATAAAAATTAAAGTAAATTATTTATATTTAAACCTAAATAATTTACAAAAAATAAAAAAAATATAAATAAACTTTGGATGATGAAAAAAAAAAAAAATCATCAGAGGTGATGCAAGAAAAAATATTATCTAGAGTATAACCAGCTAGAAATTGCACTTATAGTAGTCTATTGTTTATATAACTCTTATATATAAATGGTTAGTTTATTTTCCTTTAGACTTTTGCGTTGAGAAATTGAAGAATTATAATAGAATAATAAAAACTATACAATTAAAGAGGGATTTTTTCCCCTCTAAGGCTATTATTCATAATCTCTTCAATTTTCTTTCCAGAAATATATCCTTTAAATAATTCAAAAGTCTAAAAAAGATTCAGCACCAAGCAATGACTATTTAAGATTGATAAATATATGAAATTAGATGAGGAGTTTTCAAGGGTACTTGCCTCTCAAATACCTTTTAGTGAAAAATAATGAAAGATATCACAAAACAAGCATCGGCATTATTGGTCATGGTTTAGAAGATAAAAAAACTTTATATATATATATATATATATATATATATATATATATATATAGATGTCTATTATCTAATTTGAATGTTTCTTAACTATAGATGAAATTGAAACTAATATTATATTATTGAATTGTTTTATTTTATTTTCATTCAATACAAGGGTAAGGATTAAATATTATAAATCCTTGTCAATTATTTTTCATTTGAATCAGCCCTTTATTATTTTTGATTAGAAGTATTTGGAGCCAAATGAACCTCATCCAACTCAAATATATTAGTGATTCAAATGATATATTAAAAGTGAGAAAATCTAGTTTTCATAAGTTAACAAGTTAAGTTATGGACAATACATATGAACATTGGATGATTAATAAAGGACAAGCAATGGATGTATATGTAACTTGTACAAGTATGAGCTTGATATTGCTAGAACAATAAAAATGTAAGCCACCATAGGATTACGTTAAGTATTTCAACAATAAAGCCTTGGTCTAAGATTTACAATAGTTTACTACCATTACTATCCTCATACACGAACGGTTAGATTTATCCTATAGATTTTCAATGAGCAAAAATGAGCTGAAGGACATGACTGAATTATTGGGTAGAGCTAAGAAGTATATCAGGATTAAATAAGTTTGCAAAGACAAGCATGAGAAGTGTTGCCGCCGGGATCCGTCCTCCGACTCGGGCGCGGTCGATCCTCAGAGAATGAGGCGCGGCGAACCTGCAAAACAGGAAGCCCTGCACGCGGAAGGACGCCGGGGGTGGTCCTCCGCGGAAGGCCCTCCGACGCTCAAGTCAGTGGGGAAGGGAGTCGGCGATCAACCAGACAAATGAGGAGGTGGATCTCTCCGGGAGACCTCTCCAGGGGGGCGATCAATCGGAGGCTCCGGTAAGAACAGAGCACCGACGAGCTGCCGGAAGAGAGAGAGAGGTAACCCTGGAGCTTTTGGTGTGTCAAGGGTTGCGTACCTGAAGTGATCTGCTAAACTCGAGTTTATAGACTGTCACCTGGGAACTTGAGCGTCTTCTGGAAGGTACTGAGGTTGTTAAGATTCGAGGGTAGACAGAATCAGGCCGTTGTGGGGCCGTTAGAATCCACGCCTTGTCCGTTAAGGGATCGACGGCTGGGAGAGCTCCTTGATGTCTTGGGATCTGGGTGAGTAGACCTGGGGCGGTTATAGTAGGTCTTAGGCCACGTCTCAATATGATCCCCTGCTCAGGGTGCTGCTCGGGTAGACTTGAACTCTCCTGCGCCAGGTTCCGCGGAGGTGGACGTCGGGGCGTGGATTGCAAGGTAGCAGCGGGCTACGGAAGCCCGGGGGAGGCCGAGCTACGGAAGCCCGGAAGAGGCCGAGCTACGGAGGCCCGGAAGAGGCCGAGCCATGGGGGCCCGGAAGAGGCCGAGCTAGGGAAGCCCGAAAGAGGCCGAGCTAGGGAGGCTCGGAAGAGGCCGAGCCATGGGGGCCCGGAAGAGGCCGAGCCATGGGGGCCCGGAAGAGGCCGAGCCACGGAGGCCCGGAAGAGGCCGAGCCATGGGGGCCCGGAAGGAGCCGAACCACGGAGGCCCGGAAGAGGCCGAGCCATGGGGGCCCGGAAGAGGCCGAGCCACGGAGGCCCGGAAGGAGCCGAACCACGGAGGCCCGGAAGGAGCCGAACCACGGAGGCCCGGAAGAAGCCGAACCACGGAGGCCCGGAAGAAGCCGAGCCACGGAGGCCCGGAAGGAGCCGAACCACGGAGGCCCGGAAGAGGCCGAGCTAGGGAAGCCCGGAAGAGGCCGAGCCACGGAGGCCCGGAAGGAGCCGAACCACGGAGGCCCGGAAGGAGCCGAACCACGGAGGCCCGGAAGAAGCCGAACCACGGAGGCCCGGAAGGAGCCGAACCACGGAGGCCCGGAAGAGGCCGAGCCAGGGAAGCCCGGAAGAGGCCGAGCCAGGGAAGCCCGAAAGAGGCCGAGCCAGGGAGGCCCGGAAGAAACCGAAAGGAGGGGGTCAGCCTTAGCCGTCTTGCACGGATATCAATGCAATGACGATTTTACCCCCCAACACATGCCCCCCACTCCCTAGTTCGAAGCGTAGGTTCGGGCGCAGGGAGTATAAGTTCAAGCGGTGCGCTCCGGATGGGACGTTTTGGCTTAAACAATTCGAGCAATGATGCCCTAATTAATGCGGCCAGGCCATTGTACCTTCAGAGGAAAGGCTCCTCCATTATCGACGGTTGGGATCACGCCACGCCTCGAATTTCGATCAATCGGGTGTCTCTCGAGGCGATTCCGGACGCCTTGAACGAGACCCCGCTCCCCAGGGCGATTTCTTAGCGGCGAAGCGAAGTGACGGCCGCCCTGTGTGTATATTTGTATATCGTGCATGCGCGCTTGGCGTCTTCTTGTTTTGAATCCGAGTGGTTTTGGGGCCTTTCATCTTCTCCGACGCTCATTGCCTTCGCGGGATACTTCTTTCAATGGCGATGAGCCCGGACGACGTAGCCTCCGTGGTCGCTGTTGAGGACCTGGGGAGGATTCACCAACGGTATGGTTTGCCCTTGGACATCGTCCTTCGAGTGCCGGAACTTGAAGACAGGGTTACCCGAGATTTGGAGTCCGGGGTTTTCATCTATGAAGACAGCCTGAAGGCGGGTCTTCGTTTCCCTCTTCATCCGCTAGTTAAGGAGATCATGACCACTACAATGTCAGCCCGTCGATGATGGCTCCAAACAGTTGGCGGAATATCGTCGGATTCATTTCGATGTGCCATCAGATCCAAATCACTGCAACTCTTCCCCTTTTCCGCACCTGCTACCACTTGACTCCCGGGAGGAAGTCGGAATGGACCTCTATCGGGCCTCGGAGGTCTTTCAATGTTATTGCGGACAAGCCTTCTTCCATTAAGGGGTGGAAGAACCGGTTCGTGGTTGCGGAGGGGAATATCGGTTCTGACTTCCCTCGGCGATGGGGGGAAGTCGCAAGGGATGCGGAAACGCATCCCGCCTTATCGGCGCAGGAGGAGAGGGACCTGGATGTCCTTCGCAATGGGCAGGTCTTTTCGGCCAACGACCTGCTATCAGAGGGGGCCCTCTTCGCGGCCGGACTTAGCCCCTTGGACCCGCAAGGTGAGTCTCTTTTGCGTCGTGTATCTTTTTTGATTAGCGCGCTTGATTCTGAGCATGTGTGCTTCGACATGGCAGCCGCGAGGTCGGCATTGTCGAGCCTTTCTAAGAGGAAGAGGGGGAAGCGCCCAGGGGAAGGCAGCGGTGCGGACAGCGGTCGGCCCGTAAAAAGGGCTCACGCCTCAGCGAAGAGTCCGCCGGACGTCGGGGCGGTTACGGCAGGAACGTCGGGGGCGACGGAGCCCCTAGGGAGGGAGGTTATGGTCCCCGACCCTCTCGTGCTGGAGATTTCGGACAGCTCAGATGAGGCTCCGATGGCTCGTCCGATCGCGTCCCCCTTGAAAGAGGAAACCGTGACGGGTCCGGCAGAGGGGGCCATAGTAAAGGGGCCTATTGTCCCCACGGGATTACCACCGGCTCCAGCGGAGGAGGGGGAAGAGATAGCCGCAACGGGGGAAGTTCAGAGGGAGCTCCCGCTCGGTCTACCCGCCGGGGAGTCTAGCAGCAGTGAAGTCGGACCGCCCTCGATGGGTCAAGAGGTGGTTCAAACTGAGACCTCGGGGGAGCCCGCGGAGGGGCCACAGGCGGTGGCTACTGGAGAGAGCGTACCGGTGGAGGGAGTGCAACAAAGTGAGGGTCCCACGATCGGGGCCCCCTCGAAGAAGATTTTGGGGAGGCTGGCTCTTGGGCTGGCCGAGCTATCAGAAGAGGCCCAAGCCAGGGCCCTGATGGAGGAGGCTGGGAGGTTGAAGGCTTCTCAGCTGGGGATCGGCCAGGCCGGTCCTTCGGACGGGACCGGTCAACCCGGCAGCTCGGAGATTAATGTTGACGAGGCGTTCTCCGCCATGATACGGTCGGTCCTGCATCCGGATGCGGATCCGACGGCAGACGAGTTTGCTGACCGGGAGTTGATAGATGCTGCATTCGGGCAGCAAGGTGTAGCTGAGAGTATTCATCTCCTCCCCACCATAGATAACACAACTTTGATAAAGATGAGTCGGGACTATGCTTCGAAGGTGAGTGAGTCATTTTCCCAGCGTGTCAGATGTCACCCGATTGACTCCGTTTCGCTTACTCAATTTTTGCCTTTGTAGGGGGTTTTGATTTCTCGGGCAATTGGCTGGCGCTTGAGTCTGGCGACAGGGGCCAGTGTCCAAGCTCGGAGGGTGAATGCCGAGCTCCAGTTGCGGAAAACGCCTGAGGAGTTCGCCGAGCTTATGGACAGGATGGATAGAAACTCGAAGGCGGCCAGGGTGGCACACCAGGCTGTCGTGGACGAGGTGTCCAGACTAAAGCGCAGGGTGGAGGAGCTGCAGGGACGCCTGACGGAGAGTGACGACGCATGTCGGGAGCTGGCCAAGATCAAATCAAAACACTCCGCGGAGATGGTGGCGATGCGGCGGGACCACGGCGAGAGTCTGGGCCGGTTGAGGAGAGAGGCCGATGGCGAAAGAAATCGTCTGACTAGAATGTTGGGCGAGGTGGAGGAGACACTGAAAAGGCGCGGTGATGAAATCGCCGAACTGAAGGATAATGCGAAGTGGCAACAAGGAATAATAGATCGGGTGAATGGCGAGTTGTCGCAAGCTCGCGAGGAGATTGAGGCCGGGCGATCGAAGATTAGCGCCCTGCAAGAGAGGGTCGAGCTGGTCGGCGCTGATAGGACCAGGGCCCGGAGCGAAGCCGAAGGCTTAGCCAAAAGGCTGGCCAAGCGAGAGGAGGAGGTACGCTCTCATCTTACCCTCTTTGTTTTTCTACTGGTCCCTTGCGATGCCGATTGATCTCGACTTTTCCAGATGGCGAGGATGGGGTCGGAGTTTCGGGCTCTTCAAGGCGCGCTCGCGTCTGTTCGCAGCAGGAGCTCGGAGCTCGAGGCACGGGCTAGTGAGCTTGAGGGGCAAAACGCCATGTCGAAGGCTCAAGCGATCGAGGCTGAGAAACGGGCCGCTGGGGCCAACACGCAGCTCGCCATACTTAAGGGGCGGCAAGACGCTATGAGTGTAGACGCGTTCCGCCACGGGATGGAAGAGTGCAAGCAGAGGATACTCAGCGGGCACCCAGAGTGGGACCTTTCCTTTCTGAGCCTCGACGACTCCGAAGATGGCGAGTCCGAAGAAGAAGGAGAGGCAGACGCTGACGTTTCCGACGCTGAGCCGGGCGGCTCCCCTGGTCCCAGTGAAGCTGTAGCCTCCGGGGGACGGTCGCCAACCATCACCGGAGGGGTGAAAGCATTAGAGAGGGGGGAATCTAGCCACGCGCCTGTAGATGTGGCTGAGGATACTCCCACAGCTGGTGGGGCTCCTGGCTCTTAGGGGCCGCTCTTGTATCTTGCATTTTTAGACATTTGCTTGACACGTTGTTTCAAAGGGATTTCTCGTTTTTATCTGAGTATTTCTCTGCGTGATTTCGCTGTTGAGTGGCTCATGTCTCGCCGATATTCTTGGGCCACCCTTAATCCGAAATCAGGAAAAATGGGTCGGTTTGGACCGACAAATCAAAGTGGATCGGTTATGACCGACGAGCGAAATAGGTCGGTTCGAACCGACGGATAGAATAGGTCGGTTAAGGCCGACAAACGAATACGGGTCGGCTGGGGCCGAGGGATGAAGATGGATCGGCTGGGGCCGACGGACAAAGATGGGTCGGCTGAGGCCGACGGACGAAATAGGTCGGCTTGGGCCGACGGACAAAGATGGGTCGGCAGGGGCCGACGGACGAAATAAGTCGGCTTGGGCCGAGGGACGAAGATGGGTCGGCTGGGGCCGACGGACGAAATAGGTCGGCTTGGGCCGACGGACGAAATAGGTTTTCGCGCTCCCTGCCATTCCGTCAGTGCTCTGCCATCCCGCAGACAATTCGGTTTTTCTTTACTATAAGTGGAGACACGGCAGAGCGGGGGTATAAAGCTGTATCCGAGCTTTCCGGAAGGTGCTCCTTTCCCATGCAGGTTACCTCGTTGCGATGCGCACGCAACCGTCCACTATTGGACAGTACCCTTTCAAAGGACGATTTTCTGAGCCCGCCGATTTTCGAAGCGTCAGCGGACGATTTTCTGCATTTAATGACTGCGATCCGGGGTCAGGAAAGGATCTTCGTACGCGTCCCGGTTCAGGCGGTGGTTCGGCGCGCAGTGGGGTGCTACGCCAATTTCTGGGGACCACGTGGTGGCATGGGACAGGTGTTTGAATCTCGGGACTTTCAGCTCTGATGGCTCGCCCCAAGTCCTTTCTGCCTATAAAAAGGGGAGAGAGGGGTTTTCATCTGGCTATCCCCAAAGTTTTCTTTCTCGTTGGAATTTTTATCATTCTCGTTTCTCTGTTACTGCGAGTGGAAGGATCGACCCTTCCTTTCATGGGCTCCTTGCCGCCGGATAGCTGGGGCGACCGGGGAGCAACTGAAGGATGGCTCATCCTTAGGGGACGAGTCTCGGAGATCATATGGAGAGCGCACATGGAGGGGGCAGAGATCATACGGAGAGCGCACATATGCGCTTCCGTTGTGGTCTGCGGCTCCTGCTGCGGGGGTTGCGGGTCAGGAGGCGTATGGACACCTCCGTAGCTCGCGCAGACTCCCCCTCTTTCACTGGCTTAGGTTCCCGCGCCTTCTCTGAGGGGAATCCTTGCCACGGGAGGGAGAAGATGGGAGCAACCGGGTTCGGATGGTCCCCGGTCCCCCTGAGTGAGCGGCGACCGGTGGTTCGGCACTCCCTTCTAAGGGAGTGGATCGGGCCTTTGGGATCCTCAGAATCAGCATCCGCGGGCCATGCCTCAGTTTGGATCTTTTAATTCATCCTGCCCAAGCGGACTTGGCCGTTTCCTGGTTTGCATGATTTCTCGACCCGGATGTCGGAACATCATAGTTCTCTAGGCCTGCCTTGGGGCAGTTGCCCGAGTCTTGTATTTGTGTTTATGCATTTCGATGTTTTTGTAACGCCTATGAGGCATTTGTAATTGATCATGATGGGCAATAAAGAGAGTTATGTGTTGTTTCTCAATTTGCCTTTTCTTGTGCCGA